>VZZY01020674.1:4961-48001 GCA_013400335.1 Eurystomus gularis
CGGGCGCGGTCCCGGGAGTCGCACTCCCTCCGCGGGCACGGGAAGAAGCCGCCGCGTCAGGGCGATGCAGGGGCACAGGCGGGCCGGGGCACGTTTTGGGTTTGGGTTTTGTTTCTTTTCCCTCCCTTTCTCGGCCTCGCGTGGGGTGCCTGGAGCTGCCGGGCTCGGAGAACAGCGGGGTCACGCCAGAAGCAAAGGCAGCCCCGACGCGGAGCGCTGCCGGGGTAGCACGGGGGGGGCTGCTCCTCCGCGGTGGCCGCGTCCGAGCACCCCCCTGCCAGGAGGGAAGAGCCGTTCCCGGTCCCTAGCGAAGGACCAGACTCTCTCGGGGCCAGGAAACCCGCCTGGCAGCGGTCACCCGGGCACAGCACCGGCAAGGGGAGCGGGGGCGGACAGGGATGGATGAAGAGGGGGGAGGCAGCACCCCGAGGTGCGGGGCTCGGGGCACCCCTTGGCGTCGCTGGGACACAGCCACCTCCCCCCATCTCAGCAGGGGCCCGTGGTGCAGCGGTTGCCCAGCCCGGCATCTATTTGCGCGCTGGCGTGTGGGAAAGGGCTGTGCTGGCAGCGGGGCCTTGCCGGGCCCTGCCGCCTCCCCTCGCCCCCGGTGCCGACGGAGATGCTCCCTGCCCGCTCCCCGGCGAGACGTTTGCGAGGGCACGCTGCTCCCCGAGAAAGCACCGCAGGGACCCCGGGAACGGTGGCAATAACGGGGCACTTTTATCTCCCTCTCTTTCTTTCTTTGATTGCCAGATTCAAAAGACACCCCCCTTCTCATGCTGTCCCCAGGCCCTGGGCGGCCGCAGGGTCCCCCCCGGCGGGGAGACAGGCTCTTAGCTGTCCCCTCAGGACAACAGAACTTTTAAGAAATAGGTGATGGAGGAGGAGGAGGGGGTGCACCTGCATGGCCAGAAGCCAGGCTGGGGACAAATTAAGCTTAAACCCCAAAGTTTGTGGTGAAGGGAGCCAATGAGGATTGTGCTCTGGTGGTCCCAAAAGAGTGAAGAAGGCATGGGAAATAATACTAACTGTAAGATCAACCCTATTTTTTTTTCTTCTAGAGAACAATATGTGCCTTATCTCTCTCTGAATAAATAAATCAGAATTGCCCGACAGTTACCCGCTACAATAAACTTGACCAGATCTTCCAACAATTAGTTACGCGTTCTCTCTGCTCTGGTAAAAGTCTTGTTAAATGTGATGAATGTTAAAATAAGCTACCCTTGAACATACTTTGCAAGATCTTTATTGGAAAAGTACAAGCATTTAAGCCTCTTAAGGAGACGAATCCATAATGTAATAGGGTGGTGGGTAAAGATGAACTAGAGATAGCACTAGATTTTCAGATACCAAATGAAATATTAATTGAATAATGCCTTTTTAATGGGGCTCAGTGTTTTCCTGATACCACGGTGCATCTTTAAAAGGAATGCATACCCTTTGGCTTCAGGAGCCAGCCACTGACTCCACCAGCAGTTTTGCTGCAGAGGGCTATCAGCTTGGCCCTTTCTACTGGTGGCTTCAGTTGCCTAAAATGTTGCCTGGGAGCATCACACCTTGGATACTACAGCGCTCTCCTCCTGCCAGGCTGCTGCAGCAGCACCTGGGCCCCAGCTGAGAAGATGCTTCCCATTAGGCCAGGCTAGGGGCAAGTGCGTGCTGCCCATCAACCTTTAGGAGATGACAGTCACCACTTTGGATGGAAGAGGCAGGCTAGATTTGAGGCTTGCTCCTGCTTTCCTAGCAGAAAGGGAGAAAAAGGAGTTTTGAAGTCTCCTGACTCCAGTTCTCCATCTATCAGATGCTAGTGCGCTCACAAGAGACCTAGTCTGACTTTGCAGTCAGGGACATCCATGGAAGCTGCCCCTAAGATGTGGAATTGCAAGGAAAGAGCAGAGAGGAGACTTCAGCACATGTATGAAAACAGCCACAAGAGCTAACCCCAG
Source organism: Eurystomus gularis (assembly GCA_013400335.1). Classification (NCBI taxonomy): domain Eukaryota; kingdom Metazoa; phylum Chordata; class Aves; order Coraciiformes; family Coraciidae; genus Eurystomus; species Eurystomus gularis. The sequence goes on from VZZY01020674.1 coordinate 6,908, forward strand.
AAGATACCCTTCTGGCTAGGAACTGTGGTAGGCCTTACCACATTTGAGGACCTTTAATTGGATTACAAAAATCACCAATATTTTATTGTTGTTGTTCCCTGGGAAGGGATTAATTTTTCCTTGGGATTTCCCCATTTGTGTATTCCTAGGTTATTGCCCTGGCTGTATCTGTGTGATGGATCCTGGGCTGAAAACTCTGATCCTCCCTTGGGCAAAATAAACAGGAGCTGCACTAGGACCCTGATCTCCAGGTGCTGTGAATCAGGATGAGGTCCTGGAGTGGGCAGAACAATTTCTGTTCATGTTGATTCAGAGCAGGGCACTGAGAGTTTCGCCTGAGCTGGGCAAAGCTCCTGGGCCACCTACACACCAGGAGAAAGCATAAGAAAATTCCTTGCACATTTTCCAGCTACACCCATTGCACAGTGCTCGTTGTCTTGCTGCAGCCCGAGTCCGGACATTTATAGCACTGTGTCATCTCCTCCAGTTCATACTACTGGAGGACTATGGCTGTAGAAAAGCAGGTAGGGAATTTCATAGTCGAAGTTCACAGCTTGGAGCAAGAAGGGAGCTAAATGTTGAAAGCAGCAGCCTAGAGGTTTCACATGCAGCCTTTAACTTCTATAGGTCTTTTTACATGCAGGGTCATATTTTTAAAGTGGATTTCTGGATTAATTTAAGGTTGTTTGGGGTGCTTTCCCTTAAGTAAAAACACACGAGAGCCATACTTTCTTGTGGAAATGAGCATAAATATGAATCTGTTTCTGTAATGGTTTAACATGCGGCTGAGTTTACCTCAGAACATGTCTGTTATAGGATGCATCATATAAATATATGTTGAGTCACATTTTAGATACTGATCATGTCCTCCATAGATAATAATATCGGTTTGGGGTTATTACAGGTTCTGTGATGTAGCTGTTTCATATTTGACTTCTTAAAATATGTTCCACTTACTTGTAGACCACACAAGCTCTGTCGAGGACACCTGGTATCTATTAGATTGTTTCAGTCCGTGGAACAAAGCTAATCTGATATGACTAGCAAAGTTGGGAGTTTTGCCATTGATTTCAATGGCAGCAGGATGGGACTCAGAAGGCTGAACAGTAAAAACACAGATCCATATGATTTTATTCACATCTAGCCTGTCAGGAATAAAACCACACCAGCCAGAGGTCAGGGGAGTTGCACTGTGCGAAGGTGCATGCACGCAAGATTGCAAGCAGAGGCAAGCCATACACACATGTGGATTTGCCAACTTTCACCTGAGGTTTAATTTAAAAATGAGCATCAACTTAGCCTGAGTTACGACAATAGATTAGTGGCCTGATATTGTGGTAGATAGGATAAGTCTTGACAAAAATAACAGGAATGTAGCAGTGCCAGCAGAAAGTAGAGCATTCCTCTGTGCTTTGAATATTGCACTTTTTGAGCATCCAGGTGAATGTACAGTTACAGTTTGTAGTGCCAAGCACCTAATCCTCCCACCTGAGATCATTCCTGAGTGCTGAACCTGGTGGGAATGCTGAGCCCCTGTAAGCTGGCCTAAGTTCAGTGTGGTTGATTGCAGGGCAGGGACATGCTCTAACTTCCCAGGGAGTCTAGTAGCAAAGATGAAGGATTTTTCCCCCAAAGAGTGAAATCTGGGGTGCTATAGAAAGAGTCAGGATCCCGCAGATCCTGTTTAATCCACTAACTCTGGACCACTGCCTGAAATTCCAGAGTGCTCCCCTTGTTGCCCCCCAAATCTGTCACAGAATTGATTTTGAAGTCGGTGTCCTAAATGGAGAGCTGTTTCAAAGCGTTTTAGCTCTGCTGGTTTCACTGCTGTGTGACAAGGTGAATGCAGACAGCATGGGCTCCCTGCCCCTGTATGCTGGTTTACACCAGCTCCAGAGAAGTACCTGTAGTGGTGATGCTGAGTAAAAAGGAGAGCACAGCATCCAGCCCATGCTTCTGCCTTCCAAGAAGGCTTATACCTCTGCCATGGATTTTTGTACTTAGATACACATTACTCAGTCAGTGGGTTTCACTACCCTGAGCTTGAAAAGTAACTTGAAAGCTTTATTTAAAATTACAGAAGCTTGTCACACTTCAAGCTCTTCTTTATATCCAATAAATTATTAAAAATGATTTATAAAAACATGTACATGACTGAACATGAATGACATAATTATTGTTATTACTACATATTAGGGGCTAAATCCCGTTTGTATTTTTTTTTTTTTTAAGGACTCCTTTATTTTGGGTTCTTTCTAAATCTACCCTTGCAGCAGTAGTGAGTCCAAGAATTAAACTTATCATTTTTGGATGTCTGGCAAAATCGTCCTTGAAATCACTAGGAATGTCATGTGTATGAAGCTGAAAGAAAATCAGGGCTTCAGGACCTGTTTCCAAGCAATTTGAAAGAGTCTTAGAGTTTTATTTAATTTGGACAGAGTGTGCTTGCAGGGAGAGCTCAAGTGCTAAAAATAAATACAAGCCTTCCCCAGGCATAGGTTGAAAGATGGACTTGGAGACAACTTCTTGAGTCACCTGGCCCAACCCTTTGCATCACACAGAATAAAGGTTGCAGTAATCTGGCCCTAAACTTCTCCATTCTTATCGTATGCATCTCTACTGGTGCTTTAATTATCGCAACAGGCCGTTATTGTGTTTGCCAGGAAAGCAGTGATCAGCCCTGCCACTGCAATCCTTTTTATGTTTCTGTTTCTGCAAAGGTTCTTTCATTTAGAATATGACCCAAGAAAATGGTTTTGTCTTAAATGAGTTTTCTGGTCAGTTAAATAATAACAATAAAACTATAGTTATATTTTTAGTATAGAATAATATAATAAAGTAATAATCTGAGTAACTCTTTAATATTTAGTTAAATAACAGAATTAGCTTGCTACTATTTTTTTGTCAACGCTAAAGCATGCATTGAATGGCAAATGCTTTAGAATGATTTCTGAGTAAACCAAGACAAGTACTGGAGTAGACCTGCATATCAAATCCTCCTTTGGAGCTGTATTTTGGGTAAGAGAATATACAATTAATCCAATTTAAGTTTATGTAACAGTAGCAAACTAATTACAAATTCACGTAACTTTTTTTTTTTTTTGCCACAAAGTTACTGAAATTATTACATGACCATTTTAAATAGCCCTAGAAGGACGGAAAATCTCTAAAGCCAGGGATCAGAGCTGCACCAATTTTCAGCAATCCACAGGTCCTGGGAGTACAAAGCCATCCCCAGAGCCAGCCCTAATTCAGAATAACTACAGCTCCTGCATTCCTGGCACACCACAACAAAAGACAATAAACGGAGTCAGGTTTTGTCCGATCCAGTCAGCCCTCGCTACTGTGCTCAATGGTTTGCTTCACACCAATGCAGGACTGGACTCAATATGTGCCTGCTTTTTTCCTTTATCCTGCCCCTCCATCCCCTCCTTTTCTTTTTAAACGTATGTAGAAAGGAAAAGTCGCTCCACAGTTTTCAGGATCTGCCCTCCCAAATTGCATCTTACAGTGCGTCTTTGCCGTACTGCACATTCTCAGCCATAAATATGTCCCAAGCACATTAACGTGACTGAGATCAGAGGGATCACAATATTAGTGAAAGGGACATTACAGGAGAAAAGTTCAAGTCCTTGGGGCCTGATCCTGACCCCTTTGAACTTAATAGGATCTGTTGCATAGATTTCAGTGGGAGCAAGCTTGTGTCCTATACGTGCAGAAGCATTAGAGTTAAAAGCAAGCTGTTTAAAAGGCTGAATTGTTTCTTGCTTGTACTGATGGTTTATCATGTAAAGTTCTATATATTCTTTCACAATAAATACATGAAACAGTTAATCTAATGTTATATTGTTTAGTAATATTTTACTTGCAAATGACCATCATTTCTTTTCTGCTCTGTTTGTTCTTCTGAATGTCTGTTTTATATTCTGGAAATGGAAGAGCTATTCTTTTAATGCCCATTTCTTTCTGATGATAATAGTTCTTTCTGGCAAATGCTATGACTTGCAGCTAGTCTATATTTTCAATCAGTAAATATTGAACCACAATGGCAAGGAAGATCTGAGCTATGATACGGCTAAAACAAATAGAAACCAGCCTACTTTTTTTGGTTATGTTTCTATTATTTTCTGGATAGGTGTACCCTCCTCTAAGGTGGTTCTAAATTACTGCTTATCTTGCCCTAGAGGGGATATAAGCCAGACTTTTTTTTAATAGCAGCCACAATGGGGAGGATAGGAGCCTTGTGAGTTGGTGGCTAATATCCTGCCTGCTTTCTACCTGCCCTGTGGGGCAAGCTGGGTGGCAAGGCTTCCTGTGGTGGCACCACACGGATGTTGGGGTGGTGGCCCAAGGGCTGACTCTGGGCATCCCTCTGCATCACACGCTGGAGCATGGGGCTGATACCAACAGTGTGATTTTGCTATGGGTCTGGGGGCTGGAGGCAAGAGAGTGCCTGAGGTCTGGGGCCAGCCAGTCCTCACTGTGGGCTCAGTGTTGTGGTAATCCCCTTCTCCTGGTGATGCCCAATCGCAGAGACAACCACCAAGCCAAATCCCCAGCCCTCACCGAGGCAAAATACCATTGACTTTAATGAGCGTTTGCAGGGAGATTTCGGGTAAGTCAGTGTGGACTTTTGTCTGAGTGAGGACTGAAGGATTTGGCCTACAGTCTTTTACAGTATGAGGTTAATCAACATGCGGGAAATTCCCACACCCTGTAAAGGGCCCTATTGTACCTCTGCTCGACAGAAATCTCTGCTAAATCACTGGGTACTCTGCTAAAAAGCTGTGGGTATGATATGAACCGAAGTAACTCTAAGTTAGTTAAAAGGATCTTCCCAGGAACGTATAAAAAAAAAAAGCTCCCACAGAAAAAGCAACCTGGATAATTCAATGGGAGCCAGTGGGGAAGTGCCTGTTCCTTCCCTCATTAACATCAATGGGAGTTTCCCCATTGACGAAGCCCATTCAGTGGGAGAGAAACTGGGCTTTACAGTAGCATTTTAAATTATATTCAAAGGTCACTTAAATTATATGGTCACTTTAAAACCGCTCTCCAGAAACCTGAGTAATATTCAGTTATGCTGGGCACTTGCCTGAAAGTGTCAATTAGGATCTCTTTGGACACATTCACTTTTGAAAAAGCTAGTTGGCATCAGCAGCTTGTTGTAGGAGCTGCCGCAGTCTAAGGTGTTAAAATGTAGCATTTGTTTTTGAAATGACCTATAAAGCCTGTCAACATTTGCAATCCAGCTTGCGAGCGGTTGTGCAAGGCAGACTGTTTGATGTCCGGGCAGATAGTTTGCCACTTTGGGCAGGATCCAAGTTTTTTGGGGAGCCAAAATTATCAGTGGACAGTATAGAAATACTAGCATTTAGCAACGAGAGGTATTGATAGAAACACCACCCTACAAATAATCTATTCCTCTTCCAGTGGTATGAGATTCTGGAAATAATATTCTGTATTATGAATGAAAGGTGTCAAAGAATAGGTTAGAAAATGTGAACACAGCCAAATGGTTCACCTGCCAACGCAGCTGCAGCTTTCCTTATAAATAAGTTAGCTGTGCTTTCCTTGTCTGGTATTAGATCTACAAGAAGCAATAAACAGTCTAAATAAAGTGTTAATTCTCAGCCTTATCACTTATGGATCCATTATGCCTTCATATAATTTACTAACACTTATCTAGATGAACTAAATGTTACAGAAAATTTTAAGGTGGTAAACATGCTGTCTGCTGAATTATTCTGTGCATGCTGGGAAAGTAGCTCATGGCAGAATTGAATTATTTAATATTATTTTCCAGTGTCATGTAGGCGAAATATAAGCTTCATTTTTGGATTATGATTTGTATTATGAAATGCTTATCAAGTGTTTTCCAAAGATTAGTTTAGTTTTAATTAAATAAACCTTTCTCAGGAGAAAGCTCTCAACTACTCTTTGTACCCAGAGGCTACTGTACTTGTTGTTTTTAATTATTTTTCACTGTTACCCAAACTGCTTTGGGTACTCCTGCCCAATTAAATCAAAGACATGGGCTTCTTATACACAATATGTTTAATATTTAATTTTAATTAAATTAATTAAATTGTTTATTTAATTTTATGTGCATTATTGTGCATAGAGCAATGCAAAATTTATGATAGGAAGAATTTGTGGGAGCTTTCAAACAAGCTAATTACTGAGGTAAAAAGAGACTTCTTCTCTCTTTCTAGGGAATAGGCATTCGACCATAAGGAGATAACAAAACCAGAAGTTGTTTGGATCAAATAATAGGTGGTTGCACAGCATTAAGAATTATTTGTTTTACCTTACTTTATCTTGTAACCATTACTTTATTGTATTATAATAGATTTGACAACAGCCTTCTCCCCCCCTTGTTGCAGGCAGGTAATCAAGTATTTATCAGAGTAAATAAACCTAAAGCTACAATGTAAATGTATTGGGAACATTAAAAATCAGCAACTCACAAGCCACAGATATACATTTTTTGGTCACACCCCGAGTCTTTTTTCTTCCAGTGAATCCATTTATCTCCCAGGTAATGTTTATTAAAAGGAGTGGTAATAAAAAACCCTCTTTTTTTTTTTACTACACGGATGCAGATTATTTGTTGTGATAGATTTTTTTTTTTTTTTCTAATGAAGATATCTTTTTCACACAAAATGAGCAGCACAATTGTTCTGATGTGGTTTTAAACTGGTGGTGTATTGTTTTGAGAATGTCACTCTTGCTAGGTACAGGCAGAGGCAGAATGCTATTTTGCATGACCTTGATGCACTTTATTTCTGTGGGAAGTTAATAAGCAAGAAAAACGTAAAAATGTCCATTTGTGGCATTGTTTTTTTATAATTTATATAAAGGTAGCTCAGAAGCTTCTTCTCTCTGCATTAATACACCCATGCAGAGGCTATGGGACCCATCCAAAGCATACTTGACTCAGTGGGGATCTTCCCACCGACATTGGGGAGGAAAATTGCAACAGGCCCTCTGGGGCTGATTTCTTAATACCTGAGGAGGTGAATCTTCTGCTGCACCCCGGCTGCATTCGTCAGGAGCACAGCTCCAGGGAGGAGAGAGCAGGATCAGGCCCGTGTGCTGCTGCACGGTCGGAAAGGGTCCTGGAAATGCAAACCAGGCTCTTGGCAAGAGCAGCCCTGGTCATTCTTGCAGCTTTACAGCTGCTCCACTGCGTGTGGCTGTGAACAGCACCGTCCTGGCTGTGTGAGATGCAGGTCCTTATGGGAATAAAAATAAAGGGAAATTATTTTGGCATGTTTTCTTTTTTTTCCCCTCCCATGGAAATGCAGAATACATTTCATAAGCTCAATACAGGTGCAAAGTAGTGATGGGCATTTTCCCTTTCCTTGTTTAAGGGTTAAAAGTGAGTTCGTAGTGAAATAAAACACGTTACTTCTCTGAGTATTGTGACAAATAAAACATATATAAATAAATGTGTTCACAGGAATTATTAATATAGTAATTAACAGCTCCTCAGTCCCAAGAGCAGAACAGCTAAAAACAATCTTTCTTGAATGTTAGAGATACTCATAGAACAATAGTTTTATTTCAGCAGATTAAATAGTATCATAAAAGTAGCTGATGATGCAGTAAATTAAAAATCAGACTGAGGTCGACTTTACAGCAGCTTTTTTTAGTCTAATACAATTACCCATTACTGGCTAAACATTAGTTTTAACTCAACAGCAGTTGTCACAAAGAATTTTCTCTTAAAATTATTACTAGGAGAATTTAAAATGAGAGCAATATTACTGGATATACAAAGCCTGAAGAGATCTTAATACCGAAGGAACACACATCATAAAGACTCATCTAGATATAATTTTTTCCCTGCAGTCTCTATTCCTGCACAGTCCCAGGCAGAGTGATACGTACGCATAATATGCCTGCCTAATGTACATGCATACACCGGGAGACAAATCCACTGGAATTCATAGCGATATAGCCTCACCTCGGAGTGGGTAGACTTAAAGGAGAGACGTGAATAAGAAATGAGGCTGGGCTAAGCCCTGTGCAGCAGCTCCATGGCACGCAGGGCTCGCCGCTTGCCCCTGAGTGTTCGGTGCTACTTCAGATTTCCATACGCTCAAGTGTACACGGCGGCGTTATCGAGGCAGTAGCACCCAATTATTTCCAGCCCCTTCTTAAGATATTCTGTGCAATATAGGAAAGCTCAAGAGTTCAAAGCCTATGCATGCTAATGGGAAGAGGTTTGACGCTATGAATAAAATGGGAAAGGGCCATGCGGTACCGGAGACTGGGGAGCCAGTGGGGAGACTGGGGAGACTGGGGATGCCACATGCAGCTCCCCATAGCCAGCACCAACACAGCACTCGGACCACTCCCATTCCCTGCTACTGTGACAACAAGAATGGGTGCCAAACAGGCATTTTTGGATGCCTGGCTTTCCTTCCCTTCTTGGGAAGACCTGAGAGAAGACTAAAAAAAGAACAAGTGTATCAAGCTAACGTGGCACATTGAGAGCGGGACATTTTGCAGGTATAAATAAATGTTTTTTTGCCAGACACAAAGACACCCAGGAGCTGCTGTCAGTGCTCCTGTGCTTGCAGTAAGGCGGAGAGAAGCTCGGAAATAAGGTTCGTGATGTAAATCAGGGCAGGCAACTGCAAGGAAGAAGTAGCTATTTGATTTACAGAGTAAATTACTGGCTTCACTAGATTTCATTATCTTCACCAAACTGTTCTTTATATTTCAGTGTGTTTATATTTTATTCAGAGATCTTTTCAGGGAAGGAGGCTGAGCGTGCACGGTGTCACCATTTCCTGAGGTGCATGCAGGGTTCCTGGAGTTATTTATAAAGGCAAACTTTGACTTTTATAGGCAGAGCAAGATTATTTTCCCTAGCTAAATATATATTTTAGTAAGTGTGTTAAAGGTACTTTAATATATGTGGCTGTTATCCGATGAGCTTACTGCAACAGCTGCTATTTATCCATGACGGCATACTGCTCTAAGATTGATGGGTGGAGGACTTATAGGAGTCAGCACCCAGGAGATCCTGCCCCGGAACCCCAGGCTTTCCCAGCTGGTGCCCCGTACATGGCCAGCATGGCAAATACAGGCGTGTCAGGCCATGGGCACCATCTGACTGTACTGCTTTCCTGTGGCCATCTCTGGCCAAAATGGATCCAGGACAGCTGTGCGAGCCCTTTTTGTTTGGTCCTAATGTTATTTGTTATTGTGCGGGATGCCAAAGGGAGCGGAGGATCGAGAGAGGTACGGTTGTACAGAACGATGGGAAAATATATACTGTGATCTTTCCCCAAACTCAGAATTCAAGGGTAGAGGCCTCACAAGAAAGGAGGTGAGGCAAAGGGCAAGTGAGAGAGCAGTGGGTTTAATGGCAAAAATCTGAGCTTGCTGCTGCTTGCTGCTACGACAAGTCATCCCTTTGTGGTGGTCATTCCCATGACCGTAACTGTGCCATGTGTTGATGCTGTGTTTAGTGTCTTTTAATCCAACACAGGCCATTTTCCTTCCCTTTGTCCGTGTCATCAGCTGCAGTGTCACCCAACTTCATCTGCCCTTTCCATAGAGAAACTCTCTGCCTCTGGCAGTGCCTGTTTCCCCAGACTGTCCTGAAGCTACAGCTTCACTCCCACAACCATGATCATTGAGAAGGTGACCTCCTGGTGCACTAGCCATCTAAGTGACAGGATGAACTTCCAGGTCCGTGCCCCAGAGCCATTGCATGACATCTCCCCTTCTACCTACTCTGGGACCAGAGCCTTCCTAGTAAGGTGGGGATGAAGGGGAACACCTTGGTGCTGGGGGGCCATAATCCCCAGGCGCAGTTATTTTTTTCCCCTTCTTGTGAGGATGGGCAAATTTTGTGTGACTTGGCATCTGAGTCAGGAGTGCAGGTCTTAAGGAAGGGTAATCTTTACCTGACAGAGCAAAACAGCTCCACTGGTTCTGTTCAGATACATCCCATAAGCCCCATTAGCTCCAGCATGGCCACCTCAAACTGTGATGGCAAAGCTGTATGTTGTAACACATATCGCACGGCAAAGCTGTACGTCATACCACATATCACACATGCGGTCTACATCATTATTTAACAGGAAAAAGAAGTGTAGTGTTTTTATAGAAAAATCTATTTGATCAATGTCTTTTTAAGAAAATAAACTTTAAAACTGGTTTAGGACAGCACTTCTGGGCTTAAAATGCCATGAATTTAGAGTGGTAACAAGGCTCCCCTTTCTAGCTCTATATCTCTCCATCCAGCAAGGAATCTTCATCATTTCAGAGCATTTTGTAGTGTATTTATCATTACAGTTGTCTGATGAAGTAAAGCAACTTAATTATTTGCCATTTTTCAATGGTGGTGCTGAGGAACAGAGAGCTAAGTGGTTTGCCGAAAGTTGTACAAGAAGTCTGTGGCAGAGAAAGGCTCTGCCCCGGGGCTCTCCTGCAAGACATGACTAAAACTCAGAGTCACAGATGGGACATTTTGATACACAAAACAACAGCTGTTGCTGTAGGTTGGAGTTTTACCTCAGCTACCTCAGCTTCAGGCCAGCATAATTTGTGGTGGGTGAGTGTAGATTTATTATTCTTGGGAAGAAGAAAAAACACTCAAAAAAGAAGTAGAGATGGAGATTAATCTAAAACCAGAGGAAATTAGTGGGAATGAGTCAGAGTCTCCTGATGAATTTATTTCCTCACTGTGCAAGCAGTGTAGGTGGTGATGTAAAATATATCCCATGAACTTACTTACACGTGTGTGCATGTATGTACCAGTGTGTGCATAGAAGTACACACATATTGTGTTTCCGTACATGTATTTTATCTATTTAACCTTTTGGGGCATGCTCTTTATATTCCCTGCAACAAATGAAATATGGCCCCATAGGCAGAAGTCTTGCACACCAGGTTTAAGTCTAGAAGCAATTTTGTTTTGTTCACAGTGGAGTTATTAAGCTCTCGCAATACGGGTTTACAGCCGAAGTGCTGACAGACTTGATTTCAAGAGCAATGTGATTAGCGCAATGTGCAAGGTAGTGTTGTACCGGTACTTACCTTTATTAGCTGTGACAGTGGTGTAAGCCCAGCAGAGTGAGGGAAAAACAAAACTAAGGCAAACGAACAAACCTCCCCCATCAGCAGACAACTTTTGCTTTTGTAGACGTGCATTAGGGGACGTGTGATGCCAGGCAAATTCCAAACCAGCAGTGATTCGCGTGTGCTTTTGCTAATATTTATTTTATGACACATTATAACTACTGTGTGTTACTACCCTTGGGAAATAAAACTGGAAACTGTGTTGTGGTGAAAGCCAAGAGGCCACAACTTTATTAAATATGAAAGCCAATGTACAAGGCACAGGCAGGAGCTATTGGTCCCGGCCGAAGGCAGGCAGCAGCACTGCTGCCAGGTCGTCTCCCCAGCACCTCCATGTCCTCCTTGCTGGGATGGGCAGCATCGCTCCTGTGGGTCACATCTTGCACCTGCTCATGTCCACCGAAACCAGCTAAAATGTCACTGTGCCAATAGTAGCTGTGTGCAGGGAGCTGCACCCCGATCAGCAGGAGAGGGGGGATTACTCACAGATATTGCTCTGAGAAAGTCTGCAGAGGGAAAGGAAAATTGAAGAAAAACAACATTCTCCATAAAAATTTTCTGGCAGTGTTAATCAGCTGCATGTTTTGTTCTCAGTTAGTTGCCTGGCTCTTGCTCCAGGTTGTGTTTCTGCTTTGGTATCACAAGGCTGCCAGGGCTCACAATGCTTGGGTGTGCACCTCTTCACAAACACAGATGCTGGTAAAGTGAATGCAAACATAAAACCCCGCCTTCAAAACAAGTGGGTATAGAACAGGAAAATGTCCTTCATTTTTTAATGACATGGTAAAACCTTTATCTAATGAGTTTGTACAGTCTGAGTACCAATCTCGTTAAAATGCTCTTTTCCCTTCCTTTTGGATCAAAACCTGCTACAGTCCTTTCCTAAATATTAATCAATTGTCTGCTGGGACCATGTTCATTTTCCATTTTGTTCTACCAGCATTTTTAGGGACTGAATAATTGCTCTCTGGAAACAATTATAAACCTGGTTAACTCTTCCATTTCCCATTTTCTCTTCCAAGTGCATTACTTTGTCCTGGTTTTAAGGGACATATGAGTCTGGTCCCTTGTTCCCTCATTGTCTAGTTCCCTCATGGAAAAAAAAGAGAAAGGCAAATTAATACCTTTTTTCAAGTTTTTTTGAAGTCAGTAGGTTTCTATGGGAGTTTCTGTATGACAATAGACAGAGAAATGTGAGGCAAAAGTAAACAGCATGTAAGAACTGAGTGGTTGGACTGGTGGGCTCTTACTGATAGTTGTTTCTAAAAAGGGTGCTTGACAGGTCTCTGTAGTCAAAGCTTTTTTTTTTTTTTAATCTGCTACATAAGGCAATGTACTCTTTTCTAACTCAGTGGATGCTCCCTTCAGATCCACTTGTGGAAAATGCCTATCTGTTCAAGAGTCCTGAGCAGAAGAGGATGAGTCACAAAACTTCATATTGAATAAAATGCATGGCCAGAAGCAGAAGACATAACCTCTATCCTCTTGTCTTTAATTTTCAGCTCTAATATAGACATATTTTCCCCACAGTTACAAGAGAACAACAATGTGAAGGATGACTTGGTAGTAGAGTTCTTTGCCTGAGTGATGCTAATAATATTTTGCTAAGAGATACCATGGTTATTCCTTTCCCTTCACTGCGGCAAAGGCATGTGTTGTTTCTAAAAGTGTGGAGTTAAATGCCCGAAGTGAGGAACCGTGTAGCAAAAAGCCCTCTGAAGTTTTTGGCTCTTCAGGGGTCTGATTTTAGAAGCCAAAACTCAGATCCAATAAAGGGAATTAGGAATTTCAATACTAACGAACTATTGTGGGATACAACAGTCAGCTCTGGGGGTCCTGCTATCCTAGGGCATCAAAGGATGTTATAAAGCTACTGCTTTAGTTTGTCCTCCCATTAGGAGAAGGATATCTTTGCATTGACAGTACACTCTTTTGATATTTTGATTAAAATTTATGGAGTTCTGTAATCATCTGTTCTGGCCTCTCATTGCCATTATGATCCCTAAATGCCCTCTTCTGTGATTTTTCCCCTACTCAAATCTTTCAGTGTTATTCAGATCATCTCTGTCTGACAGAGTGGGAGGACAGAACATTTGTGAAGGCACTCTAGCTCCTAATTGGAGTGATGGTCGTATAAAGGGCTCTGGAAACAATACATTGTGCTTAGGAATGAGGCCAAGAACGGCTGCCGTGCCCTTCACCATAGTGTCAGCAAAGTCGTGAATAGTTCATCAGTTGAGAGCAGTAAACAACCTGGCTAATCAGGGCTCTTCGCACATGGTGACAGTTGAGCATTTCTTACTGTGGGGATTTTTCCAATTACTGTCGTGATAAGATCATTCAGCACCACGCTGGTTTTCACTTTCTTTGGAATAAGTTCTTGATGGTCAAATACAATCTTTAGTACAATTTCAGACCATAGGTCTTGCTGGAGGTCAGGCGACACTTGCGACACTGAGGCTATGCCCCATCTGAGCCCCGTGTCATGCAGGACCCACCACTTGCCAGCAATTTATCTTCTTTCAAAGAAGCAGTTGTTAAAGTCTTTCTTGCCACCTTTTCTTGCAGCCTTGGAAACTTTCAGCTTTAAGAAAGACTTTTGAGAAGATTGTAGCAAAATAATTGGATCACTTTTGACTCTGCTTGATTTCTTACTGATACTGACAGGTTAACCTGGCAGCTAGGCAGAAGGTGAGCTTGAGTGGTGACATCAAGCTGCTCTGGTGTGCTGAACTCTTCTGTTAATGTGGCATTTTTGACCATCAAGGCAGAAGTCTGTTCATCACACTAGACACCCTACCCTCAGCTATCACCACAGCGAACACGATCAGCTAATTGCAACAAAGCATGAGGTTGGGTAGGTAGACACAGGTATGGTCAAACACAGAGGTGGTGGATGGACTTGCCAGTGAGGATAGGCCCAGAAGAGGTTGTTGGGACTGTCTAGGGGGCACTGAAGAGGTTTTGGGCTTTTGCAGTATCAATCTGCTCTTGTTATTTGTGCATGGCAAGCATGCTGCATGCTTTTCCTTTGTCTACAGACCCTGTCACTAATCAGACCTTGCCTTAATTACTCATATATTTGCCTTCTTAAAAAGAGACTCTTAACTGTCCAGGGGTTGTGAAGAGTGTGTGATGTGCTGGCCTACCTCTTACCATTTCATGCAGAAAGTACTGTGCCGGCTGTTGGCGGTGCAATTTGAAAAGCTGAAGGATGGTGGTGTGTGGTCCACACTCCAGCCACACAAGAGATCTGGTCTTTTGTCTGGTAGTTGAGGAAACCTGAAGGATTTGGTCAAACTGCTTTAATGAGGTACAATTAGGCAACAGGACACTCTGTACCAGGAAATGTTGGCAGGGGAGTTAATTTTCCCCTAGATCTTGCAGCATCTGCCTTCAGTTGTCTGGAGCCTCACAATCTATCAGTGTAACAGGGATGGTCTGGGCACAGTTTGAGGACCTAGGGGACAGAGGAGTGGACAGTTTATCTCTGCAGAAGGCAGCTTTTTGAAACCCTTGAGGTGGAGCAGGTAGGATTACAGATATCAGTGGGTATAGTCCTGCAGCTGTCCTGTTAAAGGAGAAACATTTTCAAAATCAGCTGTCTCACTTCAGGCTTCAAAACCACTAACTGCAGTTAACTATTTAATAGACTTTGTAATGACTTTTACACTTATATGTTTGACTTCTAGAAAATTGTCCCAAATGGTATGTATCTCCAGAGCTGCTGAGACTTAGTGCTTGCTCCTTTTTACTTTGTTCTGTATCATTTGACTGCATCGCTGCCTGTTATTATTTTCTCTTAGTCTTCATAAACAGTTATTTCAGTGGCATTCACTTTACTTTGGTCCCACATTTCCATCACTTTCCACCATTTCTGCCAGAAGAATTGTACATCCTCTCTTGAAACTCTCTGAATTTAATGAATCTCATCTAGCATAGCCTGGATGCTCTTGCATGTGGGAAATGAGGACAAACAGTACCAGTTCTTGTATTTGAAGAAGGACCTTTTAAAAAGGACCAGTTAAAAAAAGGTCAAAGTTAAACCTTGACATGCTTGTTCAGACCCCATTTAAATTTCTTGTTTACATAAATCCAATGATTTCATGGTTATGAAACAAAGCAACGGGTAGTCCTGATGCCATGTGTTATGAAATAGGTCTGCATCGGTCATGTTCAGTGTCTGCGTCCATTCAGACTTTGGCTTCTCTGCAAGACTTAGAAGATCCCAAATGTTCTGCACACTTAATAACTTATTCATAACTTCTTTATATGCTACTGTTCTTCCTCATAAATATACTAATAAAACTCATTATAGAAATCAAAGCCAGCTAATACAATATATCTGATGGACAGCTGTTTCTGGATGCATGAATTATAATTACATGAAGCAAGATGGTCTTATTATGCCAGGATATCTTTGCTCTGAATAAATTTCTGTTACTGGTGTGTAATCTTTTGACTCAGGCCAGATGATAGGAACTTGCCCAAACAAGTCCCATGCAGTATTACAATTGAGCTACGCTTTCACTTTGTAGAATTACAATTAGATAAGTGATGCTGGAAGTTGTGTCTTCCAGCAACAGTGGCCTGAGAGAGGTTAAGGGCTGAGGGGAACAAGAAGCATTCATCATCTGAACGGGTCTTACCACTCTAGCCTGCTTTCAGGCTATAACTTAATGCCACACACTGATTTAGATGTAGTGCTTGTCAGACAAGAATAAGACTATAAGACACAGACATTCTAAGACTTGACCCATACTTTATTGTGAATATGTGATTGAACTCTGAGCTGACAGACAGACAGAGACAGCCATTAGAGTGGGAAAGAGAATTTGTTCTGCCATGTAAGATTTCAAATATCTTAAACTCTGCTCTGTAACTTAAGCTTCGGACTCTTGTAGCAAATTTCTCAATAGTGTTTGACGAGCTGAGTCATTTTTCTGAACTTATTTTTTCCCTCTTTTGCTTCTGTACTTTGCTAATAAAAATGGCAGCATCTATTTTTGAAACATCTCCTGGGACTCTCTCTCTCTTCATGATTACCTTTATTTCAAGGGATTTCTCTCCTTACATCTTCAATATTCATATTAAACAGAACAAACTGATGCTGAATGCCAAAGCCACAAACCTTTAATGCGTCCCTTTGCTTTAAAGTTAAGACAAGTTAAGGTATTTGCATGACAGTGATGGGATGCTGGGTATCTGCTTAGGCTGAGCTTCCATGGCAAGGACAAGAAAAGGGCAAACTATCCTTAGATATTTGCATTTCTTTCCTGGAAAGTGTTCTGACCCTTCTCCAAGAAGCTGAGTTAACGCTGAGCAATGTTGACATGAGACCTGGAGGAGGAGGTTGTGTCCTCAAGAAATTTAAAGAACATCTACAAATAGGAAACTTTCTCTGAAGAAAAGGAGTTATCTTATTGCTATGCCTGATCTATCAGACAAGGTGCAGCATGTCTTGTCAGAGTCTTTTCTCCTTCTGACCTGCTGGAAATGATAAAGTAATGGGTGATCACAACTATTATAGGAAAGGACAAGAGTAAGTGAGTATGCAACATCTCTCCCTCTTTTACCTTGGAAAGTTGTCTTGTGTTTCAGGGGGGATCAAGACTATCCAAAGGACTCATGAAGACTCATGAAATATCCAGAAAGTAAAACAAAACAGGAGAAGAAAAAGCCTGTTTCTTGACTTTAGGGATGCATTAAAAAAAAAAAAAGGTTCACCAACCCTTACTAGTCAAAGACAAATAGGTCAGATTTATATTTGGCAATAATGAAGGCATCAAATGCACAGTGAGAAACCTGTCCTTGTATTTATTATATGTAAGATGTGATTTAAACTATTTCTGCTTCAGAAACATACTTAATATCAACAAGAGCACTATTTACACTGATGTTTTAATTAAAGGAATTTAGTCATCTTTTATGCTTGCAGTTTGCCTGCAAGCAGGTTTTCTTTTCCCCTTCAAATTTGCTCTGTCAAAATGGCTAGACAAATTGTTTCTGCAAACATATTTGAATTATGATTGTTTGTCAGTCTTCCATAGGAAGATATTTGCTGTGGCTAGGTAAAAGTTAGGTATATACCTAAACTTGTATTCTGAGCTCCTGTTATCAAGGAGGGAGAAATTAGTGTATCAAAAAAGTGCTTCATCCTATGAAGATGAGGAAGGAGTGAATTCCTGTTGGTTGTACCTATCTCCTTGCAGACCTGGAACCTAAAATTTAGATGGTTAAAGATATCTGAGATATTTTGTGACTGTCCTCAACTAACTGATGTAGTATTTACTGTTGCTACTTCTGTCCCAGACAAATTTCAACTATTGACTAAATTTATTTTCAGCTTTAGGGCAAATTTCACTGTTTGTGAACATTTGTATGGAAACACCCTAGCAAGGTTCTGGAAAAGAAAGCTAATCAATAAAACAACTGATGGCCTGGTTTCTGATTTGGTGCTAGGTTTCTGAATACAGTCTTGTGTAATTCAACAATTTAAAGGAAATATGATGTCATCATTGAAGGACAGCAGTTCAATACACTAATGCAGTGGACAACATGGGTCTTGTAATAAGAAATTATGAAAGGGAAAAGGAAAATTAAGGGAAAAGGAAAATTAAGGGAAACCTCAGAATGCTGTCTGATGCTGGAAACAATTGATACTCAGCAAGCACTTTATTTTTCTTTGAAAAAAAAGAAAGAGAATCCAAGTTGTAGTGGTAGGTGAAAGATCACTGGAAATTTTGTGGATTGTTTTCTTTGAGGATTGAGACTTAAACTGGAGAGTGCACAAAGCTCAACACTCATCAAGAGCTGAGAGGAATTAAATGGAGGTTCCTCTGCCTGGGGTGGCAGCTAGGAGCCACCCCTGTCCTCTGGAGCACCCCACTTCTGCAGGGCTCCCAATCCTGTGCCAAGGTGGCTCATCCATAGCAGGCAGGGCGAGTGACTGGGCTGACAGCTGTGATACCTCGGGATATCTTTGCCAGCAACCTCATTTGTGCAGAGGATGTAGCTGAGCTGCTGTTTCCAGGATTGCAATGAAAAAGAGAAAGTGTTTTACATGCTTTTAAACACAGGGACTACTGATACTGTCATTGCCTGGGTCTGCCTACAAACAACGCATCCAGCTGAGTAATTTATTCTCAGTGTATAATCTTTGACGGCTGAAAAGCTGTTCAATACATTTGGAAATAACTGCAACTGCAAGTTGCAAGAGTGGTATTTAATATCTATTTTGAAACCAATACTAGAGACACCTGATAAACTGCCAGAAGATGGGGTTTGTAACACAAAAAGCTAAAATTTGAAGTACTAACAAACAGTGAAGCCACTCATAGGGGAATATAAAATGCTGTGAAGTTTGGACTCAATTTATTTTGCCCTTATAAAATGCAGTTGTCTGAGTTGTTTATAACTCATGGGTCAATAAGTGAAGACTAAAAATTTCACAAGAGTGGGCAGTTTTGAGTGGATCCTCCTTTAGGTGTATTGCAGAATGTGAGGCTCCTGTGCCCTGCTTTAGCTCACCATGATCAGGACCATGAAACAACAAAGGAGCAAAGATAACAGCAAAAGTCAAACTTTTTTCAAGCCTCAAAATAAGCTGTGTTTGGTTATGTTTGAAGCCTTGGTCAGTGTTGCCAAGAGTCCTTGTTCTCTTGTTCACTATCCTTTTTTGGAAACAGGGAGAAAAGAGCTTAAATTATAACATTTTAAAGGGCATCAGTATACAAAAAGTGCATAATAAATGCCTTTTCACTTTGCATTGGTAGGATGGGCATTGCATAAAGACCAGGAATAAACACCTAACTAGTAGGCTGATATGGGAAAAACGTAGATTAATTCTCTGAAGTATGTAGCTAGAGCATCTGTATGGTCTTAAAACTTGGTGGCACAGTCTTATAAGGTCCATTAGTAGAATACACAGGGCTGGAGAACTAACCTTTGAACAGGCAGCCTTGGGTGGCAAGGAAAAAGCCTTTCTGCAAATCAGGTCTGACAAACTGAAGTGCTCAGACAGCCTGAATTTGGGGACATTTTTTCCCCTTCAGGAAGCTAGGCTCGTTGTTTCTGGGCCAAACGGGATGTGATGAGGCTTGTGCCCCAGGTACCTGGTGAGGTGCGGGGCTGTCCTCAGTCCCCCTGGCCCTGGGGCACAGGAACCCCTGTAAGGGGAAGGTCTCTCTTTCTTTCCTCCATCTATGAAATGGCAGTGCATGTATTTTCTTACCAATCCCCAGGGTTTTGTGAGTCTCATCAGTGAAACGCATCAGGGTCTCCAGGAGAAGTACACGAGCAGAATTCCAATCTTCATTTATCCTAAGACTATCTGCTGTGGCCAGATGGGGGCTGTAAGGGTTAGGGATGTGCTGGAATGATCCAGTGCTGAAATGCCATTGCAACAGGGTTTACCAGGAACCATGAGGCCACCTCTGAAACCAGAACATGATGGTTTTTACAGTGACAGTCTTGAGCGGCAGAAAGGAAAGACATAGTGAGGAAGTTTGCTATCAAACCAGAGCTTGGCCTTGACCCAAAATGCTCTGAAGTAAAGGAGAAGCTCCTCCAGCAACGGGCAGAGGCTACAGAAAACCAAAAGATGAGGATAAGTACAAGATTATGGTAGGTGAGGAAACAAATGGAGCTTTGTCTCAGGTATCAGTTGTATTCCTCCAAAGAATAATGAGGGGAAGGGTTTAAGAGTGCTATTTTATAGCTAATATAAATGGCCTGGATGTACAGATGGGTATTTATAAGTCGAATGCCATTATTTCATTGTGGTGGAAATAAGAAGTGAGACTTTTATTGTTGCAGCACGGGCCAGGTGATAGTCATTTGGTTTGGGTAGAATATTTATAGTGCTAATGTAGACTTGGCATGTCCTGTCCTTCTGTGTGTGAAATTAGCTATACAGCAGCACGTGTGATAGCCAGCCTGGTAGCACTGACATGCACAAACAGGGGCAGGACTTCTCCTCACAAGTTATCATCTAATCTCATAACCAGGGACTATCTCTGCCCAGAAGAAATCATGTTAAATCTGTCTCATCAACACCTTCACCCACACGTCAGTTCATGCCGTGCTCCCGTTGGTGTCCATAGAAGACTATTCATAAAATTCACCATGCGTACAAGCACTTGTAACATCCTCCATTAATATGAACAGCTGCAAAATTCAGACAGAAAAAGCAAAAGGGTGATGGGCAAGAGGAAAAAGGAAATTACGATAGCAAGCAGACAGCTGCGAAGACTAGCAACGTGCCTAGCTGATGGTATTGCCACCAGAATTTTTAAAAGGTGTAATAAGGGATAAATAAGCTGATAAATAAAATCGACCTCAAACGGCCACATGGGAAAGATGCACAGTCTTGATTACCTAATTACAGAAGGAATATTGCAGAAATGGAAATAGTACAACAAAGTCCCATAATGACTTCGAGATTGGAGGCTCCAAAATGGTTAGTGAAACTAGGTCTGTATCCCTTGCAAAGAGAAAAGATTAAGAGGGGACCTCGCTGAGCTGCGGAGGGCTCTGGGGGGAACTGCAGGGAGCAGTGCTGCAGTTATTAGAGCTAATGTCAAATATGAGGACGAGGGACATGGCTCCAGTGAGGTCTTGCACTGTACAAATGTAATACATTTTCTTTTTCCAGAGGGTATATATTATAAGCTACCAGATGCTGCTCTAGAAGCGACCGATCTGACCAGATTTCAAATAGAGCAAGAAGCATATGGAAAGAGAGGGGGAGAAAAACAGTATGTTATAGAGAACAACTGTTAACTGGAGGAGAGGGTAGGCCTAGCTGGGCTTCCTGGCCTCCTGCCATCTTAAGATTTTCTTATGTCCCTGTGTAATCTTCTGACTTTTGATTTAGATGTTTCCTAAAAATGTGGCCCAGTGGTTGGTACATACTAGGCATTAGCCCAAGAAAAGAATGAAAAAAAAATGCACTGTATCTCATTAAAGAATTTTTAAAGGGAGACTTTGAGGCGCCACTTGCTTCTTGTTACTCATCTTTGCAAACGTCTCTTGTCTTCCCAGGCTCTGTCCTGATGTGTTAGCGTTAGCAGCCTGTGGATTTCTGAGCCACACTGAAACTCAGAAAGGCCAACCTAAGTCGATCGAGCAGAGACGGCAGTGTAAAGCAAAGGAGCAAGATAAAAACAAGGTTAAGTGAAATAAATGATACAAGTTATTTTTATGCACATAAACAGTATTGGGTGAAAAAATGTTGATTGCTAATGACTTTTCAGGCTGCTATTGGGAATAAGGATCATGCCTATATTTGAAATATTTACGGTTCAATTAACCGCATTTGTTTCCATAAAATATTTTAAAAGAGAACAAAATTTGTCTTTAATTATTTTTCATTTTCTTCAACAAAAGATTCCAATATAGATATTGCTGTAGGCACAGGGAGCACCAAACACCAGCAAGTGGATTTCGTAAACAATTTCTCAAAGCACTGCAAAGTTTAAATATTAATTTGGCCATAATTGGCAGAGAAGCAATTAAAAATGTTACAAAGCTGACTTTCTCCCTCCTTTACTTTCTCCTCCCTTTTCATTTAACCACAGTATAGAAAGTAGATGTAAAACAATAGGACCCTGAGCTGCACGGCATTCTAAGCCTAGCTTGCCTTAAAGCTACAATATGGATTTAATTTATATGCAAATGTAAGCAATAAAAAGCCAGACACTGTAGAAATTATAGTATTTTTCATAGATGCTTCAGCACCGGCACACGAGCCAGCACTGATTTCAAACAAGGAGCTAATTATTACTGGTCACTAAGCTACCTTTTCCTTTTAATATCTCTCTCTTTCTCTCTCCCCCCTCTCCCCTTTTTTTAACAATGTGTAAATTATTTTCTGGAACAAGGAGGGGGAGAGAGAGAGAGAAAGAAACTCCAATATTGGAGATGAGTGAATGAAAACAGCCAGAAATATCTCCTGTGAGATTCAACATCAGGATAATTTCACAGTCTCGCTTTTTGACTGCTGTGTCCTGAAGCTGACCAGCACCATGCAAGGCTGATCAAAGGCCATCGGAAACATCAAGTAAGCCTAAATGGGGCTAAAGTATGCTAATAGAGAAGCTAAATGTACTTTAATCCTGTTATAATACAAGGTAACTTAGAAGCAGTGAAGGGCCTTGTTGCTTTTCCCTACTGGGTCCAGGACCCCTGCAAATCTTGAATAGAAGTTGCTTCCTATTCTTCGCCGGCCGGGGTATGGCTTTCTCAGATGCACACACAGTCCCCTCCTCCTCCGTTTACTAAGTGTCAACAGTCGGCTGAGCAAGACTTCTCCGCTCCTTAGATCAGCACCCTGTGACCTTCCACATTTAAGCACAGACCATTAAGCTAAGCTTTCCAGCTGTTGCCTGAATTATGAGGGATTTTTTTTTTTTTTCAGAGGAGGGCAGAGCTTAGAGGAACACTAGGCAACAGTTTTATATTATAGACCCGCTGCCACCCAACTTGCTATGCAGAGCAATGCACTTTCTGCAGGGCTGCGGCAGACGGGTGACGTTCGGTGAAAACAGGGGGCTGCTTTGAAGTGATTCAGACCCGGGGTTGTCCGGCTTTGGCATCATTGTGCTCACTCAGGGAATCGTAATCTAATTTTAGGAAGAGGAGGAAACAAAGTAAACGTGACTGAACTGCTCTGCACTGTACACACTCACTGGGACAGTGTCTCCAGGAGCAAGTGTGCTTGCTGGGCAACTTTCTTCTTCATTTTGCTTCTCTTTTAGATACTGTTTTCCTGCACAACAGAGTAAAAAAGAATGGTAGTTCTGCCTGTGAAATGATATACTTTGGTGGATGCCCCAAACTAACTACTGCTTGCAAACCCTAGATTAAAAACAAGACTGATGTAATTTTAAAGCCCGCCAACTGCTTCAGTGACTGTATCAGAAGATTAAA
The DNA here is from genome assembly GCA_013400335.1 of Eurystomus gularis. Classification (NCBI taxonomy): domain Eukaryota; kingdom Metazoa; phylum Chordata; class Aves; order Coraciiformes; family Coraciidae; genus Eurystomus; species Eurystomus gularis. Next base: position 29,945 of record VZZY01020674.1, read on the forward strand.
AACAAAGGTTTCATTGAAGCGCTACCTCCCACTGTGCAGCTGAAAGTCTTATGGCTGAGGCAAATGGTCCTAAATATCTTTCTGTTAAGTACAAATTACATACTGGATATGTTATGTCCTAATGGTGTGTTTTCACAAGTCACTTTGCTTGTGTGAGAGCATCAACGAAGACTCAAAAAATGCTGACTGTATGGCACACGGAAACAAAAGGAGCCTGCTTTTCACAAAAAATGTTTTCTTCACATTAAATGCTTTTTTCCTCTGTCTCTCCCCATCCCCCAGCTAAGCCTGGAGTTTCAAATGCCAGAACCAGTATGTACAGTAAGTCCTTTTGGAATCCATGGCAGGGAAATAGTATCCTGGCCTAGCAAACTATTATCTAAACTTACATTCCTAAGCCTTACCCCTCTGTATTAGTGCTGATAGGAGCCCTTTAGATCAGCTGAAATGTAACTGAATAAAGATGCTCCAGAAAATGTCTTTTTAATGTGGAATTATCTTTCATTTACATAGGCAACATCCCTTAACTCAGCCCATGTGCTATAAGGCTTCATGGAATAGAAACATTCATATAAAACTTAATGATTAACATTCATTCTGTTCCCAAATGATTAATAAAATGCTAAGTTAACACAGAAGGTGCAAAGGAGTCTATGAGTGTGCATAAACTTGTATTACTGTGTGGGATGTAGGTAAATAAAGTCTGTGGGAGCAGGAGACATGAGCGCTGCCCCGTCTGGGAAATGGCAGTGGGACGGGTGCTGCTCCCGCCACTGGCTCCTTTCCCAGCTGGCCTCAAAACTTCTTACACACCCCTATGCCTGCAAACATCCATGAACACAGGCACACACACACACCGCTACAGCAGGTAAAAAACCCAGCCAAGCAGGAAAATAGAAATAAAAACCTATCTATAACATCCTCTCTTTGCATTATGTGTGCAGGATCACTTAGCAAGTAGGGAGGTGATGCAATTTTTGTTTAGAAATCATTTGAAGAAGTAGCGTGGATAGGAACTATGGATAAAAGTTAAACTAATGTAGCCATACACTTTTGCCCAGATACCTTTTTCATCTATCTTGTACAAGTTGTTTTGAAGACCTTATTTTGGCAAATAAATTGTGTAGGATTTGAGACTATGTTTGGGCAGTATAGAGTTAATATTAGAAAAATATATTTGGCAGAGGCATGCTTAGCTTCTGCTGAAATATTTCAATTCTAATCTGCTCCTGTTTCCTCTGCTGGGAATAACTTTCTCATTTTTAGGTGTTTATCTACCTATCTATTCACCATCCAACAGTTACATTGTTTGTCTGTCCTTCCTTTACAAGATTAACTGAATTGCAGTTGTGTTGCAATTATCAACAGATTTTGAAATGAAGCGCATTTGCAAGACTCTCTTCAGTTCAGCTGTAATTTTCTGGATTTGTTTTTAATTAACAGAGATCCTTCCCAACATGTACGAAGCTGGACAGAAATCTTTTTGTTCTTACAAATACTCATACACCGCTTTCACCACACAATACCTTTCCAAGTGTATTGCTCCACTGCTTTTTAAAAAATAACATCTTAAAATAATTAAATGATCAACTGAGAGTGCACAATTTCAGTTCATAAAAGCTCCAGCAATAGTCTTTGAAAAGATCAGAAGGTTAGTAGTTCAGAAATATTGAATGAAAAGGTATAAGAGATACCCCTCTAAATTTCAGTCTAATTCGGGTGCTCCTAATTTACAAGATAATGACCATCTGGGGTCATATTTGACAGCCCAAAAACATTCCTACTTAAGTTCAAATTTTAGTATTTATTTAGCTTCTGAAATACCAGATTCTCTGTTGCTACCACAAGAAAACACTGTAGCATGGATAGAAAAGAACCATAAAAACAAGCCCAATGTGAGCTATACATTAATTGCAATGGTGAATTGACACATACAATTTATTTTGCTCTTTCATGTTTTTTCTAATTCTTTACATCTACGTTTACCATTAAACTGTCTTTGTTTATTCATCAAACATTTATAATTTTGTCAAGATAGACAATTAACATTTCATGTAGTCATTTCCATACTTGGCAGTTGATGCCTCATTCCCATTTAGAGAATTAACAGAGGTTCTGGGAAGTGCAAAAGCCACTGGAAGGCAAGGTGCAGCTTTGTAGCAGCACAAGATGTTATAAACATGACTGAGTGACAGGTGTTGTTAATGCACGTAGCAAAGCTAGGAAAATGACTCTGTCATTAGTTATCTGTTAAACTATATGCACTTTATTAACAAAGATGAGGTGGGTGCACTGTCCATGCAATCTAATATATAGTTAAGACATACACAAAGCACACACTATGTGGGAGATTTTCTACTTAATGACTGCGAAGTTCTCCCACACTAAACATTTTCACCTTGAAAAACCACTAAAAATATAAAGAAGGGTTGAGATGAGGCTGTGCCAAAAATCCCCTTTCCCACGTTGTGAATTAGAGTGCACAAGTCTGAGTTTTATATATGAAGTCTTATGTCCTACCAAAATTTCCTACGTCAGTTTTGAGTTTATTTGACTTTCCTGTCTCCAAGAAGACGAGGCTGAAAGGTTAGCAACGTCTCCTTCTGTACTTGTACTGAGATTTGGACAGATTCAACATGGCTGCAGAAATGCAATTCTGCGTGTTATGGTGTATGGGATTTTATATACTTTATTAAGATGGCCTTCTTCTGAAATTAAATAAATAGAGAAGAAAACTACCAAGTGAGTTTGCTTACCTGTGTTATGGAAGTTGAGCTGTGATGTTTACAGTTTAGTTGGGTGGCAAATTTGGGGAGGAAGCCACAGCTGATTATTATTCTGAATCATGCTTGGCCCCAAGTCTGAGATGAAGAAAGAGTCTATATATATTTTCCTGTGGAGTAGCTAATTGGAACAATTAATCTGAGAACCAGGACAAGCTGTGAGACTAGGAGCTGATTCAGGCACGCCCTCTATTACCTTAAATTTTGATCAATGTTTAAAACACCGTGGAAAGGGACTGGAAAGGACTGGGGTGATGTGGCCCGGCGGCTAAGATTCAGGTTTGTTGTCCGTACCCCTGTTGCTGTGACATGCGGTGAGACCTCGGGCAATGTGTTTTCCTCTTGTGTCTGAAACAGGCCAATGATATTCACCGCCTTGTTGAGCTCTGTGGTTGTAAGATGCATGTTGTGAATGAAAAGTTAAATACATTTCAAAGCCAGCCAAGACAAGAACTGCATTTTTCTTCCCAATATCTATTAGCTCAGAGCAACGGAAGAATCCCACTTGCCACCAGCTCCCTCGCCTTGTTTGGAGATGAGGAGCCAGCCTGATCATATCCATCAGATATTTGCTTTCAGGGTTACATGAAAGTAGAGCAAAAGAAAGATCTTTTGTGAAGATGACATGCTTGGAAATATACTTGTCCAAAGCAAACAGCTCTTGTTCTTTCTTCAGCTAATTCACTGAAAAGATATTATTTTAGTCGAGAAAATGGTATCAATTCTCCTTTTAGGCAGGATGGTGGCAGGTTTCCCATGTTGATTTGTGGAAGGTATAATTTTGACAGGAGCATCTGGCTCCTTTGTGAGCTTCACAAGCAATTGTGTGGCGGTGGCTTTAGGTTGGCCTCTGGTTGAGCCATGTGGGCAGCCCTTTGACATGTCTGCGTTGTTTTTCCTGCTCCGCTTGGTTTTGTTTTGACTCTCTTTTGAGCTTCCTAAATACACAGCCTTGCTCTGCAGATTCCCCGGGACAGTTTCATTCATGGGCACTGACAAGGACTGCGGTTTTGCCAGGGCTCATGGATCCATTCTTACAGTGGTGTTGTGTGTTACATTAGCCGACAGCTGCTTTCGGCGATGGTTTTTTTTTTAGAAATCCTCTTAGAGAGGGGAGAAGGGTGATCTCTGGATAGCAGAGCTTTCAATCTTCAAAATAAACTATGCCAGGTTGTTGGAGAATTTATAGCCACTTGTGAGCCTTCTTGGTACAATAATGAACAGTATCTTGCTTCTGCCCTCTTTAAGCAGCTGATGCCTGGCTGTTCTCTTCTAGGTATATTTACAGTAAAAAAGCGCCTGAATGTCTTTCCTTACTTCCCTGGGTATTGAGTGATCTGAAAATGTGTTTTTAGCCTGATTTACATGAATGCAAACACAGCAGATGTTTTGTCACTGAGATTGTGCCAGCTTGTTGCATTTGGCATAGGAAAGCAGTACTGAGGAGCAGGATACCGTGGCTTCTGCTCCCCAGATCCTCTGGGCAATTTGGGCACCACGCTCCAGATGTGCTGTTGCTTCTGCCACTGTGAGTGACCAAGAAATGACCACCAGCTGAACTGCTGCTGAGCTCGTCCAGCTATGGGTGGTGTGAGCAAGGACACAGGCAGGTGGGGAAGATGCACCTCCCAGCTGGGAAGGCAAGGACTGCTGAGCTCGGTCCTCTCTTTGTATATCTTTAGGTTGTATGAAGAAACTCACCTATGTTGATGACATGGAGAAGAGGGTCCCTGTCTCCTCCTGGTGAACCATCACCTGAGGCCAGCAGGAGTTGGTGGCCTGTACAGTTCCACCACTTCTGGCTGGGGTGTGAGTTCAGGGGATGGCTGCACTGTGAGCAGTTAATCACGGAGATGTGTTCTGAGCCCTACTGACCTAAATCACCAAAAGATGTGTTCAGGAGAATTCTGTTGGCTAAGAGAGTATAGAGTGAGCAGGGAGGGTGGAGTAATATGGAACTGGTTGTTTGGGCAAATTTGATAACACTGAGAACAGTTGACAAATCAGGAAGCTGAGCTGTTTTGGAACAAAGCAGTTCATGTTTACAAAAATTAGGAAAAAGCTTGGCTAAAATCACTGTTTAAAGAGGAGACAAAGGCTGAGTCATATTTACAGAGATGATTTGGAGACCATGGCATTACTGCATTTAGTGTGTTGGTTTTCTTTGGCATGAAAACACATAGAAACACAATATAAATACAGAAAGAGATGGTGTACGTGTTATAAGATGGAGGGAAGAGCCTGTATATCTAGCAGGATAACATCAGTATCAGAAACATCAAAAAGCATTACAGTACTATTGAGAAATCCAAAATAATACACTGGGGAAGGTGACAGCCCAAGTACAGTATATCTAATCTTATAATGCCAGTGGAAAGGAAGAACAAAGCAACTGGATCATTTGCAGCTAACAAGTTGAAGGAACAGCTATTACCCGACTCTTTCCATGTGATGATAGATTCCCCAAAGTGCTTTATCAATTAAGCATCTCTAAAGCCATCACAGCTGTTTCTTTACAGAGTGGAGCCACTGCTGGTGCGAGACACACGCAGCAGAGTGTGTCAGCATGCCTAGCAATGGAAATGTTATCAGGCAAATGTAGATGCTCCCTCACTCCTCAGCTCCCTCCCACCAGTACAGACTGGTTTCACATTGCTTTTGCTTTCTAAATTGATCTAACTAGTGTAATCAGTTAGAAACACTCTGTTCTGATGTCACTAATGCCTTCCAAACTAGATGGCCTAATTAAGGACACTAATTTCATTGACTGACAATTTCTTGAGAGATATCTAAGTAGATACTAGAATAGGTCATATGATTCTATAAAACAATTAGCAGGGAAAGGTGTAAGAAAACACTCATGTCAATTGGAAAAAAAAGACTTTGAGTCTTCAAAATTAACAGACAGCAAAAATATAAAGTGTGAAGAGTAAGGTGAGAATGGAGAAAATCTATGCTCAGAACTGAACCCATTGCCAGAATCAGAACCTATGGGCAAGCCAAAGGTTTGGGCATGGCCCAAAGACAACACTTCATGGCGAAACAAGTAAATGGGATTATGCTCATTTTTTCACTGTTTTGGAGCCTACACCTGGTTGCTGGAAGATAAAGCAGATCAAAGAAAAATAGTACTGATCTGTATTAATGGGCCAGAATGGAGGAGGTGTCCAGTCGCTCCCTAAGCCTATTCACTTGCTGCAAGATGCGCTTCACAAAAGAAAGGAGATGAAACCTATGGTGGGATCTCTAGGACTGCAGTTAAACCACCATAAAACACTATGGCTGGAGGCAAAGTAAAAGGCAAATGAATGCTTCATATCTGCTATCGAACTATTTTGGTTAGGATCAGCTGGAATATCACCTTCAACTTTGCAAAAGCAGTAGCCATTTCAAACAGGAAGCTACCAAGAAATCATGCTGAGGTGAAAAATATTCTGAATAAGTAGAAGTCTCAGCACTAGAAAAAGTTCTCCTAAAGAAAACCTCAGGCACCTTAACTGATCTTGTATGATCTTATATGCTTCCTGGGCTGCTGCTGCATATGGTTTGTATCTAGTAGGGCATGGCAATGCAGGAAAATCAGTTGAGGCATAACCTCCTTTAATGACATCCAGTCTGCCTAGGTTACCGGCAGAGGTAGGAGTTGTGGGTGCAGGAGATCTCCCTGAATGTTTGGTGACCTGAGAGAAATGAGTGTGTTAGCCCTCAGGAGGTCCTCTGGGAATCCTTCTGGTACTGATTGTCTGATTTGGAGAGGCAAAATACGCGTGGGACTTGAGTCACACTAGCTTCAATGAGGCACATGGGAATCAAGACAAGCAAAGGGCAAGATAAGCAAGAGAACATTAGATACATCTAATCATTTCTGTAATACATAAGTTGCTTATGGCATACATGTCTGAACTAAGGATCCAATGCATCTTTGTTATCTACTGTTTAGCAGCATTTATAATAATAAGAAGAATGTGTAGCAGGGCTTGAACAAAATCAGTTTAAGATGGAGAGTCCGAAAGAAATGCAAAAACTTCTAGACCATTTCACAAACACAGCATCATCTTTGTCCCACATAGCAAGGCCATGAATCAAACAACAAACTAACACTTAGTACATAGCTATGACTTTTTTCATGCCACCATTCACCATCATGATGAGGTTTATGGATGTAAATGAACAGAAAAACAGCTTGTGAAATGCCTGCTAGTGAAACTGAGGGTGGAGGTGACCCAAGCCACCAAATGACTTTGGTCCCCAGGAAGATTTCATTGACCACACTTGGAGTTTGTTTCTGGACAGTTTATAGCCACCAAAGCATATTATATTTCAGTTCCTTAATTTATCCAAGTTAGTCATGTTACAAAACTGGAAGTTGAATCTCTGGACATTTGTAATGAAATCTGTCCTCTCTCTGAACTCAAAAAGCAATTCTCTGACATATCGTATTCTAGCCAGCATGGAGATAGACATCTGGTTGGTACAGAATACTGAATATCCAGGACATCCTAAATTTATGTTAATGGTAAACTAGATAGTTTCATTTTCTTCTGTAGGTGCATAACTCTGGCCATCTTGATAAAGTTTTCACATTAGTGCTGAAGTTAGAAACCCAGTAGACAACTGCTCAGGTTCGACAGTGGTGTCCAGGTCAGTATCAGTTAGATTTGCTGAAAATACATCTCATTAAAACAGTGGTAGGAATGGCTTCTAGGGATAACAAGCTATTCATTGCATGGCTCTAAGTTAGCTAAGGAAGTCAATGCCAGAGCTGTGTTTGTAATGAGGAGTTTTGCAAGAATGGTGTATTGTAAATAAATCCATGGCGTATATTTTAACTGAACATGCAGACAGCTCAGTCTTGGGAGAAATGGTCATGAATTAGTCTTTGTGCAATTATTCCCTGAAATTTTGTGTTATTTGCATAAAGCTCTCACATTCATAATTTCATGTCACCTACACCAACAGAAACATTACCAGAAGCATTGCTCCCATCTATACAACACAAGAAAAGAGTACTCTTTATACCACCAAAAGGTTATAAAAGGGGAAAAAATATTGGCAGTATTGTGAACAGATCAGAGAAAAGGCTGCCAGTCCCTCTACCCCCAAATGCCTCAGACCTTGTGACTAACCTGACCTTAAACATTTCAATATAACTTTTTAAAAAGCTACTGCAGTCTTAAGTATTTCTTTGGCTTTCACTAATTTCCAGCATATCCCAAAAACCACAGCACTTTACTTCTACCATAAAACACCCTAAAACCTGAGCTTATTTTTATCTTACAAAACTGCCAAAGATGCTTTGAAGCATTCATTTCATAGCCATGACTGACCCTTTTGTTCAATTGTGTCATAAGAAAAACTTCTGAGAGCACTTCAGAAACGTCTTCAAACTTTTTAGATGCTCTTTGCACCTGCAAGACTCGGCCAAGAACAGTTTCACACTCTTGCTGTATGTCAGTAGCTTTTTTTGCATTGAGGCTTTTACCAGTCAATGAGATTGGTAAGTGAAAATGTGCTGTTTTGCATGCGTGAACATAGACATGACTTTTAGCAAATCTGAGATCACCCTTGCCAATAGCCCCGTTAAATTGTTTTTATCAGTCTGGTTGACTGGAATGTTTGAGTATTTACTATAGACTCAAGAGTATTAGTCTGAAAGTCTTTCTAATGTACTACCAAATTAGATATGGCTAAAGAGTTGCATGGCAATTTTCAGCTGCTTCTTCTTAAAAACAAAATTAAAAATTAAAATGTGATGAAGAAACTATTAAAAATATATATTAATTCAGAATCTTCAGGATTTCTGCTTTTTGCTTTTTGTTGGCATTATGAGAAAACAGAAGGAAGCAAGTCTTGTCAAGTGGAGCTCTGTACTCATCTTTAATCTACTTCTTTCATTTGAGGCTAAGCCACTTTTGGCAGCGTAGTACTTACTGAGGAATAAGAGCATGTAGCTGGGTTATTCCTGTGTCTTGCTGCTGTGCTGCAGTGATGGCTTGTTCATACGCTCATCCATCCCCTTAGTGTTGAAGGCATACATCTGGTCCTGTGCGCTGTGCTTGGATTTATCCTCCCGTAACAGGATGGTCCCCAGGAGCAATAGTGGAAAAAGCTAAACTGGAATGGGGAAAAAAGTAAACAAGTGCATGAATTTCTTAGGAAAAAAACCCCAACCTTAACAACATTTAAATAGGAAAAGATAAAGGATTATTAAATAGGGCATTGCAAGTAATTGAAACTGGAGGAACAGAGGAGCAACCAGCTGAACTGATTGGTCAAATGGTATAAGAAAAGACTGAGTTAGGAATGGGGTTTGACCTCTGGAATTTGTAGGGTTTACTCTCTGGGCTTGTCTACATAAGACAGCTGGAATTTAAGAAAAGATCTAACTAAAAAGCTGAAGAGTTATTTGTGATTCACTCTGCATACAGATATAGATAGGTATAGATACATATACATATACATATACATATACATATACATATACATATACATATACATATGCATACGCATACGCATACGCATATGCATATACATATACATATGGTCCCCTTCTGGCACGAGAAGTTTCTTTTTTCCTTCAGGCTGTGGTATAATCTGGCAAAAAAACCTTCTCATTTCAGCCCAGGACAAATGGCATGGGTGTGCTACTATCCCAAAATATTCCCATTTGCAACCTCAGATGCACAGAGGTAAATCTGTTCTGCAGCTGGGGCAGTGGTGGCTGGTTACACTGCAGGTGGCAGAGCTACACACGGTTTCCATGACCTCACCTAAGATGTTCCTGCAATTAGTAGTGTAAATTAGGGTAGCTTTTAGTCTTCTCTTCTGTCTTTCTTATGAGCTGCATCCACTTTTGCTTCCAGCTAAGTTGCACCTTTGAGCCCTGATTTACGCTCAGATAGGAAATCTCGGAGGTTGGTTTGTAACCTTAGGTTACAGACAAGGACAAGGACTTGGAAGACGTGTACTTCCCAGAAGGCTGTATGACCTTGCTGTAAAAATATTAGAACTCTTTGTCATGTAAGTACACTGGACACTTAATTTATTGGTAGTTTGAGGATAGGGGAGGAATGATTGTGTCTACTTTTGAGTATTAACTGGCTGTGGGCCAGCTCCTCAGAACTTGGCAGGAGGAGCCCAGCTTCTGACCACTTTGAATCTCACAGCCATTTCTCACAGTGCTTACATTTTGAGCCCAGATTGGCAAGGAAGTAGAGAGCTTTTAGGAGGGGCTGCACTTGTTCAGCAAGTGACGGCTGAGCAGGAAGAGAGTGTGTGCATCTTGGGCAGCTCTTCACACAGAGAAGCATTGCACTACTCAGTCGCAGCTTGCATGAGCTTGCAATTAACTTGCTTGTAAAATTTGACTCATCAATACTGCTTAGCTTGAGATCTGGCATGGCAGGATACTGCTTCTTTTTTGTAGTTCTCCTTGCAGACACTGCTTGGGAAGTGCTTGAGATGGAGCTCCTGTGGTGCAAGAACAGGAGCTTTTCCCTATTTTCTATGGAGTCAGGAACTTTCTCTGACTGATGCCTGGATGCTGGGGCTTGCTAATGGACAGAGCATCATGCTCTGCCACCGAGCCACCCCATTGATGTGGTGGGTGGGGGAAGACATGCGTGGGAGTTGCCTGGTATTTTTGTGCTGCAGGTGGTGCTTTAGTTTGGGCAGCGTTTGCTGCCTGTTTGTTTCCTGGCTTGTTCTTCTGTGTATGTCAAATCTTCATGAAAGGGTGCAGCACTCTCAAGTAGAGCACGCAGAAGAAACATAAACATATACATACAAGTTTAAAGAATATGGGCATGTGCTGAGGCCTGAAGCCACCAGGGTTTTGCTCCACTGGTTTGTTCTGCTGGCAGAAGCGGTATCTCTGGAGAGAGAAAAAGACCTCTCCAGGCACACTGCAGCCTGTGTCTCCCCTCCCTTCTGTACCTTCCATCCATGCCAGCAGGCAGCTGCTGCAGCACACACCAGCTTTCCCAAATCCAGTCCAACACTGACCATGGGGTCTGAATCCTACAGACCTTGCCCAGATCCAGCACTACAGCTTTCTCCATTGTTTAACCATAATCGCCAAGAGATCCTTTAGGTGACATCACTGCACATATGCTGCTCGTTGAGGCGGTTGCTAGCCAGAATATGATATAGATTGATTTAGATTTGTTTTCGGTAAATACAAGTCATCAGGCTCAATACAGGAGAGACTGGATAAAATTTTATGACCTGACTCTAGCTGGAGTTTGGACCAGATGATCTAATGGTGTCTTCTGGCTTTAAAATCCACACAGACAGCAAAAAATGCTTATACTAATCTTGAGAAGTTGTGCTGGTACCATGGGTGTTTATGTTACAGAGGTGATGGGAGGCTCTGCCCTGAAGGACATGTGCATCTGTAGAAACTGAGTTTTGAACTCTATTGGCTTTATCAGTTTACAGATTTTGATTTTTGTTTCTGTGTGTTGATGTAAATATCTGCAATAACTGTGCTGAGCTCATCCAGTCTGAAGCTAGGAACAGTCTCACACAACTCATCTGTCCAGTCAAAACTGAGTTAATAGCGTTTTTTGCTAACTTTCAGGAGTGAAAAATGTAGAGGAAAAAAAAAAGACCCCCAAATTACAAGATAAATCTAAATAATGAATAAATTTGGAGAAATGATGGTCAGTTCATGGAAGAACCACAAGCAGAAAAACAAGCTAAATTAGTCAGATGATTTATCCATTGTGAATGATTCACTCAATTACTGGCTGCTTCCTCCACAGGCCATGGAAGCTAATATATAAACTGATAGAGGAAGGGTGAGATCAATAGAGAGCAACCTCTCCTTCCTCTCCAAGGAAAATAGGTCACCTGTCTCTGCTATGCTGCTCTCCAGGCACAGGGCACATCTCAATAGACTGAGCATTCATTTTCAGCTAATGAAGTTTGGTTTTTTTCAGGGCAAAATTTTCCCGAGGAGTCTTTCCTTTCTTTCCATCAGCTCTAGAGCCTGCGCTCACAGTTTGGCTGGCTCCCTTCCTCTGTCCTGACAGCTCTCATTGTTCCCAGATGATGGCTGTTTGCCGACCTATGTGAAAAAAAAAAAAAGGATTTGTGGTATAATTCAGTGTCCCTTACACAGCTGGTGCTGTGGAGGAAGGAAACTTCCCAGCACCCTCAGGATGAGCTCAGTGTGGGATGAGCTGTGTGCTCTTCAAGTGGACCAGGATGGAGGTGGCCCTTCCAGGGCTGGGGTGGGACTGGGTGCCATAGATGTAGGGATGCTCTGCAGGCATGCTGGGGCTCCATGTGTAGCCATAGGAACTTGCACCCCATGGCCATGGGATGTGGGTTTTCCTCCTCACTCCCAATCCCACACCAGCCCCAGTACCACCCTAGGCACTGGGAAGCCCAGCAGGGAGATCTGCCGTGGTCCTACGTGCGCAGGAGGGTACTGATCTGCAGAAAGCTGCCACGCTGGGAAACATTCTGGGGCCGCTTTTAGCTCCTAATAAGCAATGATATACTCTGTGGCAATGTCTCTGCTGAATTTTCTTGCACACAGCACAACCCACTGTTTACCATGTGACTATTTATAAACTGCTGCTGAAGCTTCATAAATAGTTTTTGCTCGTTGCACAAATTGGAGCTGAACAGCTGGAAGCTGTATTGCAAGTACAGCCTGAGCTGAATCTACACAGAAATTACGCACAAAACTCCTATGGATGGTATTTATTAGGGAGCTGGTGGGGAAGAGTTGCCAGCTCTGGATGCTGAACGCATTGAAAACTTGGGAGTGTGGGGTTTATTTGCCAGTTCTCCTTTAATTACAGAGGGCAAACTATTACGGGAAGAAGCTGCCGGCTGGACTACCTGACTCATAGGGAAGCTAATGGAGATATTTGCTTCTGTGCTGCTGGTCTGAGCCTGTGCCAGGCACAGGGTATCCTGCCACTACCACGACTCTTCTGTGACCTATGCAAGGTCAGGCACCTGTGTCCAGCTTTTTAGCAAAGTTAAAAACCCCCAAAACAAAACACAAAGCAATCGGCACATCAGGCAGCAGCCATTTCAGGTAGGGAGAAGAGGAATGGATGAGATTGGGAATGGCACATTCCTGACAGCGGTCCTTCCACACTCCCTGAAGGGAGTTTTGCAATGTTGTGTACTCCTGGTAGATTTGGTTGTGAGTGAATGTCAGTCTTTTTGCTTCTGCTAACCTGATGTTTCTGAACAATATACTTGTAAAAGAAAAAATACTATTAAAAGGATGCAAAACAGGTTAGTGTATACTTACATGAAGTGGTCAGCAGTAGATAACTCAGTTTTTGCATATTTAAGAGCTTTCTCAGTCTGGAAAAAAAGTATTTAAAAGATTTTGTTTTTGAAAAAGAGGTAGGAATGAGTAGAAGGAAGGAAACATTACAAGTATTTTGTAGATGACCATAGCTTTACAGGAAGCTCTGGAATATACAACATACAGTCTTACAGGTTCTGGAGAAAACAGAAGACCTCACTCTAGTGTGTCGGGTCAATATGCTGGTCATGAAGTAAAATCTACAGTGCTAATGTTATGCAAATACTACTTTTGATGGCCACATCTCAGTTACTAGAGAACATTTATTATTATTATATCATGATTCAAGCTGAGTTTGGTTCAGGAGACCCAGGGTAGATGTACTAAAGCTGCTGCTGAAATTCAGGAGAAAGGAGTCATCTGTTACAGGGAGCTTGAATCATGCTCAGTGTGAATGAGATCCAGACCCAATTTAATAGCCTACATCCTGTCTTTGGCAAAATTTAAATCCAGAGCTGTGTCTGAATTTTGTGGCCAACATCACATTCACGCTTAAAAGATTTCTGCAAATCCCTCCAAATTCTACTCCAAAAATCTATCTATTAAAACCCAATAATTTCCCACAAGTTTGGTTCAAACTGTGAAGAAACAAACCAACCAAAGGCAGAACCCATAATGCACATCAGGATTTTGTTTTCTTTGGTTTAACCAATACTTACAATATAGTTAAATAAAGCAGATGGTAGTCACCAGGTGCACTGAGCCAAAATAAGCCACATGGGCAGATCAACACAGTACATAGCTGGCTCTTGAAGTCCCCAACCCCCTGCTTGCTACCACACAGTGACCTCTGTGCACCATGGTATTTGAGGCTCCTTGGTCTAGGAGGGAAGAGGATGAAGCAGGAAAATGGTTAATACACATGACTTTTTGCTCTATTCCCTTTTTAAAGCCCTAGTGTTAGAGTAAGTTGCATGGGCAGAATAAGAATATACAGTTATAATACATGACAATGCAGCAAAATCCTGGACTTCAGCAATTACTGTGGTACCATATATTTTCATTTTATTCCATGGGGGAAATATATCATTCAAGTAAGAAATCATTTGGACAATGCAGCTACATGGACAATATCCAGCACATGAAGACACTCCTTTGCGATGAGCCGCACGCAGAGTGATGTGGAAAACAGTATGAAACTGAGGCAAAATGTCCTGGTCTAATTGGTGATGCAGAGCTGCCAAATGAGTGTCTCTCCAGAACACACTTGTTGGCGTAAGTCACTTTCAGAGATCACTTCTGATATGTGAAGTTACAAGGGACACAGTTGACTCTTTCTGTAGTAACAGTACTCTGAAGCAGTGGAAAAAAAATCCATCATACCAGCCAAATTGAGTTGGGCAGCAGAAAGCTTAGTGCCAGGAAGGAGGAGCTGCTTGGGAAAGTACGGGGCAAGGCTGGAAACTGCCTCCAAATTATTTTGTTCAATACTAGAAGAGCTGCCCAGTGACATGTGCTAGGCAGGCTTGAGTAGATGGGAGTGAACTGTTTTTGAAAGGAGGACATTAGCCACTAAAAAGCATTTTGGTTACCTTGTGGTGACTTCAAAATTAAGGTTGAATTATTTTGTATTGTCTAGTTGGGGATTTTTGAGCAATTTGGGAGAGAAAAAAGAAGAAATAAATAAGAAAGCAAGAGACGGCTTGTCAAGTCTGTTTTTTTTTTACTCACTAGCCAAAATGTAAAGCCAGGGAAGAGAGACCTCAATTCCTTCCTCTCCCCGTGGGGATGTGGACCTCTGGGCTTTTCTCCTGGGGGAACTTCTGAGCCCAAAGGCTGGGACGGAGCTTCTCTCACTGACATTTTCCTATTTGGGTCTATTCTGCATAAGCACTTAATATCTAGATGCAGGGAGCTGAATAGGGGTCTTGTGAAGACCGTTCACTGCTGATAGGTTAGTCTAAGGTGGGGCTTTCATCTTGACGAGGCTTGTTTTGTACAGGGTACTGAGCTAATGTTTAGCAATCAGGAAAAAAAAAATCTCCAAGTAGTGGGATATTAGGCCTGAGGATTTCATTTTGGGTGGATGACACTTTTCTTCCCCAGCTGACACTGCCGAAAAAGGATCAGTCAATTCCCATAATTCCTTTAACAATTTTGGCCTTCCATCTCCATTTACCTTAATATCTTTTTTATTAAAAACTAGGCACTGTAATAACTTCTGTATCTTGAGACATATGTATGAATTGTGAATTACTGAGTTTAATATAGCATGGTCACCTAAGTCTCTCCATGCTTTCAGAACTTGGTATCCAGGTCTGTATGCAACATGTCAGTTATTTTGCCCTTTCAGTATCTACCTTTCTTTCTTTTTTTTTTTTGGCTTGTGCAATATATTATTAAAAATTGGGAATGAAATTAATCTATTTTGCAGGCAATAAATTAAACAGAGATGACTCTGGAGAAAATGTTGCGCATTATTTTAACCGCAAAATAAATCCCAATGAAGATGACATGTTTTCATATTCAGGCATGTAGACCAGCCAGTGTATCTAAAAATACACCCAGTCTTTTAATTATATCTAGTCTTTGAGTAGTCATTTCTCTAATGCCAATCAAGATGTTTTCACACACAAAAAGACAAGCTTATACCTTTCAAAAAATGTTTTCCTTTGAAAAACTAGGTGACCAGCTAACCTGCATCCTCAGATAACTGATAAGAAGTGAGCAGCAGGGGCAGGGGCTGGCTGCGGGAGAAGCAGGCTGTGCATCAGGGTCAGGGCTGGGCAGCCCTTTGCAAAGGGAAAACTCGGAGGTAAAGTTTCCCTTGTCTTCTTTGCGTATGCATGTGATGGACCTGGCTGTTGAATCAGAGTTTTGCTTTTCTTCCTTAACAGACTTCACTGGGTTAATTATGTGGAAAATTTGGTAGCAGTGTATATAGCATATATCCAAACTCTTCCCTTGTAATAGATTAATAATTCCTTTAAAACTCCCATTATTTTTTTCATTTTCAAGAAAAGGCTCAGAAGTAAATGTTGATTTTAATATGGTTGTCGTGACTGTCCTGTAAGTTTTGTGATGAGAATACCAACATATATTTCAATGAATACTTATGAGCTATTGATGGAAAAAAAAAAAGTAGTTGCAGAGCTTGGGGTGCAAGATACACCTTGCATTTGGGAAGCTGTATAGACATCTTTATATTAAATATATCTTTATATTAAATATATTTACATTAAATGTATTCACATCACCTCAAAATATCATAAAGGAACTGTGAATCATAAACCTCTAGCAAAAGTTTAATGTTTATTTAAAGGGGGCATCTTTCTATTACATTGTTTGAACAGATCTCCTCAGACAATGATCATAACCTCATTCCCTTTGCCTTCACACATAGGTTATGATATCTATACTCTTCATCTTGCACATGACTTCACTTTCATGAGCTGTCTCTGGCTCTCTCCTGATTTTATACTTGAAGTCAATAGGGATAATGTGAAGCCCTGAACAAAATGACAGCCTCAGATTTTTGAGAACCACTTGCCATGGTCAAATGTTTGAGCCTGGGCAGGGAGATGTGCTTTTTTTCTGGCGCATGGTGGTTGCAACCCAGCTGGGTGGAGCGGGGAGCTGGAGGGTCCCCGCTCAGCGTTACGCCGTGCAACCTGTGCGGGGGTCACAGAGTCCATGTGCCCCTGTGTACAGGGGCTTCAGGGACCTTTGTTTCTGGGGATCGGGTAACTGCTGTGCGCAAGGCTTGTGCTGTATTGCTGGGCTGCTCGACCCCGTTATGCTGGGCTTCCCCTGCTCATCGCCTGCTCATGCAAACAGTCCCACCGAAACAAGCGTGTACCGCCGTGGCTCAGGCAGCCCACGTGCTGCTGAAGTGAATTATGCTCGATACAAAGCTGCCTATGTAAAGAGGCATATTTTTCCATGCAGAAACATAAGCCCGTGCTGATTTTTCACGCACAATTTAGAATGTTTGCTTTTGAAAATGTGACTTGTGGTTTGCTAATGTAAAGATACGTGTTTTTTCACTCCAGATCTAAAAGCAGGCATTTTCCAAAATACCATTGAGCAGAAAAGCTTCATATCAGATTTACATGTCAGATTTTTGTTTGGGTTTTATTTTTTTATATTGACAATGTACTTTACATCTGTAATTGCCTATAACTTACATACATTATGGAAAGGAGTCTGAAATCTGCATCTAAGCTCTATGTATTATCAAAGGTGAGCCCACCAAAATAATACAGCAAAAAGTTCAGACATTAAGCGAGTCACTGAATAGCTGTTCCAGGCTATGTAAAACAGCTGCCATCCACTGTATGACCAAGAAAAAAAAAAATCTCTCTAGCATCCCGATAGGTTTTAATCCTTAGGTTTTAATACCTAAGCTATTAAAAATTAATAATGCTACCCTGCAAAAATATTTAGGAAGATACAAAAAGTTTTTTTACAGAAAGCATATTTGGACAAGGAGAAATGCCTCAGCAAGGAGGTAAAAAAGATCTCAGTCTGTACATCTTTGTGCATTTAGGAAAGGCACGTAGGATCTGGTTCCCAAGCCCAGCAATTCCCTCTCACTCACTGTGCATTTGGTGAACCTGCAAGGGCAGCAATAACAATCCTGTACTACAGAGATTTCAAATCCTCTTCTATCTAGGTTCTCGTGCTGTGCTCTCATCACTGGGGTTTTGCACCTAGGAAGGGCTAATAGGTACTAATTATGATTATAGCAGCAGCTATTTTTGCTATACTTAGTATGGTCCCATATGCTTAGGATTCTAGAAGACAAAGGGGACAAATTGAATGATTTTGGATGTGAAATTCATTTGCAGTGCTTTAATTCCTTAATCTAAGACTAAAGGGTGTATTGGATATGCTGGCCTAAGAGTGAATATGCACTGAGCCTCCTGGGAATTTTGTCTTACGTGAACTAGCCCCAAAACCACAGAAAAGAGTAGAAACAAGATTTCTTCTTTG
>VZZY01020674.1:48023-102184 GCA_013400335.1 Eurystomus gularis
TTTTTTTTTTTTTAGCAGAGTTAAATATAATTTTGCAGTCTATTCCCTATACATAAGGAAATGCAGGGCATGCATAAAGTTATTGCACATTTGAAAAATACACAGAGTAATGAAGAAACAACTTGTCCCCTGAAATAATTCCACTGATTTCAGTGGAGTTAGGTTAGAAGGGAACTTGATCCTTAACAAACTTGTTCAAAGCCTGCTGAACTTTCATGCTGGAACACAGTCACAAACATCTAGCACATCTTACAAGTGAAAAAAATCAAATTAATTTGATTTAAATGCTTATATACTCTGCATTCATTACATATCTTTTCATATATTCTATAAAGAATTTAGTATAAATTCATGAAAATTCTTTGGCAATTGTCTGAAGGCATGTAAATAAGACTGTAACACTGCTTCAAGCATGAAAACAAATGAATTAAAAATCTAGAATTAATGTGACTAAATCTAAATTAAGGCATAGTTTAAAAAATATTTTGCCAGGATAAAACTAAGATAAGGTTCCATACTTGTGCACAGTTTCAATTTTTCTCTCTCTCTTTTTTTTTTTTTTTTTGCTGCAGGCTCAGGCATAACCTTATAATACCAATAAATGAAAAATATGCATTGAGGGAATCAATATACTGATTGAATGATTTTTTTTTGAACAAGGTTCATTTTGTGGTGGCAGATTAATTTGTGTTTTACTTAACATAAAATTGTTTTTAGCCCTAACCCATAAGCAAATTATGCTTTTAAGACTTTCGATTTTGTTTTTAAATAATTAACAGAGAAGAAGGAACTTTGAAACTGTTCAATTAATTTAACAACAATAGCCTTTTGAGGTATAAATACAACCACTTTCTCCATTCAAGCAATAAAATTAGCAATAAACGTACAATGTGAAATAGATTTTAGTATATATCTCAACCGAGGGACATGCCGTCCTCACTGCAGCAGGAAAATGCTTACACTTTCAAAGACCAACTAAATCCCAAGAATATTCAGGTTTCCTCAAAAGCCTGTGTTACTGAGCAATAATTTGAATTACAAGTAGCTATTAAAAAATATCAAATGAAACGTGGAGAATCCTCCACTTAGGCATGAGAGGATCAGATTTTTAAAGTTTCCTTTTCTAAAACAGGTTTTGTTTTTTATTTACCTCCCCCTCATCCTCCCTTCCCCCATAGTGTTCCTATGGAAGATATGCAGCACAGCTACTTAAAAGTTTGCCAGTAAGAGCACGAATGTTAACCAAAGGACGTTATTCAGCATGAAACATCTGCACCAAGTTGTGAAATCATGGTAATACTATAAGAAATAAGCTGAGTAAAAATTCCTGTGTCTAATATTGTTACACAATTGTATGTGATAAATAGCCAGAACAAATGCTCATCAGAATTACATTTTTGTTCTATCTTATTCTGCAAAACTAATTTGTGAATGACCTCAAAGATAGATGATTTGTTAATTCGCAGATGTCTCTCCACTTTCCTCTCTGCCTTGGCTGTTTCAGGAGATTATGCATTTACAAACTGTATGTGCATGTATAAAATATCGCTCTCTTAGGCATTTCTCAGTCACTCATCGTACCACATTTAAGTATTAAATATATGTATTAGGCACACACATGCCCACCCACAAATGTGAGATACATATACATATCTACTAGCTAGACATCCAATTAAATATGTATTGTAAAAAGCATAAGTGATTTCGAAGATTTGAAGACAACCGTGATGACAGTATATATTACTGTTAAATTCACCAAGGCACATCTGCAAAACAGACAAGGGACTTATCTGTAAATCTTTTCTAGGAAGCTAAAGGTAAACATTATTTGTTTGCCAGAACAGTGTGGAAAAAATATTTATGATTTTGAGAAACAGTTAGTGAAACATTTGCTGAGGGAGTACTACATTTGCTTTTTAAATGAATTCATCTCAAGTAATCAGGGTTTAGTTAAATGGAGTAATACCACTGAGCGCTTCAGACTGTCATTTGGGGTGTGAACACTGGCACTCAGAGGATAGCTTTTAAGTACAATACCTTTATGAACTAATTTTTTGTTCCTTGAGGATTAAAAAAAAAATTTTTTTATGCACAGTATCGGTGGCCTTGTTTAATAATTTCCTCGCTGCCGCAGCTCACCTTTAGAAAAGATGGAGAGTTTAACCACATATGGCAAAAGTTTTAGCCTGGGGGTTTTATTATAGCAATATTCCTTTTCAATTCACTGTCCACCATAACAGGTCTTAACCTTTCCTCGCCAGACAGACAAGCAGAGAAGTACAAAAATGAAACAAGCTATGTTTAGCAGAATTTTTACATACCATGATCTCTTTACCATGGCCAGGCAAAGCTGGAATTTTCGAGATGATCTGTTATGGCACGAATCCATTGTAGGACAGTGCTGATTTACAGCTTAGCACCATTCTCCACTCTTCACTGAGAGTAAGTTAAATGACCCAAGAATAACATTAATATGTACTATAACTAGATAGAATGGTGGTCTAAAGGGTGGTCTAAGGCATTAGCTTTCACCCAAGGAAACTCAAGCTCATATATTGCCCAGAAATACTAATAAGGGTCAAGTATCATTACTATTTTAAGAGGTCGACAATGCAGTGAGTTATGGGGTATGTTAGCGAAGCAGGACTCATCTCCTGCTTTCTATCAGCCCTCTTGTCTCCCCACTGCAATGTTTTGAACAAATCTTGGCTAAATTCGGACTCATAATTGTGCATGTGCTTTTGTGGCTAACCTGGTTTAAAAATACATGCTGACCAATTTTTTTTGCTTGGTTGGGCCAATCTGATTAAACTCAGATGAGTCCCACAACCAGATTTTTCTTCCTTTTCTCCCTTTTTTCCCTTTCATTATGGCAGTGACTTCAGAATAAAAAAAAACCAAAACTTGGGAGAAACTGAAGCTGCAAGTTTAAAGTCAAGTTAGTAGGGGCACTAAAATGTTTCCCCAGTAACAAGAAAGATCTGACAAAACAATAAATACAAAAGTAAGATGTTGAAATTATTTTAAGACAGATGCCTTTTTAAACTGTATTAAGAACACCTATCATGGAGCTTGATTCCAGAAGTTCCTCACACAGGAGGTATTTTATCTTCACAACATCTGGCACTGTCAAGGAGGTACAGTTGTAGACCTTACCAGATGCAGACACTCCATACATAAAAGTACACTAACAAATCATACCATTAATAGCAGCACAACACAAGTGTTTCTTATACATCCATGAAGAGAACTATTCCATGGCTATGGGAAAGCTTAAAGAAAAAATGCCGCAAAAAACACTGACAATCCCTAACAGAAATTTCTTGCAATTCCTAAAACATAAAAAATAACTCCAAGAGCTTTATTTTCAGCTTTTTTATAGATGACTGACAAGAAAGCTTCTTTCTTCAGGGTGAAAAACCCTTGTCCCATAAATCTGTTTGGTTGACATATCTAGGTAAATTTGTATCCTTGCTCAAAGGGATCACTGGTTTTATTCTCTATGGATTTTTCACTCACTCTATTGTGGAAAGTGAGTTGAGGCAGAAAAAAAAAAATTGCTTGATATTTGAAGGGAGGTTTACATACTTTTATATCATCCACACTGTTCTGTTGTCACTTGGCTTCTTTTATGAACTGTTTAAAACATGATACTATACTACATAAACCTTGCCCATTTTTGAATATGTAGTTTGTTCCATACCCTGAAGGTCTTGAGCCCAATATTCCTCTCCTTGTCTGCTAGCTGACTATAACTACATTCATCCCAACATAAAACATTAAGGTATTTGGAAGTTATGTGTTGCATATATATAAAACACATACTATGTTTCCTATTTTAATGTTTCATCTTTTTTTTTTCTTTAATCAAGGTGTCTGATATTCTCTCTAATATAAACAAGCAGTACTCTGTGTTTCAAGTAAGCTTCCCTTGAAGGTAAATCTGAACATCAGTGGCATTAATGTAATTGCCACAAACCCGAGCATTTAGTTTGCATATGTGCCACTTGATCCTCCCCCTTTATATTTCACCAGTAATAATCAATATGTTATAGGACTTGTCAGTACTATGCATGGGACTTAGAAGAGAGGTAGAATTTCTAGTTGATTAATTTCTCCTCTTCTGAACAAAGCCCTCACGCATTTATTGAATGATTAAGTACAATAAATAGGTCTCAGCTAAATACTCCTCTAAGATCAAAGCGCTCCTTGATGTTTTGTGTGATATTATCATAACAAAATTCACAGAACAGCAGCAAGCCGCAGCCCCAAGGAATCCTTTTAGTATATATAACACCGCTCCTCTCAAAGCTGATGTCATAACCTATTGTCAAGACCGTGTTTTCTATTTCTGCAACGCGCTTTAAAATTCAATTTTCTCCAAAACCCATCCCGCATCTCGGAACCGGAGTGATTTTAAGCGCATGTGCTGCCTTATGACCGCGGTGATGGTGGTGGTGGTGCACGCTTGGTGGAGGGATTAGATATGGGTCAAACGCTTAACCATCTGGATTTGCCATGAGCTAAACCTTATTCTTGATACCTCTGTCTGGACTAACTGGAAAGTGACTCCCCCTTCGTCCTCCCCGAAGTCTCTCCCTCTCGCCGGTGCGTGCGGGGTGCTGTGGAACCGCACTTCTCCTACCACCCTGTGGCAATCTCACGCCATGGCACACGCTCGGGCTGCCGCAGCGAGCTGGAGCCGCTCGCACGCTTCCTTCTCTTCTTGTCCGTCGTCCTGGGAAGAATTTAATTTTTCACCGTTGTTTGTTTCGATGCGAATAATGCACACATGCAGAGTGATGAGAGCAAAATCTGCTTTAGAAGAGATTACTGCTGCTCAGCTGTTTTTGGATGCGTAACTCGAACTGTATTGAAATAAGTCTTAAATGCTGCAAGGAATAGACTCTGGTTTTGGACCTGAACTATTGCAGAGATAGGCGGCTTGAAGAAAATAACTGGGTAGTACTTTAGACATGTCTGTTTTCTTGACTTAGCATATCAGGAGGTGACGAATACAAAAAGCTATCTTGATAGAAAAGAAAGGTTAATGTAATTAAAATTTTCTCACTGCATGCACATTTTACAAATTCTCTGAATTTTATATGTAGCAGATGGTGTTCAAACAAATCAAGAAGCTAAAAAAAAACACACCAATGGAGAAACTCATATATTTCTTCAAACGATAAGATGAACTGCAGATGTTTGTTGAAGAGCACTGCTGACGCAGGCGACCTAAGAAGCAAAGGCTTAAAAAGAAAAGTCCAGTTGTGTTTAGCACTGGCCAACCACACTAGCTGTCACTGCGTGATTTATGAAGGTAGCTTGCTAGACTTTATGTTGACAGAGAAACTGCGATTAAAAAAAGTCTGACCAGTTACCTATGCTAACAGGGAACATGGCAAAATAATAGCTGCAGCATACCTTGCACCCCACTTGCGAGTTCAGCTTTTCTGGACAGGCTAAGATATTTAAGCAGCATAACTCACTTCCATCAATCTTTCAAAATTTTGACCAACATGCCTTCATGCTTCTGCGTTTTGTCCACATGGTTCTTGGTAGTGCTGCTAAAATACTGTGCTTATCTGACACTTGCAGTCAAATTAATCCCAAGTTAAGCCTGACAAAGTCACTAAAAGGGAAACAGTTGTCTGTTTGAGAACCGGGGAATCAGACACAAAACCAGCTGCTTGATATGTGGTTAAAAATCATTACTGAACATGTAAAAGTTAATTTCAAGAGTATACTTGATAATGTTTAAAAAACCTACTATTAACTTGGTGTTTTACTAGGGGGAAGTCGCACCCTTATGTGTCAGTGTTTCCACTCAGAAAATCACATATTCTTAGGACTTGTTGTAACTTGGCTGTAAATATTTACTCTAGACAGCAGCTTAGTATACAAGGTTACAGCCCAAAAGCAAATATTTCATACCAAGTTTCAAATATATGGATTTTCCCATTTGTAAATGATTCAGGCAGCCGTTCCCCTCCCTTAGAACTGCTAACTCAATCTATAAACATAAATATACCATTTCAGAGGAGAAAGGATGCAAATTACACATCAGTACAGGAGTCCTCGGGGAGTTTATTATGGGGTAATTGGACCAAACAAGGGCCAACTTCTGGCCTGATTTACAGTCTCAACATGTCTATTGACATCAGCAGAGGTCTAAGGCAAGGAAGAATTTGGCTTTAAGGGGTTGGAAAGAGTTTTAAGCTATTCTATCTTAGCCTCCCTGGGCTAACTTCTACTCTGAAGAGGCACCACTATAAACTCAACTTGCAAGCAACTTGCATCACTGGCTTCAGGTGGGTGTAACTCAGAGCAAGGCTTTGCCTCCTAAATGATGCTTACTCATCAATTCTGAATTTGGCTCCTCTAAACAATTATAACCCTCCACAGACATTGGGTAACTTGTGGTTTTCTTATGTAATTCCTTGGGCTGGTTGCAAATCAGAGCTCCAGGCTAGAGGCCAAGTCACACAGAGTATAAGCAGCTTCAGAAATAACCACCATTCAGGTTTGTTTACTGCAAGGAGCTCAGGATAGAAACCATCAAATTAAGGAAAAAGAAGTAGCCGGTCCATGTTAGCATAGATTTTATAAACCCCTCCTAAGTTCGCTCATGTTTCAGTGGGCTTAGGAGTAGGGCACAGGGGCAGGTTAATGTAGGTACCAAATCCTGCGTTGCATTGAGGTCTTCTACACCGTGTTTCTGCCTTGACATCAGACTCCTCCACTCATCTCAAAGTGCATTGGAGATGTTATAGAACACACTGAGAAAAGGAAGCCCAGGACTGCAATTGTCAGAGGGCAACAGCTCCATACATCTGCAGCTGATGCTGGGGATGGCACCATGCCACAGTGATGAAAGCACTGGGGTACCACTGTGCTCATGTAACAATTAGCGAAAGAAATTTTTTGAAGTTTGTGTGGGACTTTTGAACCATCAGTTAACATCCACTCAGTTACAACTCAAACTGGAAGTGACCCAGAGTGACTGTTTCATAAGCCATGGCAAATTGCTTGGACATTCCAATGCACATGTCCATATCATTATATCATACATACACTTCAAATCACTGTTTTTGTGGTCCCAAAATGGTTAACAGAGACTAAAGGGCAGCAGTGTCTTCATCTCAGTGTTGATATGAAATAACAAGGGGCACGAGGTCTACTTTTATTTTAAATTAACATGTAAGTCAATGTCTCTGCAATTACGGAGAGCGTTTTTTCTCATTTATTTGTGTGCCTTAATTGGCCATGGTATTTCTCCTGCCTTCTTCCAGTAGCTGCTCCCAGCTACTCCGTGATTCTGTGATTTTCACTGAATTTACTGCGGAAACAAACACTGACAGTCGAGTCTGACTCAGATTTAGGTTTTGCCAGTCACGGAGTTTATGAATGTACCTAATGACTCAGTTTTCTGCAGTTCTTGAGCAGTGTGCCATCAGAAATAAGAGACATGTTTACAGCATAGTTATTGCTATATGCAGGAAATATTTGTAAACCTGTCTTAAAAACTCAAAGAAAGTGCCTGGATCTACCCTATAGATGGGCTCTTTCTGTCAGTCCATAGCAAAAGCACAGGTCTGTACTTCTTTAAATACTCAGTGGCAGCAGTGGAGCCTTCGGGTGGTGGACGGGCTGGAGAGAATTAAATCTGGTGTGCAGTGGGACTATCCTACATTCTTTCTGATAAATTTGATATCCAGTTAAAAGCTAAAATCCATTAAAAAAAAAAGCTTTATATGACAGGATTCGAATCTCCGCTGTGTGCATTTAGGCTCTTGCCTGCCTGGAGGTTTTCCTTTGCTTTAGTGTGTCCACCTGTGAGTGTCTCTTGTGCTTTTTCCTATACCTCTTCAGGGAAAAAGATTTCTTTTTGTTTTCTGTTTGTGTAGGACTTCAAAAAATGGGATATTGGTCCAGTTAGAAGAAGAGCCCTCAGTTCTCCCAAGTGTTTGGGTGTTATTGCTAGGGGATATAATAATACCAGAGAGGTATAAAAACTCACCTTCAGGGAATCCAAAATATGCAAAAGTGGCTTAGACACAACTACAGCTTCGATTATACTTTCCCCTCTCTTGATTTCTTTTGCTGAAGAACGTGATGCCAAGTTGTGTGAATGTTTGTCTTCCACTTCTGTGAGACATGCACACGGCAGAATCTGACTTTACAAGCTCTTACCATCCTTGGTAATGTCCTTCCTTTGGTAAGTTACCATATTAGATACCTTGTCTGCATTACATATATTATTAAAACTTTGATTAAGAAAATACATAAATATAAATAAAGTATTATGCTGTCCTAGCAAGCTGCAATAGCATGTCTTTAGTCCCTGAAAGTCTTCATACAATAAACAACACTGTAAAACTATTGTTGGTAATGCCTGTGTTATTGTTGCTCCTGATGAATGCACTATTGAAATAAATTAGCTCTCCTAGCGTTAATGATCATTTGATTAAAGAAAACTTTCTAGTTAACATTTTGTAACAATGTAATAAGTAACTTTCAATTAAATTTTTCTATATGTGGAGAAATGTGTAATGAATAAATCAGTAAAGACTACATAATGGAAGCCTATTAGCAGGGTGAATATATTCTTGTAACTCAAATTTCTATATCGCTTTAATATTATCTTCTATCAGAAGAGAAGGTACAATTACCAATTTTATCTTATCTTAGGCTTATTATTGAAGAGTAGTAAAGGAAACTTCATTCCAGAAGCTATAATGTGATTTTTGATTAATGGTGGGATTTTTATGTGACAAGAATATTTCTCCTAGGCAAAATATGCACATGTATCTTTGCCTGAACTGACTTGTTTCTGGCAGGCTTTTCACTGACAGAAAGTTTTGCTTCTCTGTAAACATATGTATTTTTTTGTATGTATAGGAGATTTAAGTGTACAGGATCTAAAACAGTCTGAACCGAATCTATGCTACATGAAAGGACTTAAGCCTTTACTTCACATTTTAATCTATTTAACAATAAATGCTTTCCACTTTATCTTATGAAATGTCAGAGCTGTAAAGAGAAATATTACAAATTTGAGCAAAGGTAATCATCACTTGAAGTGTTGCAAGTGGGTCTCACATTGGTACGTAGGTGCACTAGTTACTGTTCTAGGAAGCTCTGTGCATATAATGGTGGATAATGGGATGTCCGGGAGATTATTTAAAATACGTTTTCAACCTTTAAAAAGTTTCTTAAATTTATTTGTAATTGGTGGAAAAGGGTATTTGTTCAAGGTTTACTGTTCTTCAGCTGATGTGCTTGATACTTTTAAAAAAGCAAGGTTTGAGTGTGTTGGATAAGAGCTAAGCTGAGCTCTCACTATCACTAGCATCAGATGAAGGAACTAGATCGGATTTTCAGTTTGCTAAGCCTTAAGTCGTTAACATTTGCTTACCAATTTGCAGTTGATATTCACCTGTGTGCAAGAGACAGCAAATAGCCCCAGCCTGTACTGACCCCGTGTGTAAGGCATGGGAGTGCATATGACAAATACATTATTTGTTGTAGCTCTTTAGTCATGCACAAATGTGTTAAGAAATGCAAGAAGGGAGACCAGCTCACTTTTAAGGCAAGACCTGATTGTCTGTCAGTGCTGCATGCAGCCAAGTCAGTCTTCAGCCTTGGGTTATCTTCTCCATCCTTCTTTCCAGCACCACTTGGCTCGTCTGTAGAGAAAGGAAACAGCTCTGTATGGGGCAGCGAGCCTTGCTCAGCTAAGTGTGCTATGCATCTTACCTGTCCTTGCAAAGAAGCATATTGTTGGCTCCTGTTCTTGGCACATACTCAGCTTTTCGTTCCGGGAGACCATTGGCCAGAAAAGGACTAACTGTAGGTCAGTGAGTCCACTATGCCCCTTTGGTTCTCAGGGATAATGAGAACTAAAGCTCCTATAAATTTGTCCAATATGTGACCCGATGTTCTAGTAATTTTGCCATCTTTTCTTTTCCTTTTTTTTTTTTTAGGTACTGTTTCCATTCCTGGCTTGAACCACTCAATTTTATTCTTAGCCAAACTTAAGGGAGTTGCTCTGGATTTCAGTAGAAAAACCAAATTAATTGAAATTGGGCTGGCTTCCAATTCAAACCCTCTATTCTCTCTTTTTAAAAAATCAATATGTGTGAGGATTTATTTTTCTGTATACACACAGAATCATTTCTCCTGTTCTTTTTGTTTCTTCTCTGCACATACCAGATTTCTTTTTCCCAGATTCTACTTAATTCCAAATAGCACAGAAGTTACTTTGATTTCCCTTTCAGGGTATTTTGTTTCCATATATGCACCTGCTTTCATGTAAATACATACTTACGTGTTTATATACATGCATTCATAGATGTGTTTATGTAGTCAATACAGAAATACACATTAATATAGATTTGTATTCATGCATATGTATAGGTATTTAAATGATAACTCTAGGCTGACTCAATTCTAACCAGTACTCCAATAAACTGGTACTGACTGGTATATTCTTGTTTCTGATTTATTTTTTTAGTCTCCATCACCAATATAAATTTCAGAGATCACTGAAAATATGTAGAGTCCTGGTGTATGATGCTGCTGCTATTTACACTGTACTGAATATAAGGTTTGGTTTAAATTCTACAGAAGTCAGTGGATTTTATTCCATGGAAAACAAGTGTTTGTATCAGATGAGACATACATGCAATCCCTGGAACTCCTTCAATTGTTGAAAACAGGGTTATTTTTTCTGATAACTTCAAATACCAGTGAGGTATTAGAGGCTTTAGAGAGGGACTTCTATACAGTTTTAAGGACCTGAGATTTGTTTCCTTCCTTGAAAATAAAGAAAGAACCAAAGTAATGTTCACACTCTTTATTCCATAAAACCCTGAAAGAGTCAAATACTGCATGTCTGCATAACCAAGCGACTGTTTCTGCTAAACTCTGTGAAAGCAATATTGTTTCACGTTGTACAAAATTGGCTAAGTGAACATGGCCAGCAGTTTCTGAACAACCATGTTATTGCACACAAAACTGATGATAATTCACCAGCTACTCCTGTTGCGTTCTCCACAGTAACTGTAAATATGCACAACATATGAAACACCTTTGTAAAGACTCTTCCAGCTTGAAGACCTTCTGCTGCCTCATAAAAGCCCGCTGTTGATTCAGATGCAACATGGACTACCAGCATATTTTCCAAGACAACCACAGGACTTACGAACTCTGAAAAGTGAAATCTGCCATTCAGGTTTCTGACAGTGCTGTGAACTCAGTGCAGATCTTTATAAATCCCTTTTAAAATCAGAACAAAAAAAATGCCTTTCAATTAATCACACATTAGTACAAGAAAGATGATGGCATAATTTTAAATGCATGTTATCTCACATGAAATATAATGGCTCTACAGAATTGTTTCCAGCTTCCCCTGCCACTAATCTCTGAACAAATACAAACAAAAAACAGTAGCGGGTCAGAGCCACTGTAATTTATTCATTTCCCTTTCACTGAAATATTTTACAGTCCTTCATTTATTTGTAAATTTTGTTCTAAAACAGAAAGCCCCTTGAGATCTGGCATCTTGTTTGTAAGAGCATCTGCAGGGAAAACAAGGCTGATGGCAGCCTTGAAAACAAAAAGGCTGAAATGAAATGGAAGATGACATCTTCAGTTGTTGTATAGATGTCTGTAAACAGATTGAACGAGATGCACTCTTTTTCTCTTTAAAACCTCATTAAAGGTTTTCCATCATGCAGTGTTTGCTCCTGTATCCTTGTTGGTTTTCCCCCTGTTACTCCCTGTGGTGCATTCTGCCTACCCATTTATACCTCTGCCCCATCCCAGACTGGTGTCTCTGCTGTGCTCATCATCCAAGCTGATGAACTGTGATTCTAAGCAATACCCAGGCAAGATAGGTATCCCCTCAGTTACTTACCTGCACAAATTACACAAAGGGCAGGCACAGATCGCCTCTTCTTGTGTGAGGGCTCCATGGGAAAAGGGGAGCAATGATTATGATCTTTTAATTAACATTGCATTTAACATAGCCTGAAACAAAGGTGTTTGTTTTGGGGCTGACAAAACAATCTCAAAACCAAACCTGAGTTAATAGAATTGCAGACTGGGTGTTTGAGAGGAAGGGACATCTAGTGGGGTCATATTGTTCAAACTCCCTGCAGAGGGGCTTGCAGGCACAACGAAAAGGGTTTAAACACCAATAACAAATGCTACTGAGTTCCACTGCTCTGCTGGTGGCTGAGGAACTAGACCCTCCTTTGCCATCTGTAATTTCACAGAAAGTTTCTGCCAATGAATCTTCTTCAAATGAATGAGAACCAGCGATCCCTTGTATCTTTTCAGTATCTTATCATACTGTCCTTAGCTTCATTAGTGGTCAATTTTTCAACAAATTAGGGGAGAGATACAAATGCTGCAGTTCCTTATGTTCTGTTTTGAGGCATCGTTACTGTGAATCAGTGAATCTGGTAATGATAGGCCTGGTCCAACCAGCTTGTACAAAATCATTTCACCAAATTAAAACTTGAAATGACTCTTGTTACACTGAGCAAAATGCAGATTCTGGGGACATTCCTCACCCCTGTGAGTGTGTTTATATGTAAAATCTCTGTTTTGGAAATGATGTCTGTGTTTTTCTTCTCTTCATTTCCACCTTTGTCCCAACATAACCCAAATTCCACCAGGATTTGCATTTGGGCTTCCTTTAATGTCAAGCATCATGCCCATACACATCAGCAATATTTCACAAGTGTGAAAATCTTTTCAGAATTTGGGACTTCTGTCACTTTCTGGGCAAAAGCAGTGTCCTGTTCAAAAAATTAAAATGTTTTTAATGAGGTTAGAAAATAAAAGCCAAAGAGGTCTGCAGCCCCAAGGTTCAGACCTGTATCTCTTCCCTGCATCCACAGGAGCTTGAACACCTGTGGAGTGACAGGAAAAACCTGCAACAGCCAAAAGTAATAAGATGGGATTTCAAAATAAAATATGAAGGCAGATGTGGAAACAAACTGTAAGGCCTGTGAACTGTTACACTGGGTGTGATCCTCCTCTAACTTACAACTGGTGTAGATCAATTTACAACTGATGTAGGACTGATATAGACCTGATGTGGTGTAGGTTAAACCCCTATTGAAATCAATGGAGTTAGACAGGTATAAAACTTGAGGCAAAGGAGTGGAGACCTAATCTGATTATCTCAGATTTATGAAAACACCATTTATTTGCAGAATTGACATACTTTGTGGTTTCTGCTGCTTGATTCTCTAAACATTCCCTTATACTGAAAACACATTTGAAAATTTTAAAGATTTATTGCACAGCCCTCGGTTTGGGTAGGTAATTAATTGTGATGACCGTTTATTTTGGAGTGGCTTTTGTATATTTTTGGCGGAAGAAGGAAGTTCACTGTCAGGCAAGAAGGAATCTTTGTTTTGCTTTCTTTGTAATTTGTGGCTGTGTCACTGGCTGATGCCTGAAGTTATAGGAGTAGCTGCTGTTGCTTTTTCTTCGTGAAAATGCACTGAGCATTTCGTAGTTCTGAGCTTTTTGTTATTTTTTTTGCCTCCCAAGACTTTGGCATCTGTTGCTGTCAGATAATTTGTGGTGTGGCCCACTTGACCCTTAGTTCATAGGTCATCAGAATCTATATGAAGGGGGCTATTCTCTGCTATTGTCAAGCAAGGGATTTACGTCCTAACTCCTATTAATGCTTGTAAATCTCTCATGCATCAATGACGAGAGGAGGCCTAAATTACGATCATATTTGCTTATGAATACCACCACAGTACTGACACAAACCAAGCAGGCATGGAAGTGGAATATTTGAAGAATATGAAGATTCATTTGAAGTCTAACAAGAATCCGATCCTGCAAACCTTACAGGAGTGCAATTAATGAGATATCTGCAAACACATTATTAATTGTTCTGAGAAAAGTGAAATGGTTAGGAGAGGTATTGCAACCTCACTGCAACCAATTCATACACTGGAGAAACAGTTGCTTGACAAGTATGGGCTAATGGAATGAAGTGCACAAAGTATTAGACTTGCTGAAATCAGGTAGGCAGCTTCTGAGAGGAATTAATAATTACGGGCAGTTAAGCAGTTCACAGCATACCCTATGAAAATGAGCAAGGTGAAATAAAATCTGTTTATGAATACTATAAACAGGCATGCTGCAGTACGCTCTCTAAGATCTATTCTTTATAATAACCATCTGCGATCTTAACAACAGGCATTTGAAGTAAAACAGATATTTTTTTAGAAAATCATGCCAAAGACTCCTTTCTTTTTGACTAACACTTTTAGGGATGTCACTGATAATCAATATCCCTTTGAGGAGAAATCAGTGAGCCAGATGTGCCATGGGATCATGGAGATGGTATTACCCTAACATTGCTGAGTGTGCAAACACCCATGACCACCAGTGTCACCTTCCTATGGCTGAGCCCTTCTTGTTGCTTACTCGACTCATGGTATCTGTCCAGAAGCTTCTCCACCTTCCAGTTTCAATGGAGAGATGTACTCTCAGTGATGATCTCAGTGGTACTGTGTGCCAGACTTAACTCTGAATACAATGCCAGCTGCCACATCCCAAACTGTCTTCTTGAAATGTGGTGTAATAGAGTCCTTGCAGTAAGGAAACAGCTTCTGTCTGAGTGGAAAAGGGTACTGTTACAAATGTGCTGAAGACTATCACAGTAGGAAGCTGGGTATATCCTACTCAACTACCTGCTAATAAATGCAGTTTCTCTCCTCTACATGAGTTAATTGGCACATTTCACTTTGATATACACGAAATCAGACAT
Organism: Eurystomus gularis; assembly: GCA_013400335.1. Taxonomy (NCBI): domain Eukaryota; kingdom Metazoa; phylum Chordata; class Aves; order Coraciiformes; family Coraciidae; genus Eurystomus; species Eurystomus gularis. Next base: position 62,833 of record VZZY01020674.1, read on the forward strand.
ATCTGTATATTAGAGGTGTTAAAGGTTGTTTTTAAAGGTATTTCTTCAAATGGGAACAAATCCTGTGATAAATCCTATGTACACTGCCTTTATTCTGTTATCATTAAATCAGAACTCATCTTGATTCCTTAGAGTCTGTATTGAAGAAAGAGTTCAAAATTTAGATGACAAATTGATTGTGAGTGATTTAGTCACTCTAAATGCAGAAAAGCTCTTGGTAACCATAGAAGACAATGATCTCAACACATAACAAGCTGGAATTCAACCTCAACTTTTTATTAATTCTGCAGATAATTGTATACATTTGGCTTCCACTTTTTAAAATGTCAAAGTGAAAGACAGTACAATCAGTTAACCTGCAATTAAAACCAGGATATACTTACATATTGAACTATTTCCACGATAAAATTAAGATATCTAATGACTGCGCAAATCAGAAGAGAACTCACAATTTTATCTCTGGCTTTATCTTGTCAGAATTATTTATTGCTTTTTTCATCCTGTAAGAGCACACCTGCAAATACTCTACATTTCCCTAGGTGGAATATAAAGGACATTCTCCTCAGGTTACTAAACTGAGGCACTAAGGGCCTGGCCAAGCAGTCCTGACTCACGCAAGTAGTCCCTTTGACTCACATGAGCTAGAGTTGTTGGATCCGTCTCTTATATGTCACTGGATTCAGCACTTCAAAGGTTAAAAGTTTTAAAATGGAACAAATTTGAGTAAGTGCTCCTTCCTAGAAGTAGTCTATTATGTTTTAAAAAATTTTCACAACAGTTTTCTTGTGTGCCTAAAAAATGTGGGTTTTTTTGTCCTTCTTATTGAGGAAGCTGAAACATTATATTGAAAATTGTTATTTATAATTATTAGTTATTTGTGAAGGATTTTATTTCTTAGTTAGAGATTCATGGATATTTACTGAGAAATACTTTGATAGCTTGTTGTCCCTTAACTTGGGACCTATCTATTTTGGATTAGATGTTCATTATCTGGATGTTCAAAGAACAAAAAGGATGCACCTATCAAAGTGAGTAGCAAAGACTGGATACACTCTGGACATCTTGTCTTATTCTTCATGAATGATGGACATATGATGAATTGTATAGAGACCTACGTAAGGATGTATGTATATATACATAATGTATCCTACATCATGTGATACATTATTAAGCCAGTATAATAACAGAGAAACAAATAAGAGATTTCAAAGAAATGCTTATAAATCAAATGTTGTGCAAGATGTGTACATAGGTCTAAGATTGTCAATTTTTCGGATACTATGCCTCATCATTTAATCTCCAGGTTAAATACCACACCAAATCTCTCTTTTGCAGGAAATAATAGAAAAACAAAAAAATGTAACTTAAGCACAATTCAATTAGATGCAAGGGAATTGAGCATCTCAATTCTTAATGAAATTAATGATCTTTTATAATCACAAATGGCCAGACCTTAATTTTACTTGCTATTTAAAAGATGACACCTAGAATAAAGTCATGTCCCATAAACCATTAAGTGTCTCTGGGATTCAGAAAAGACTGTCCCTTCCTGGATGAGTAAGATAGTGTCTTGACACACCTTTAATGCTTCCAATACCAAGACAGCTCTATTATGACTACAAGATTTTGATTAAAAGGTAAGTGGAGCATCCCAAAGCCAAATGAGATCAAGCAAAGGGCACTCATTAGCTTCAGTGGAATATGGCATCTGCTTAAAACTCCTCTCAATGGCCATTGTCATACATGGTTGCTTTGAACTTTTACAAATTTGGTTATAGATCAGTCCAAGGTAATAGAGGAGAGATTTTTAGATTATGTTAAACTTAAATAAATATTAAGAAAGTTTTTCCTACTGTGTAAGCAAAACCTACATCTTTCCTTGCAACCCTATTACTTTGTGTTAACCACCAGAAGAATACCTTCTTTTACTCCTTTTCCCACCTTTTATTAATTTTATGGCTATTATCTAGCTCATTGAGGAGCTTGTCAGGAAAAGTTTGAAATAATATATTGCAATAGTCTGTTCTAGATGACTTCAAAACAGAAGTCTCTCCAGCAACAACCGAGTTAGCATTAACTTCCGAAAAAACACTCTGTCAGTGATAAAGAAAAATAACCTTCCACCATCTGACTATAATCTGACGAAGCTATTAAGATGTGACTGTCACCCCAAAATTATAGTTACTGAAGTTGGGAGGATAGGGATTCTTCTGCAATGTAGGATTGCACAAAAGGAAAAGGCTAAATATCCCAGTATTCTGGTTTGACCCAAATAACTACAGACTGACTTGTGGCATTGACTTTTAAGCTTGTATGAAAGATTGAAAATGAAAAAGTGAATGAAGCAATATTATAAATGGCAATGTATCAGAGGCCAAACAATAGCAGTATTCCAGCAAAACTTTTACCCTTTTTTGTGAACTGTGTAACTTTACTGAACTGAGGAATAATGACTGTTTCTTCATATCTCCTTATTATACCTTTCTTACAAATAGTTTTTGACAGTAGAGTCATTTCCCAAAACTTCTAGAATAGAAAAAATTATATATACTGAGAGACTTTTGTTCTTTTCATGTGACCCTCACATTATAACCAGATGGTAAATTACTGCTTTTTTCCTCTTAAAGGGCTGGGAAGATGTAGCCCATACTGACTTAATCTGAGGTTGATGAAGTGGTTTGTATTTGAGACAACAAGATTAGATTATCGCAGTATATTAGTTTAAAATCCTTCTGACAGTGCCTTGTGTTACCTGGTATTAAACGATGAATCATCTCTGCATGCATACCACAGGCCAGATTCTCCCCTGGCATTAAATGATACAACTCCATTGATGTCCCTGGAGCTGCCCTTGCCAACACCAGCTGAGGATCTGGCCCTTATCACACAATACACTATTGAAATGTCAGTCTTTAGAGCAATTCACCAGCCTGATCTACCTCACCAGTCCTGGTTAGTCATGCCCTGGGGGTAGCTGTGATAATCTCCATTCAATCTGTACTTCTGGAATGGAACTGTTTGGAAATAATGCTTTCAGCTGCACACCTTGCATTTGGGAAGTTTGCCAAGAGGCTTCTTGCTCTGTTTTGAAATAAAGTCTCACGTCTCTACTGAGATTTTGGCTCTATTCCCTATTGCAGAATTTTCAGTAAGTTATTAGGTGCATCATTACCCCATTTCATTTCCTGGCTGTTCTGACTACCATCCTAGTGCTTATACGCTGAAACCGCCAAGATCCTTTCCTTAGCCCTTCCCATGAGTACCTAGTCCAAATCCCACAGAACTCCATTTGAAGTTTCCTGGCAAATTTACTCAGATTCATAGGAGAAAATAACGGAAGATATCTACAGTTTTTGATCATGAAGTCTTTTATGTCACTGGTTGAGATGCTGAAGGGAAGCATTTGGGAGCAATAGGGAGCTGAGCTTTTCACTCCCAAGTCTTTGACAGGTTTTTCCCTTGTCTCTGTACCTGCAGGAAGATAATCTCTTGGGAAGGACCTAGATAAGGACTTTTGGGGTTTTTTTCTGGAACATACTGCTTACTGCTGTTTATAAGCAGCTGCCTTCACTGGAATCTTTCTACATATCCCTCAGGTTTGTGTTTCTCAAGTAGAGGGAAGACTCTGAAGTTGCGAAATAACTATTTGTGAGATCTCTGCAGTTCTATAATATCCCAGAGCAGGATATCACACTGACTCTCATTTTTGCATTCTCTGTGTTCAGTGTCATAGAGTGGTGCCTTATCAGGATTAAGAGCAAGAGAAAAGATGAGCACACAGACAGCTTTCTCTGAATAATGCACATGGTTGTCCTTCAGATTCAAGCAACTGGCTACAAAAAAAGAGATTTTTCTAGATAGAAGGAAAAACTGAATTCACCGGGGGCATCTTCTATACACATTTGCATATTTTTGAAGGCTGATAAAATCTAATTTTCCTGAACAATAAGAAATCAAACAGTATGAGATATTTCCTTAGACCAAACTTTGAACTCTCCAAACAATCTCTCTCCCTCTTTCTGGAGTTTGTGCTTGACTTCTGCTCTGTCTCTGTATGTTCTCTGCTTCCCTCTCCTATCCTACCTAGCCTTTCTATCTGCACAGTTCACATTCCTGAATGGTCAGGCACTTGCCTTTGTTTTTTCGGTGATGACATATTTCTTGGGTTTGATTTGGAGCCTGCTATAGTTTCATAAGTGACTGTAACTGCTTCTTTACTGCTATCTCAAATGAAGGACAGCTGTTACACCTCGGGCTTCAATAACATTTTGTCTAGCCAACAACAACTTCTTCATCACCTCATTGAGACAGCGCTGGTCCTAAACACTCTCTCTGTTGGCTTGTTCTCTGGACACTAACATGCTTCTGAGTCTGCTGTTTTCCTCTTCTCAAGCTGCTCTGGTATTTCCTTCATCTCACACAGACAGAAAAATGCTCGTGAACAATGTCAATGAAATCCTCTCCAGAGCTTGCCTTTCCTCTGGGTTGTAAAATTTGACTGTGTTTGGGATGGAAATTGCTGTTGTTTCAGCTGTTTGGTTCCATAAAGGAGCTTTGCTGCTACTTAAATTAACTGTTTTAAGTATAGGACAATTATTACTCACAGAAACTTACTTGCATTTGCTTCAAACTCTTTGCTCACGCAGTCTGACAGCTTGGATGACTGCTGGGTCCTGAGGAAGAGGTTTCACCAACCTGCCCTCTGTGACACCCAGTGCTTCCTCTACAGTTATTCTCTTTAACATTAATGGTCTTCCACAAAGAATCTCTAAAACAAAAGTAGGCAAAACGAGCACTCATCAGAAGTCATGTATGTTTGGTCCCTCTAGCTTCATCTTTGCATGTCTGTAAGGCAGCTTGTCTGTATGTGCTGCCCTGTCAGGAGCAGAAGTTCAGGAATAGAGGCTGGTTGAGCTTTTTGTCTCTGACTTGATAGGTAGCTGATAGAGGGCACGTCAGAGATGAAGGGCAGAAGGATAAGAAGCAGGGAAGACAGTACCAGAATTCCAACTCTGCAAACTCTTTTTTGGGGAATAGCACTAGTTCCTAAAAGAAAGGAATGAGGTTTACTTTGCTTACAGGTGTCTGAGAAGGATAGTTAGCCAGTCTTTGCCAAGTGTTTGGAAATACATAAGGTGAAGTGTGCTCTACATGCACTCTCCCTGGTAAAAGCCATGGAGGGTGTGGTTTGAGAGATGGGAGAATCAAGGAGATATTGGCATCTTTGGTGTCTGCACACTCAAGGTAATCTGCAGCAGGGAAGGAGTATCTCTGGCATCTCTTTAGCTGGCTTTCGGAGACCTGGAGGCAGGTATGACAGTGAGATCTTCTGCATGTGGTAGCTACTTCAACACAAGCTCTTGCAGGAACCTCGCATATCTTGGGTGGCTGCTAGCGGGGACTGCTACTGGTGTCTGCTGTGCCTGCAGTCTTTTTGTCTGGTGAGGGCCCAGGAATGGTGGTGCCTCTGGGAGCATGAGCAAAGACAGAAGTTGTTTTATTAGGAAGCAGGCTGCATGAAGTTTGTTGGTTGTTAGTACCAGTGTGGCTCGGCCACAGTTCTTCAGAAACCCTTGATGCTGCAGTATGTTCTTGGGCTTGCAAGGCTTCTTAAAACCAATTCACATATGTGCCTAGAGCTTATAGTAACATTCCAGATTGATAAATGCTACTGCTTGCCAGCAAACGCAGCTCTGAAAGTGAAGCCGGGAAGAATGACTCTTCAGGTCTCCTTGTGGCTTTGGAGGTTGTAGCTTTGTGTTACCAGGGACTCAGCCACAGTTAGACATTTGGGAATCCTCCCATTGACCTCACTGTGATCTAGACCAGATCACAACAGAGATTTAAAAAGATTTTTTGGTAAAGTACCAGAAACAGTTTTGCTTTCAGCCCTGGGAAATGAGACACTCAGCAATAACAGATTTAATATTCATCTTGTCACACGCATGTTACCATACAGATCTTTGAGCTGCTCATACAGAAAGCGCCCTATCAAGTTACCGCTGAAGACTTTTAAATGTTTAGCAGGATGACCATGTTGTGGAATATAGAGAAAAGTTTAAAAACTATTCTTTTAGAACAGGAAATGAATTTTTTTCTTCCAAATTTTGATGTCATGTTCATAGATAAAATGGCAGAATCCAGTAAATATGTTTATACACACAGTAATAATGTGTATCATGTACTGAAAAAAATATTTATCTTAGAAACATTTAATTTAAAAATTCTGAATGTTAAAATTAAACACTCTTTCTGATGAAAACATACCCCAAATATAAATGAAATTTTCTTGTCTATGTGTATTCGCCTTTACTTCGATATTGTCAAAGCTTCAGACTGTTTAATGAATAATACTTTGGACTTGTAGAAAGTCTAGCAGACTTTGTCAGGGTTTTTTTTTTCAAGCTCTTCTTGGAATTAATTAAATCTATGAGAAACTCTGTGTTCTTGGTACTATTTACACCTATTTAATACTAGCTCCCATATCACATCCAAGGTCAAAGAGCAAATCAATGACAAAATCAATAGCAGAATTGTGATATCAGGACTCCTGAGACCTGCCTGGGCTGTTGGATATTATCTTCCACCAGATCATACTATCAGTTATAGAAAATAACTTTTGATGACTCAGAGAATGATCTGGCTGCAGTAGCTATTATATTGTCACTGTAAGGCTGCATGAACTTCAGCCAGTAGTGTTAGAACAGATAAACCCAGACTGAAGGAAAAAAACTAAACTTGTGAAAGTGCTGTTGATGGGCAAATTTCATTAAATGGGGTTTCACTTTATTTGGGTTATATACTCCACTTCGTAAAAGCCTTATCATAAAGATCTAAATCTGTGAAGAATGACATTAAGCAATTCTTTATTACCTCTGCCAATCCATTAAAATAAATTACATCTATCCCTTCCCCTATTATTTCAGGAAGTGAAAGGACTTTGATATATTTTGGCATAATTGCTTTGGTATCCAAGGTTTGTTCTGTAATTACTGTTGTACAAATGAGACAATCAGCTTTTTTGTATGTGGCCCATCGCCCCAGTATGTAAGCAATGTATAGTTTGCATGTTCTGTAATGTGTGGGCTTTTCAGCAATTTTATTGGCACCTTTTTGATAAAGACAGATGTCAGACTGCACCTAGTTTATCCATACACTGTAAGGTGTTCCCTGGCTTCATAATTTATTAACAATTTTAGTTTGTTACAATGAGAACTTAGAAAAACGGCTTACTTAGAAGTTATGATGAGGTAATTCTGCCTCTTGGAGCCTCTGTAATGAATCTCCAATTTCCCTCCCTCCCTTGACCTAATTTCAAAATCATATACCTGTGTAAAATATTGTGATGAGAATTGTGTCTAATTATCTCCTAAATTTTTCTTTTAATTGCTAGAAGGATGCCCATTCTTGAATGAGGGAGGTATTCATGATGTAATAGTGTTAGAGAGTCCTTGAAATCTGGATTAATTATTAGTTGTGTGGACTTCTGAGAGTTTTTGATGTATTCATTTGCATTCACAAAGATGGCTTTTTAATTAAAGAGAGTTTTTGAACTCATACAAATCAGCCTTTTGCGAATGTCCCTAGAAACGTGGAAAGTGTTAAAAGTGAGAAGAATCTAGGTTTTCCTGAAACAGTATCTCCTGCTACAAATACTGAATGACCAAAAACATTTGGTATACCAGATCTCATGTCAGCAGTTCTAGCTGATCTCTAATATAAAGCTGAATTACTAAAGCTTGCATTTGTTAGCTAGAAATGCTTTGCTTTCAATTACCATAGAAATGTTTCTGTAGAAAAGAACAGTATAAGCGTATCTGATTTTAATTTCAGCTTTCCTTATGGCATATGATCCAGCCTTTACCTGCATGCTTGTTTTTTCCTCTTTATAAGTTAAAGCCTCTTTTCCAAGGACTACAATTTTAAATGTTTCCTCATTGTAACTCTTATGATCCCTTGTTGCCACCTGAGACTTCTGTTTTTTCTTTCTTTCTTTTTCTTTCTTTGAGATCAAGAGAACAAACCGAAAGCTCTCAGCCTCCAGGTCTGTTTCACAGATTTATAAATGGTACCATATTTTCTGTATTATAGCTATTTGGTTCTTAATGCAGCCTAACATCTAATTTACAATTTTGACTGCTGCTACATATTGAACTTGAGCAGATGTCTCTACTGAGTGGTTCACAGTGATGCCTAAATCATTTCCCTCAGAAATTTGCAAGAAATTCAGATTCCAGAAGAGTGGCTTCACAGTTGAATTTGTACCTTCTAGAGCAAATGAATTTGTAAATAAGTGAAATTTCATCTGACAGAATACTATCCTATTTCCTCATTTTGTCAGGTCTACCCAGAAGTGTTCATATACCTCCCTGCTAGGGCTGGCTGCCTGATTTCAGTTTTCATCCCATGAATAACACTAGCCCTTCTCCACAACTATGAGCTCATTCGAGAACTGTGCTGTGGTGAGACTGGGAGCTTTAAACCTCTTCCATGGTCCTGTCTCCTCCACAGTTCCCAGTTACACACAAAACTGTAATCTAGATTCATAGGTGTTTTTAACTGGGTATTGTGGTGAACTTTGTCAAGAACCTCTTTCAAGTCTGCATAAAAAAGATCCACCACCCTTCCTGTATCTCCTTTTGTTTCAGTCTTTGCAAAAACCTTAGCTAGAGTACAGTAGATAAATTAAATTTTACAAGTGATACCACATTCTTAAAGCACACTTATTTGCATTTATTTCCTCCTATGCTTTTCTCAAAGATGAACTAATTCAAGATGTCCAATATTATCTTAGTAGGTTTTTGTGTATGTTTAAACTAGCCATTAGAACTAGCTCTCTCACAAAGCACTACATTCACTTAGAGCACATCTGTTTCATGTTTCATTTCTAGAAGACATTTGCATCATTTCTTAGAGAACTGATGTTTGATCTTAATTTCCCCAAAGCCAACTAAATATTTGACTGGATCAAGGACATTTTCTGTTTGTATTGTTGTTCATGCACTCTGTTTTCAGGTATTCTGACCCTTGTTATATCTAAACTTCATGCTGTGTACAGGAACATGGCAACGTACATATTAATCTTTCAGTCTGATGGAAAATGACCTTAAATGCTACTTTGGTTCTCATCCCTCTTCTGTATTTATTCATTTCTGAAAGTGATCTTCTATTCTGAAGCACTCAAATAATTTATTGCAGGATCTGGTTACTTGTTTTTCCAATTTCTTACAGTTCTCAGAGATGTTACCGTATATTCCTACCTTCCAGAATCCTTTCCTTCTTGGGCTCACATAGATAAGTTTTAATTTTCAAAATATATTTGCTTTAGCTTGAATAGATTTTTGCAACTTGGATTTTGACTGTTTCTTCCCTGGTAGCTTTCCTGCTCTTTAATTTTACTTGGCAGTGAAATGTGAACACTATCCATGGTTCTGTCAGCATTTCTTTAAACATTTCCTTTCCTAAATTTTCCTTTTAGTATATTACTATGAAAATAAACCTTGTACATGTGTTTTTTTTCTTTCCTTTTACATGGGTACACATCTAGGTATAAACTGCATAAAAAACAAGTTGTGCTTATTCACACTATGATCACAGTGCTACTTAGTGCTACAGTGCTCTTCATGAACCAACTTGTGTCCCACAGCAGAGGAGTTGTTCTGAGAAGCATAGCCTCATGCCACACAATTAAATTTCCTGACCATCTTCTAAGGCAATACTCAACCACCCTAAGCTGGGACACCCAAAGGCATTTGTTCTTTACCAGCCTTTGTGTTGTTTGCCCCCAGGTTTCTCCCAACAAACTGCAACAATGGAAGAGCTGCTATTGCAGTTTCTGGTACTGCTCTCTGTCTTGCTATGAGTTGGGAATTTTACCTGTGTGGTTTCTATGCATGGTCTGCATGAAGGGGACCTTGAGACCTCTTGAAATTCTTTGAGAAAACAAGAGAGTGGAAAACACATGCCTGAATATTTAACAGCTGCATAGTCAGGGCCCAGGAGATGAGACCTGAAGGTTCAAGTTGCAATTGTGTCTGCTTTGGAGAAGCAGCAGGAACCTGCACTTCTGACCACTGAGTGAAAGCTGCAGTCAACAGACTCTCATGGAAGCTGTCCCTGCTTGTCTTTTTTGGAATGAAAGTAGAGCTTCATTAATATAAAAAGTGAGAGAGTTAATGATCACTGGTGTAATCTGTCTCTCTTACTACCTTCCCAGTAAAAGCTTTATTCAAATTGCTAACTTTCCATGAAATATTTTTATTTCAAAAAAAATATACTCAAGTGGGAATATCAGACAGTCTAAAAATTCACTCAAACATGCAATTCCACCCAGCCACCTTCTTTTAAGCTTTGTTAGTAAATATCTGCACTCAGCTTCAGACTACATTTTGCTTCCTCATTGGATTGCATTTACGCATCTCTGATCGTAAATATAGATTTTACTCATATGATTAGACCCACAGTTGGTGCTGAACCAAATTACATGATCTAGCACTTTTATTTGTGTATAGAGTTCATCTGGTTTTAACATTTCCCCAAATCTTCAGTTTAAATAAATCTTCCCAAAATATTAATGGTCTTCCTTGAAGGCAGTCTGTTTTCATGTTGCTTAAAATGTAAACCATCCGTGCAATGTAAATGCAAACCTCCAGGCAATTCATTTTCTAATTTGTTTTCTCCCACATTGGAAACTCAAGAACATGTAGTTCATTTACATCTATTATTACTATATTATAGATATCGTCATTATTATTAACATTATTATTATTTTTATTTACTCTGGGGGTGATATGTACCCTCAGGCAGATACACTGCAAATTGAAACCAGATGTCCAGCGAATTGATGATACATAGATTTCCAAGCAGGACTGAAATCTTTTCCTAAAATTCACATCGCTGCAGACTAACTAACGTGCGTCTGTGTGACAAACCGGGAACAGACCACGGCAAGTCCAAAATCATGTCACATATCACCTTGTGATTACACAAAAAAAAACCTCTTCACAGTTTTCAGTTTGCTCTTAAAACAAAGAGTGAGAATATAACAAAACGAGCAGGGAAGTTAAGAGGCTACAGTAAGATTTGAAAACAGGGAAGGTACATTCGGAAGCCATTAACAACCCAATGCTACTAACTAAAGCTAGCTTTAAGATAGTCCCTCCAGGGAGGCTACTTCAAAGATACTCAAATAAAAAAGGCAATTTATTGGCTAAGCGATCTTCTTAGAGGCCCCAAATTTCCTACCCAGCCCATTTGTTTTTCATTCCTCTTAAATTTTAAAGTCACCTTTGCAATTGCTAAAGATCTTTAAGGAATTTTTTTTAGAAATTATACTAATTGGCCTATTTTTACTCCCCTGTCTTTGCCCTTAAAGACTATGAAGCTTGGTGCCTAAAAATAAGTCAGAGTGAGCTGAAGTCTGTGATCTCCAGATGGCTATCAGCAAGAGAGTTCGCTTTACACCCTGTGCTTTGTGTGCGGTTACCTGTGCTCTCGTGCACCAGAAAGTTTAACCATTGCAGAGTAGTTGAGAAGAGTAACACCAGAATGTAGGGCACAAACCAGCCCCTCGCTGCGGCTATTTCCTGCTGAGACCAAGAGGTCTGAATTCTCCCATTAACCCCCATTACTTCAATTTGATTCAAATCTGCTGTTCTATATGAAATGTTGCATAAATTTGAAGAACTGAACAAATCCTTCTGCAAATCTCTCGTTGTGAGCCAGGGACTAACAGCATTTAAGTCCAAAAAGCTATTAGTATTTTGTGTGTTTCATATGAAACAAGAACACTGAAAGTGCTGAATCTATAATAATGAAGAGATCCAAGTTAGAGGCTGTCATTGGCAGGGAATAAAGCATTAACGTGCCACCCTTCACCCATATAACATTGTTTTTATCCTCATCAGAGCCTTCTCATGAGCAGGGAGGAAAGGGTTATTAAAATATTAAACCAGCTTTTTCATTAGCTCGCTATCAAAAGAGGGATTTGCACGTTGTAAGCTAAGACGCTTGTATAACTATAGCAAAAGAGAGTTTATGGCCACCAAGTGTTAAATCTGTTGTGGATTAAGCCCAATTTATTTCCTAGATATGAAAGATCCTTTCTTACTTTTGCCTGTAATGTCTGTAATCTCCCTTATTTATACATTCATCAATTACTGGAGCCTTCCACGGACACTGGTTCCTGCCTGCAACACAAGGGCCATGGGGTCAAACACAGCCCCACGCAGACACCCACCATCACTGCTATGCACGGGTGAGTAGATGCCTGAGAGTTGGGGGATTTAGCCCCACTTGACATCATTTAATCCAATTTCTACTGCCTGTCTCCTCTTGCAGGTGACTGAGGAGGAGGGGGACAAAGCAGGATCAGGACCAATGTGATGTCTCCTAATCACAGAATCACAGAATATCAGTCTACAAGGGAGAATTTAAAATGACATTTCAAATGAAGAAGAAAATGATCCCCCTTGTCTAGCTTGTGCTGAATACTTTTCCCCTATGCTCTTCCTCATGTTTAATTTTTAGTCATTTGCACTTTGATAGAGATCAAAGACTCCTGTCAGAAGATGGTTTGCAGTGAAGTAGGTATTTTGCAAACATACAGAGATACATTTTTCTTCCTTGGTGTCTTACAGTTTAAAACTAGTCTGAAAATGATTGTGAGAGGGGAATGATTCCTACAGATTTATGCCTCTTGATTGCTTGCATTTTTAATAAAGTTATACCAAAATAGTCTATTTTCAGTTTATGTATCTATAAAATGCACCTTTTCATAATCCTTGACTTGCAGAATAATTTAGCAGCAACAACACAGGAATGCTAATTCATAAACTGTTACAGAAATTATCAGTGAACAGGATCAAAAGATCTGAGCTATCATCACATGATGAAATACTATTCTCCTGCTAGAAGACATTTTATGGGGTAGAGAAACATTCAGCAGCCTTTGATAATTTTATCTGAATGAAATAAGACAAAAAGTTTACAATTTACTAGGAAACCAGGCAAAAACTCCAAAACAAACACATCTAAGAAAGAAGAAATAGCTTAAGCACTCGGGAGCACAGTCCTCGGGTGTACCTCTGTAGTGTTTTAGTTGCATGAAGGAAAGAGTGCTGCAGGTTGATGGCAAGGAATGGTAACCTCAGGAAAAGGTAGTCTCTCCTCCCTCAGTCAAAGAGCAATATTATCTGATGTATTAGCACTTCAAGACTCTCTGCTTTCTAAACAAGTTAAGTTCCTTTCTGTTTGCTTTTTAAATAAGGAATAGTTAAATCCACCAGGTAAATTTCAAGCCCAAATAAACCTTGGCTTTCCAAGCTAAAAGGAGGATATGTTTCTGTCAAGATAGCCATCGGTAACAGCATTGAAATATTTCAGAGATGCTGCATGTCCATTTACCAAAACCAATCAAGCACAAGACCAAAGAGGCTCTGCTTTCTAAAACATTTTTCTGTACAAATTATATTTCTGTTTGCAGCTAAGGTCACCCTCAAGCCTGTTTCTCCTCAGCTTCTGAGAGATGTTGCCTCTAACTTCCACCTTTGGAGAGGTCTACGAGTCAGAGCAAAATATTTTTCTCCCCTCTCATGTCCCTGACCTTAGCAACCCATCACACTGGCAGTAAGCAGGATGCCCCCTTGCCTGTCACCGACAGCGGCTCCATATTGTCCCAGCACGGTGATCGGCAGCAGTAGTGCACACGGGCTCCTGGCACCAGGAATCCCCGGCAGCCCTCCTCTATCAGAAAGCACCATACACTCCACTCTTTGTTGCAGCAGTTCCTTCTCAAAAGCTCACACTTATCCCTTGCAAGCACATTTGCCACTTCAAATCTGTTTCCCCATGGGACATTATGCTTTATCATAACAACCTGTTTGCATTTCCTCAATTGTCCGGGCTTTTTTTTAATGCAGCTTGGGGAAAAAAACCCTCCACCTTTTCCTTTCAGATTCTTATTTCTTTATCTGGAGCTTTCTGCAAAAATTCCCCATGAGGACTTTGCTTTTATTGCTGCTGTATATTTTTATCTTACCATTTTATACCCAACAAAATGCAGGTCCCCCCCGTGCCACCTGTTCTCACCTCTGGCCAGCACTTCCATCCATTTTTAATTACCATTTCACTTACCTGTTATGACTCTACGCAGAATCACTGACACTAGAAAACATGCTGCACATTGCTCTCCTGTCATTGAGATGCTGGCTAGACTGGTTGTTGTCTTGGCCATGGGGACAAGGTTCCACCCAGAGACCCTAAGCAATTATCTTTCTCATTCCCCTTTGAGGTTGGAGCATAGTATTGGTAATTAAATTCATACTTCTGTTTGTTGTGTCTTTTTTTGCTGTATGTTCCCATTTCCCAGAAACCTTAGGTAAAGGATTTTTCTACCAGGATGAGGAAGAAGGATGTGAGGCTGGTTTGGTTTAGCTCTGGAATTCAATCTGGATTTAACAGTTACATGGTGAATCATTACGTAATTTTGTCTTTTGGAAAAAAAAGAAGAAGGAAAAAGCCCTAGATGTTTTGTCAAGCAGCTGAGAATTTATTAGGTCACATTCACAGATATGCTACATGAGGACCTGCCTGGAATGTATTATTTTTAGGGAAAGTTATTCAGAAACCAAAAATGAACTCCCAGATAAAACCAGAAAGAAGTGCACAGGGGGAAGGGAAATCTCCTGAGATGGGTCTCCTTGGCTGGAATCATTAACTCTGCTTTCTAGGTAGCCAGCCAGCTGGCTCTTTTCTCTTTTGCGTTTCTGGGCCTTGTTTGCTACCACAAGCTACAAAAACCAAGCAAACATATCTCTTTCTCAGTATTTTCAGGTCATTTGCCAAGCTCTAGCACTGCTTGCTGCCAACCCCTATCTGAGTTTTAACTGCTCAGGCCCTCTTCTTCCTGCCAGACCATTTTTTTCTATACAGCTGTGCCATCTACCTCCAACACTTCCTGATTTGTTTGTCTCCAAAGTCATTCATTATTTCTCCATTTCATTTCACTGCAGAGGTCTGATCCAAGGTCCTTTGAAATGTTTCCATCAGCTTCAATGGGCTTTGAATCAGGCGCAATGTCTTTGTCTGTTCCAGGCGTCCTTAGCTGCTTCTAGGTCAGTCTTTCTTCTCTTTCAGCAAGATCTCTTTTTCCCTCCCCTTTTCATTCCGCAGTGCAATATGCCATGAAATCTTCCCCCCTCTGCACAGCCCACCTGAGCTGGTGAAGGCAATCTGAGGGCCAGTGAGCAAGAGGAGCTGGGCAAAATTGTAGGCATGGCTGTGCCTGAACCTTGGCTGAAGGCAGACCCACCTTTCAAAAGGCTTGATATTTTCAATTTACTTTTAAGACGGCTATTATATTTGGCAATATTTAGTGTTTTTGCCACATTTTTATCAGCTACATAGAAGCTGCTGGGGTTAAAGGAGACCAAACAAGCTGAACATATGGTGGTCCATTAGGCTGCTGCTGAAGGATGGGAATTCCACAAGTATGCTGTGGAAGTCAACAGCCTTGGATGACATACTCATCTACTGAAATTAAAAGGACTTTGGAGATTTACAGCAGGTAAGTATCTGTCACTGAAATTACAAACATAAATAAATAGATAAATAGATATGATTCAGAACTTTGAAAGAAGAAATCTTAACTGCAATCATGGGTGCAGGTAAAATTTCAGCTCATCCTGTTTTGTTTTATTTTTCTGAATTACACAAAGGATTGTTATATCTCTTTTAGCAAAGTAGAACTCCAGACATAGGAACTGTTTTCGGCCTGTCTTCATAAAACATAGTTAAGGATTTTCACTTTTGCCAAATGCCTTTTCTTGCCATAGATATTTTTCCCCCGCATGGAAGACTTATCTACCTTTCACGTATCCTGCTGCTATAGCCGTTTGTTTGTTTTTAACAAGATTGTCTTTTAATGGCAACCTAAAGGCCTTTGTGTTTAACTTCAGTGTAATAATTTTCCTCTGCCTGCTGTGCTGAGAGCCTTGTACATTATTCAGGTCCAAGCCCATCTCATTGCTCTCCCACTCCTCTGTGGACAGGGATGATCTATGTTGCTGGGAGTCGAGACAAGCACAAGTGCGGGGTGTACTTGAGTAGATCATACCAGAGAGCAAACTTCATTCTTTTTGTAATGCTTTCTCTCTGGTCTAAAATGTGGAGCTGGTATTTTCACATCATAGAGGCACTAATAATTTGAAGTGTTGATTTAATCATTCTTACAAATACTGGGATTGTCTGGAACCCAGTAAACACCCTCCGAGTTTGTGACTGCTCCAAACACCATTGAAATCAGCAGGAGTCTTTCTGAACTATTGAATTGCAGACTTTCCTCAGGGTTGTGTACAATGCCACAGACTTAATTACCATGTTCCTGGCTGGGATAAATATGCAAATGGACTTTTCAGCTGGAGGGCCTTAAGACACAGGTTGGACACATGGCAACTAATGACTTGATTTGGGCTATATGCAAACATTTGCTAGCAAAGGCCTGCACCTATTCCCATGGAAGCAAAAGGCACAATTATTACCAGCTCCAGGGAGAGCAAGACTGGTACCTTCTTTAAAAAGTGGCCAGTGTTCCAAAGCAACTCAAACCTGTCAGCAGCTTTTCCTCAGCCTTTCCTCCTTCTTCTCTTCCCTGATCTGCTATGATAAGAAAACCTCCACAATACAGATTTTGTCATAAATGCTAGAGATTTATGCACCTACAGGTTTCACAGCTGCAGGGCAGGCATCTTATTGCACATGCAGTTCCAGCTATATTCAACACAGGGGTTGTTTTCACAAAGAAATGGGAGCCTGTCCCCAGAAGGAGGAAATCAGGATCTTAAATTTACCAACATAACCACTCTCCTCAGCACCTCCTGCACGATACAACCACATGCTCTCTGTTATGGTGCTGGGCATGAATTCAGGCTCTCTCTCAAATCATTAAAGCTTACTTGTGTGGCTGATGGTGAATGTTAAGAGAAGATTCAGCTCCACAAAGCTCAGCTTGCTGACTCAGCTCTGTGGGGCTCCAAGGCCAGCTGTAAGCAGACTTGTTAAATCAGCTTCTGTTATGGGACAAAAACATCTGCTGGAAACCTGATGTCCCTAATAATTCACAATTCCCATACTGTATTTATTGACATTCATAGTCTATTTGTGACTTTTTTTTTCTATCAAAGAGCTGCAATCAATAAAGCACCATTTCAGTCATATGCTTTTGAGAAGGGTCATGTCTGGAGATGCAAACTGTGACTGGCACATTGCTTAAGCAGCTTAATGCAGTGTTTTTCATCAGTGCAAGAAAGCTGGAGTGTGTGCAAGGAATGGTTTCACAGTAACTTCTCCTCAAAGGGCACTGCAGCTATGCACATAGAGGTATGGTGAAACAGCATGAGGAATTAGGATAAAAGGCCCCTTCTTTACTGGTGCCGTGGAGGCTTTGCCATGATGTGATAGAAGAGTCAGACAGTTGGAGGAGTGACAGTGAGAGACGACTGGCAGGAATCCCTGGGAACTAAATTTAGCTGGCAGAAGCCTCCATCCCTTCCCAGTCACCAGTGGGATGGTGTCTGCCAGCTCATGACCAAGAGCCCTACAATTTTCTGTGCTGAGACACAGGGCAGAATATTTCAATATCTTCCAAGATTACTATATTATTATAAATAGTATAAGGTGCAGCTCTGTGGTTCAAAATGTCTATTTTTTTTCTGATACTTTGTATCATAATTTTCTGTGTGCCTGCAATCAAACATTGAGCTTTCCTGTATCAGAAAAATAGCCTGTACTTGGATAATCAAATGTGAAAGCTAATGATACCATTTTTTAGGATGAAGTATTGTGAGCCTCTAGTGACGAGAAGGTTAAAAAGGACAGGAGTTTGATGGTGCTGCTCCATTCATGTCTGCAAATTGGATACTAAGTGGTAATAATAAAATAGAGAAAATAAGTTATTTGTAAGTTGCCTTTTAAATTACTCCAATTTGTGTTAGCAAAGACATCTAAAATGGAGGTTTGAAAACATGACAGCAACAATATTACAGCAACAATGTGGTGCACATTCCAAAGAAATGACAAAACCTTGCTGCAGTATTTGACACCACAAAAATATCAGGGGAAAGGGGAAAGGTTCCATGGGCAGAGCAACAGGCAATATGAAGGAATGAAGACGAGCAACTAATTGACCTTCATTAATTCCACTTCCCCCCCGCCCCCACCTCCATATATTTACTCCAAAGCAGCACACAACACTAATCAGACAAAGAAAGGTATTGTTAAGCAAAGGTGGATGACAGACAAGTGAAAAATAGTGTATGAGACACACATAGAAATAAAAGGGAATTAACAGTCTAAGAGTGAAGTAATAATGTCCGTGTGTGTGTGTGTGTGTGTGCATTCATGTGTGTTAGTATGGATGCATGAGTAAGTATACAGACATACATGTGTCTGTTGGGGCAGTGGTTGAAAGGAGTAAGAAAGAAATCTATTGTTTCCTCTTTAATATAGTATGTTTGTGAAGGAAATCAAATGCAATCATGGCAGTACCTCAGTACTTGGATTGCTAATTCAGCATGAAAAGAACACACTATCCATAAAAATATAATTCTTTCCTTGTTAATACTGTTGAGAAATAATAGATGTATGTATGGAAGGAGACAGTTTTAGATTATCATAGGAGAATCAAGTAATTTATATCCATTCAATGAGAAGACCAGAAGAGGAAAACTCAAGGTTGCTAGTGTTGGTGAAAGTTTGTTTTATTTTTGTGAAGTTGTTGAGTACCATACAGGGTGCCTGCCATGCATTAGCCTATTTGGATGAAGATTCACAGCAGGTTGCTTGAGTATAATGGTGTCCTCTGCAAATCATCTGGACAGCTGGGACCATGAAATTTACCCAGATCCAAAAAAAGTTGACCCTCACCAAACCTCAGTGCCCTCTAAGGCCATATGTGCAGACCGCTTCACATTTTGCACTTGTTTTGCCACTGTGGAATGACAAAAATGCTCTTGTCAAGTGGACATGAGATTTTCAGGTCCTTCCTCACAGAAAACATGTCAGCAAAACTTGTCAGATGTTTTTTAACAATGGCATTATAGACACATTTTGCCTTTGCTTTTAGTGTCATCTTCTGTACTTTAAAATAAATAAATAAATAAAAGGCAAAAGCCTATTTGACTCAATTTTCTGTTTCCGAACCAAGTATAATCCCATCAGTTTGGTTCCATCATTTGTAGTAAACTATTCACTAATCTAAGACAGGTGCCCCTGGGTGTTAACATTTAGTCTTCTAGTAGAAAAGTGGGTGCAAAGTTAAACCACATGTTCTACTTAAAAATAAGTGAGGTGTGATTAGCCAAGGTCTTTAAAACATGGGCTCAGACAAACACACATGCACATGCACACCCAGTCTGCAAGGAAAAGATGCTGACATGCACAGGCTGTATTGTGTAGTTATGGTCTGCACTTAACTCTTTGCCAGGTGGATCACTCTGTAGAAATCTGAGGGGCAAAAGGTTATGTTGAGCTCATTACTGTGGACAGTTTTTAAAACAAAAGCGATAATATGGACATTCCTAGGATGATGTGTTTCATTAATATTTGCCCACTGCTGGAGTGTGTGAAGAGCTTTGCTCAAAGGAAACCTTACAGCTTATTAGTGTTAGCTTTGGAAAAGTAGATAAACTGTGGATGCCTTAACATATCCTTTTAAAAATATGTATATATCAATTTTCATTTTTATGAGCAATCTCTGATCAGTTGAATTTTACTTCTTATTGATAGGAGGAAAAGGTCTAGAAGAAGTCCACTAATTCTCTAACAATTGATCTTAATGTCATTTCAGATTGAAAGGTGCACTTATGAATGCCCAAAATCTGGAGAGAAGACTGCAGAAACACAGCAATTCAAGAACTGTGTTCACTGTATGCTCCCTTACTTTTAGTACAAAACGATTGTTGAAGGCTTCCAGTTCTGAATTCTGCCCTTTTTTCTAAAAGGGATCAAAAGGGTTATTGCAAGGGTGGGTTACAGAGCAGTGGAGACTCATGGCCTATGTTTAACAGTGTAACAACCTCCTGGAACCTGCTTCGAAAATACTGAGGGGATAGAGTGCTCTTCTTGTCTTTGAATTGATTATTGAATACTGTATGACATTATTTGGAGAATAGAGCACAGGAAACATAACCAATTATTTCTGTAAGGATGCATTTGAAGCTTAAGTTGCAAATGTGTTGAAAGAAGGTAGGAGAGCAGTTTTTTTAAAAAAATTGAAAACAGCTATTGCAGTACTGCTAGTAGCTTTAAAGTCTGAACCATCATGGATCTAAATGTCTTCAAACACTGGCAAAAGAGAAATGGAAAATGAATGATGCAGTATTTCAACAGAGATGTTCACATCTCTGTTATCTGAGGATCACAGCATTCCAGGGAAATGAATAGCTTATCCCCATTTTGTAGAAAACGAGACAGGGTATTTCCGTGACTCACCTACGACTGTTCAACCTCACGGTTGAACCCTGCTGTGGGTAGAGCTGCTTACTATCTGCTTTCATGTCTACCTGTACAAATTCTAGGCACACAAGAAACTATTATGGCATACTGAAGGCCTTCGAGTGCTGAATTGTTTACATCTGTGCTTGAAGTCTTGTTTCAGAATAAAGCTATTAAAATTTAAATGTTCTCTCACTCCACAAAATTGTATACTAAATCTATACTCTCTTAAGTGTAAAGAGAAACTTCACTTCTTTGTGAGCTCAAGTACATGTTCTTATACTGTCTTATTACAAAACAAGAGTTTGATCTAGGAAAGGAGATGAAGATGTTTTTTATTGGTAGTGAATAGGAATATCCTTTAAGAACGACTAAGATTAAAAATGGAAGATTTCAATGCTATTATACCAGATGTAGCATGTCAGTAATACACTTCTGAAAAGATTTACAGATGATGTAGAAAGTAAAATAAAATTGTTAAATCAAAATTGTGAAATGAAAATTGACTAAAACTGATCTTTTTCAGAATTCGTTTTCACTGGAAATTGAAAACATATTTGCTTTTGCTCCAAATATGAGAAACACCTACCAGAAAGTCAAGCCATCTCATGAAATTCAAATTTAGGCATCATGACTTATCCATCCTCACTAAGCATACTGAAGACCTTGGAGCACAGGAGCACCTCTGCTTGCCAAAAGAAATATTTCTCCCTCCCTGACTGAGGAGCCTGCAGAGCACTGCAGTTCAGACTATTGCCCTCCCCTGTGCTGAAATGGAGCAGGAGTGGGCTGCAGGGCTCTGTGATACAGAGAAATTCATTCTGAGAGTGTAAATGAAGCCCAAACAAGACCTATGAAATATGAATCTATTACAGATGGGTGGGTCTTTTCCAAGTACAGATTCGGATTTTCACCCCTCTCCTCCTCCTATCATATGTTGCTTGTTTTAGTGGTTGGCAGGAGGGAGGGGGAAAGGAACTAACAACATGTGTGCCTATCATCACCCTGACCACTGTGCTTGTACATCTAACTTGCTCCCCTTTGCTTTGTCTGCTTTTTGTCTTTATGCTGCTCAATTCTGTGAACGCTTACGTGTGTGTAAGTTCTGCCTGCATTGACTTCAGCTGGCTACTCATGAGAGCAGAGCTGCAAATGTGATGCTCACAACGCAAAGCCCTTCCGTTGTTTCCTTGAGGGAGATTTGCCCTGCAGTTAGGTTGGTGCAAAAAGAACAGAGGCAGAAGCAATATTCCGCCCCCTCCAAAACCCCAACAAAGCAACAGCTCATCCTTCTAGCACATCAGTACAAGAGTTATGCCTCCTAGAATCCAGGCTTTTTGCAGACAAAGTAGAAGTGAAGAAGAAGAAGAAAATGTGTGACAAAGCAGAGATGGAAGATAGTTTCTCTCTCTTGCAGCTTTCAGGCTTGCTATCACCAAAAAGTGGGGTGGAGGAAGAGCTAAAGTGACTCCCTAAATGGCTGGTGCCTTTCCTGGGGATCAGGCTGTCAGCTGTGCAGGAGATACTCACATCAGATTTTCTCTCTCCTACCTTAAACTTGAGAGGGAAGCTAGTTCCAAGACTTTCTGCAAGAAAAATGCATCTTAATGTAACCTGCCCTAGATTCTATGGTCCTGCTCTGGCAGGGCGGTTGGACTCGATGATCTCCAGAGGTCCCTTCCCACCCCTAAAATTCTATGATTCTATGATTCTTATTGTAGTTGTGCAACACTTAGCATGCTGGATCCATGAGACAACACGAGAAAAATTAAAATGGAAGTAATATCTATTTCACTGAGACTAAATTGATGTAGTCTTCTCTTACATTTAGAAAAACAAAAACAGTCCACTTGTACAGCCTGTAGTAAGGTGCCCATATTAAACAGAGTAAGGATCAGTCGAGGGGCAGGTCCTCTTATAGTAACTGTAAATGTGCAATTAACATGTTCTGGGGATGTTTCCACTGAGGCTGAAGTATGCTTTTCTTAATCAATATTATTAATTTTCTGGATTACAAAAAACTTTCCTATTTATCTCATTTGCATAAAAATTTGGGGTCTTACGTAAGTATTTAATCAAAAAAAATGAAAATAAATGTGAGAATAAATGACTACTGGAAAAACAAACACTGAGTCAGAAGTTTTCAGTTTTTATTTTTTATTAAGAAAAAAATAACTACTGGTTCAGACGACCATTAACCCATGGTTCCTCGCCCTGATTTTCATTTCCTGTAATGGTCTACTGCCAAATACAATCAAGGTGCATACCCGCACCGTCCCGGTATGTGACTGGGAGATTATGTTTGTTAGCAGATAGCCGGTTCATGACAGAGCATATAAGAATGTCTGTGCTCTATGAGGCTAATCTGGGTTACTTAAATGATGCACATTTCAGTAAAATCCAACACACGCTGTATGCACAGGAACAAAAGGCCTAGATCACTCTTACAGAATATGTCAAAGAATGCAATGACACTGAAAAAGTCTTCTAAGAAATGGAAAATGATTCACTGAACCTAAGCGTAAGTACAGATCCTTAGCTAAGATGTCAGCATGGTTATTGGATGCAGAGAGGGAGCGTGAGGAGATGTGGAGTTGGAATTACTCCACAGGGCAGTCATCGGAGGACCTACCTCCACTGGAAACAGTGAGGTAATTGTGGATGTCTACCTGCATGAGCACTAAGAGTTTTGTCACGGAACCCCTCAGGAGCTGAATTAAGTGCAGGGTGAACACAGAAGGCCATGGAGAAGTTAGAAGAGAAGCAGAGGCCTTGTCATCCCAGCTGTTCTTGCAATTAGACCACAAATACTTCATTACCTGAGAGACGGAAACTCAAGCATAACACATGCAGCCATCCTACCTAGGTATACGCTTAGACAGAGAAACAAAATTGGCTGAAGAATTCAACCAGCTAGGACTAACATTTACACATACTGGTTAGCAAACTGCTGGCAGACGTGAAGAAAAAACATGCGTTTATCTTTAAAAGAAAAAAAATTGACTGATGGGGGCTGTCAGCGTGCTTTCTAGGAAGCATCCTTAATGTGCTTGGGCTGAACTAGTCCAGCATTTTGACTTCCACAAACAGCTCAGCTGTGGAAGCCCACAGCCAAAACCACAGGGTTCTGATGCTGTAGCAGTTATATAAAGATCCTTTTTCCTATAGCACTATAAATGCAAATTATGGTGAAAGGATACTCAGCTAGGTTCAGTAATAATTCAAATCACAAATCCTTTTGCCATGCAACTCATATTATATGATATTCTTTATGGAAGCCCTTCTTCCCCTCCAGAAGGCATTGAATTGTTATTCATATTTCAGATTAAAAAATTCAGGAAGAGTATTAAAAGACAGACAGTGATAGCAAGATAGATTCAAGGTGTGTGTATATGCCTCACGCCTACGATAGCAAAGGCTCCTGCTCTAGAAATATAAAAAGGAAGTCAACTGAACAGCATGAAAATGGATGTAAACATGGAATTAAAAAGATCAATCTTCAAAAGTACAATTGCATTTTTAAGAGAAGGGTGTGTAACTTGAACTAACATGGGTGAAGGCAAGAATTAGCACCACATGCATAAACACATAAATTGAGATAAATAAGGTTGGTAGAATTACACATGATGCTTGTTTACTCTGAAGAACAGTGAAGAAGATAAACAAGGATCCCTCAGGCTTAGCACAAATTGCTGTACTGAGTGGCAGCACTGGTAGGCTGCTAGTGCTTTTTAAATGCATTACTAAAGAAAATAATCATGGTACAAGAATCAGTGCTACTGAAACTCCAGCTATGAAACTCCACTGATAGCCGTCAACATATGCAGGTGCAAGGGGAGACATATTACTCTTAAACAGCTCATTCATTTTAAGTCTCAGTTCATTTGCTACTGAAAATATGAAAGCAGTACACTGGAGAGAAAAGCTCTGTTGATGTGTGTATCCCAGTACTCCGACAAGCAGAGCTCTTTTAAAAGCTTATTCATGTGGTTGGAAAGGTGACGTTTGGATCCTTCACTAGAATTGTGAGGGGATTTTGGTTTTTGTTTTGTTTTGTTTTGTTTTTTTAATAGTTAATTTATTCCTCACAAAAGTGTATTTTTGTGCAGCTGTTGATCCTGAATTTGACCTGATGAACTCAGAAGCATTACAGAAACCCAAAGTGAGATCAGTCATTAATATTAAGATGCAGAGTCCAGCAAATTCAGAGAGAAGCTGACATGCTCAGAAATGATGCTCTGCCACTGAAGAGGAACCAGCCCTCTCAAATAAAGTGTGCCAGGGCTCAGAGCTGTTGTTGCAAACATCGTGGTGCAATAGGAGCAGATCTGCAGAGAGAAACAGCTGGTCATCAGTCCACACCAGGTGTCTGAGGGGTTTTGCTTTGTACCATTTCTGTGAGATGCGTGTCCCCCAGCACTGGGTTGTAACAGCAGTTAGTGGTTGGAGTGTGCTCAGTCTCCTGGATCAAACTCTCCAGCTTAACTCCTGCCAACAGGAATCCAGTTTGTGTCCTTGGGACTCCTTCTTATTGTGATCTGAAACACAGTAGGTGAGGGCAACCAGATTTGCCTCTAAAGTGTGCTATGGACCAGAACTAAGACATGAGTGTGGACACACTTGGAGGGAAGTCCAGATAGACACTGTTCCAGTCAATGGGCTTTAGGAGAAGTTCAAACAGCCACAGTCCTGAGAAAACTGAAGTATGAGTCAGTCTGTGCATACAGAATTGCAAAACAGAAAAAAGCTATTTTTGAAGTTCTCGATTGATTTCTTTCATTTGGAAGTTATGGATAATGGAGAATTGAAAACATCAAGACCATCTAGGTAGGAACATTATAATAATGTTTGTTCCATGTGGCTAATGAAAAAAGACATATGAAAAGATGTGTAAAGCGTAAGAGTTAAGGGCAAAGCACTGTTGACATTGATAAATCTGAACTGATTTGGCTTTAGTTTGGTCTCCTCCAGCTGTCACAGAACAGCTGCTAATTCAGCATGACTGTATTTTCTGTTTTTTTTTTCTGCAATACCATTAGCTTAGAAGTCTTTTATTACCCTAGAAAAGTACCAGTTTCACACTCATCAACTAAATCACGGGGACTTTTTAAGGCTACTGTTGTCTCTTTGGAAGGAACTACCTACAGCATTATTAAATGTTTCTGTGCACCCTTGTGTCCTTGATAAGAATCGAGATATTGCTCCTGTGAAGCTAAACCATGAAACTTAGTTTTTACCACCTCTCACATTTTTTGGTGGTCAACCACTTCAGGCAGTAGTGCAAGAGCCTCCTTGCAGCACTCTGGGCTGGGGTCGGAGGAGGTTGGGCTTGGTACAGAGGAGCTCCTTCTGTGTCTTACTTCCCCTACAATTGTCAGAAATAAAGAGAAAAAAGGAAAGAAAAGACACAGGAACGCAGAGATAAGAGGCAGAGCTCAGCTTTTCTTTGATCTCCTTCCCTGTTGCAGGCAGAGGAGATCAAAGCAAAGAGGCATAACAGAAAGCACGTGAGACAGGCATGCCTGTAAGAGGTTGTCACTTGGAGCGCCTTGGCTCTGCGCTTTGGAAATATGGCTGCCTGAAGAACACTGCATCTTCTCGAGAGAGAGGAATAGCAGCCTGGTTGGAGGGCAGGGGACTTATTTTCGCTCAGAGAGCACATGGAGTTGCAGCAGCCTTTCCTCTGGCCAACCTTTCGTACACCAAGAGTGAACATGACCTTTACTGCAAGACTGCAGCAGAATTAGTTTCAATTTACACGAGCATAATTCAGTCCAGGCCCACACTTGGAAGTCCTTGCTGGAAAAGAAATATCCTCCCATTATACTGAGAAAAGCAACTTGTAGCAACAAAACTCCACTGTCGATGTTATAACTTTGCCAAACAAAGTAAGGTGGAAATGGCAATAGGGTATTTTTGCCATTTTACCTGCAACGACATTGGAAGCTTTTGCTTATGCCAGTCACAGATCACACCTCATTCTACCCTTGAACGACACAATTATGCCAGAAAAGTCTGCTGTGCAGGCTTAAGAGGGAAAATGTGGTTCCATTTTATCACATTGGAGTTTTCTCATTAAACTTATTTGGACTGGGATTAGGCTATTAGAGAAAATTTAACCCCAAATGATTGGAATGAAGAGAAAACCAAATTAAAATATTCTCATATGTTACAAAGGAAACAGCCCCCAAAGAAATTATAGAAAATATAAAAATGTATAGATTTATAGGGGAGGAAGAAGTAAATCCATAGAATAATTCAATAAGCTATCCTAGTCAAAATAGCACAATCTGAAACAATAAAAAAAAAAAAAAAAGAAAAAAAAATGCAAAAAAATATTTGAAGTAATTCCTGTACTCAGATAATGCTTCTTTTATTGCTAGGACCTATTCATATTTAATAATCCACAAGTTAGAGTCAATAGGCTGTTTTAAGGTAGTAAAACTTAGATTTTAACACTACATATAAATAAGATTCAAGGTGAAAGAGATGGCATGATGCAATATAACCCCTCATATATATGGGGTTATATTGGATATATAAATAACCAGTATGGGCTTTCTTTGTATTCTTGGCTCTTACCTATTTGTATGACTTCAAAATCATTGCTTATTTAGTATTTTTTTTCTACTAATTTCACTAGCTCTTTTAAATTCCTTTTTTCCCCTCAAACTTTGTTTTGTCTTGAACTTTATAGATTTTTATAGATGCTGAGTGCTCTTTAGCACTGGTGATACACTGTTGGCCCAATGGGGATAAAAAAAATTAAAACAGTTTTTTAGACAGACCACCAACAGCCAGGGTGGCTGAGAGGTCTTGGCGCAGTCAAGAAGTTCCAGGGAACGGCCTAGTACTAACTCCTTCCTCATGATCTAGAGCTTTCACTTTCCTTCTCCCTTCTGCCTTTCTCCCATACCTCTGTGTTTTCTTTTGATAACTTCTGTTTTCCTTCTTTCACTTTCTTTGCTCCTTCTTAACTCTTTGCCTTTTCTTTTTTCTAACCTGTTTTTATCTCACACCTTCTCATGGCTTCTTGATAACTTCTCCTGTCTCACACTATGGTAACCCAGCTTCATGCTTTCTTTCAGCCAAATTTCTTCAGATTTGGGATTGGCACTATTTATAATTCAACAGTCTTGTCTTCTCACCAACATGTGGAATTATTCATTATACCCTCCCATCAATTTCTAAATTATTTTTGTTAGGATTCTTCAGTTACTCAGCCTAGACTGGAGCAGCCAGGGCTGGTAAAGAGTGATAGATTTACCCTCAAAGGTAGGAAAGGAAGGACCTCCCTGCACATTCAACACTCTTACCTTCCTGTAAAGAAGTACATTTTTCTCCTACCTTTTATCTTTATCCTACCCCTTGCCTTTACTCTTGTTTTGCTGTCATCATGTTAAGACAACACAGATCTGACATTTCATCTCCCATCCAGCATATGAATACATGGATTGACATCAGAGACATGGATTGACATTCAGCAAAGTAACACAAAACGAAACAGCTTACGCCCAACTTGCAGAATTGCTAAGCCCTTGCAACTTGGGCTTGATGTCAGCTCAAGGTCGTGCAGAAGACTGAAGTGGAGCAACAGAAAATGGCCAATAGCAGGGTGAGGCACAGGATTCACCTCTTCTGGGTCCTGCTGTCAAGGTCAAAGCACAATAGCAGCAAAAGTCAATAATTTAATTCATGGTCCAGCACTGTATCTGGCAATAATCTGTTGTTTGGCAATGGGTGGATAGGGCCATGAGCTTTTTCTGTGTTGCCAACACTGGTTTATTGTGTTTGGCTGGGAGACCTATGGCACACATATGATGGACTCCTAAGTATTGTGTGCTGCTCTTGGACTTCAGGGTGTTTAACATTTTTGACAAATCAGTCCCATAATGTAGTGAATTGGACATGCAGCTGAAGCATCTTCTGGCTTAACAAGTTAATCCTTACTACTATAGAAATGAAAAATACTGTTAACTGAGATAACATATTGGTTAAAAAGAAGAAAAGAAAATCCACAGCTGGAAAGAAATAAATCCAAGCAGCAGAAGTCTGGTGTATTATGGAGCTGTTTAGACACTGTTGATTTTTCAAAGAGTATAAACTAGCAGCCCTTTTGGCTTTGAAATGTTTTAAGTAGCTTTTTATATGACAGTACCATGAGATATTCATTTGTCTGCAGCAGGCTGAAGGAAGGAATGACTGGATCTCCCAGACAGGAAGATATAAACAGACCTTGAAGAGGTCAGATGAATTCATGTTTCATAACAGCCTGAAGGGAGCTGTTGCAGAGAGGTTAAAGCTGGTTAAGCATTTTTCCCTATGGATCCAGAAACAGAAGTTTCAGCCTCACTCCAGGCTCATGTCAAAGGTTTCCCTAATCAACCCAGATGTAAATGGCTACTTAGTACTTCAGATCAGGAAGCCAGAGGCAGGTGGACAGAGTACAAGATACATCACTGCTTGTACGTTACTTTTGACAGAAAGCTGACTTACTAGTCTGATAGGTTTCTGTTTATATTTGGCCCTTAGCTGAAAAGAGAAAACCAACTCTGAATCATCAATGTCATTAGTCAATCCTCCATGGGATTGCTAAACCTATACACAAGGGTGCCTTAGCAACATAAATGACACACAATGCTTTAAAATCTAATCGATATCTCTCATGGCTAGGGAGTGTTTCCCTGGGGTATATTTTAATCAGTCCAGTTCGGTGAGCAATGAAATAATATAATTTTGTAGAATTTATTGCAGTTTGGAAGAGAAAGGATGGTCAACAGTCAGACTGCCAATACTCGTAACAAATCAAATCCACATTTTGACTTAACTTTTTAAAATATTTATGAATACTAGTTTTCCGCTTCTTAACTCTATAAGAGGTTTCTGAAGAGCAAAAGAAAACTAAATTATCTTATAATGCCAGCAAACAATTGTAACAAATCTTGCCTTGCATAAATACACTCTTTCTGTTTTGCTTCTCCGGATTACTTCAGAGTTTTTCCAACATAGAGGTTTTATCCATGAAGCAGAAAATACAGACTATTTTGTGGTGGGAAACATGCTAAAGGCAAGCAGCTGTGGCAATCTGAGACTATTTTCAAACATAGTCATCTTGCTGCTGTATATGCAGTTCAACACATTTGTCAATTTAAAGTTCCCTGCTCAACTGACTATGCAATTTGTTTCCTTCACAGCAGCAGCATGATGTACTGGAAACCACCTATTGCAGAGTATCCAAAACAAAGTGATACCAAAGACTCAGGCCAGGAGAAGAAATGAATTCCTTCTCATGCACATACCTCCTGAAAGTCATAGGTCATCTAACCAAGCCTACTAATTATTACCACCACTTGATTTTTCACTTTGATATTGTATATGCAGTTCAAACTACTGCCAAGTTCAGTAGCCGCACAGTGGCTGATGAACTTGTAAATGTGTGCACCAAATTTGGGAAAAAAAAAATTAGATAGTTTCATTGATACTTTCCCTGCATCTGCAGTCCTTATGTTTGTGTTAAAACTGGACTTCAGGCTGAAAGAGGAGCATGAAAGGAAATAATTATAAATTATCTGCATAAAATCTGCAACAAATTACCTATAAAACTATAACTATCTAAACAGGATGACATTTACTTTATAGGTTCATGACTTCCTTTCTTTAAAGTTAGCTAAGAAGAGAGTAAAGTAATTACAGTTCTCTTTTGATTGATTAAACACGACATATATGCTAATATGAAAGTAACTTCTGTCCTTTGTTACCCAAGCTTCTGGTTTAAAGCAATTTTGAAGATAACAGATATAATCTCACCAGTGCTGCCATTTCTAACGTATATGCCAAGAACGTAATTCCTCTGCCTTTTTTCTCCAACAGAGAAAGCATATTTTATCCTTCGTGTTTTAGATTTTGGATGCAGAAGTCAGATGATATTACAGCCATAAATCCTCTGTTTCTTTGCCATCATATGTCAGGAAAGGTCTGTGCCACCAGTAGAATAAATAGTTCTGCCTTTTCACAAAGGTTGTCCCACCAACTTGAGGGAGATTATTTGACTGAATACGGTTGATGGGATGTAGTTCAGTAGGGAAAAAAGAAACACTTGCTAAATTTCACTTGAAAGTACTACACGCTGCATAACAGTGCCCATTAGATTCACCTTTGCTTGGGTCTGACCCCACTATCAGGAGACCGTCACTGCAACTGCAGCTTATGGGACTCAGTCTCCATTAAGTTTTTCCCCACCATAAAGTTTTTCCCTAAAAATAAAATTTTAGCCATCCTCTAATTCCTTGCCTTGACACCTTTAGGCACTCTAAGTTGTTTAACTTTAATATCAGCACAACACTTGTGTTCATAGAGTGTGGATGTGTGCCGCCTTTGCCACCTCTCCTGTAAACAATACGGAGTCGATTCCCCAAATTCTCTGAGGCCCTCCTTACTGCATAGATCCTCAGGTCTCACATCTTCTGCTTGTGCCCCTTCTTTTTATTTTCTAACTCCATCCTGCCTTTTCTGTAATTGTTGAGAGCAAAACAGAGCATGACATTCTAGCTGCAGTCACATTTATGCTGAACAAAAATGATCTTCAAACTCTCTGAACTTATGAGACATCCCAAAAAGACATTCACCAAATAGATGTGCTTTTTTTTCCCCCAACATTGCATCATATTACATACTTAAATTAAACTCAGTGGACCAAATTCCTCCCTGGATTAAGTTTAGTAATGTCTGTGGAGTCCAGTGAGAGAGAATTTGGACCAATAGCTATTAACATTTCCAGTTCCCTCCCTGAAGCAATGCTCTTTTACTGAATATTAATATTTCCTGCACCTTATTAACTGCATGTAGAAACTTGGGAGGAATGCCACTCCAGTATTCAGTTTCCGTAATTCTCCCAACAAACAAACACCTCTCTGGCAAAGGTCTGTCCCTTTTTTATCCCACCCTCACATTCCTTCCTACCACAAACACGTCTGGCATTGAGGTTAACAGTGGAGCTCTAGCTGATCACCACTAAAAAGCAGAGGAAAATGAGTTCTCTTATAATATTAGTTTTGGAGACGATGACCCTCAAGGAGAAGTACAATGAGATGTCAGAGATTATTTTCAGTCTTAGATCACATACAGGCTGTAACACGGGCAGAATGGGCAGTGGGGAGGGCAGCATGTCCTGGGGATGGGGAGGGAGGAAAGAGCTGTGGTTCTCTTGCCTGCAGCAGCCTCCTGGGCATGGGAGGAAAGCGAGAGCTTTCGGATGGCAGCAGCTTGGCTTTGCTACCAGAGAAGCTATAATGTGCAACTACTTTCTTAGGTACTCCAGCTGTGAAATCTATTTGGTTTTTGATGATATTTAGAAATCTAAACAGAGACTAGACTCTACATCACAGATTTCATATACAATGTTGTAGAGGTGTTGGAGAAGTTTGCAGTATTTTCACCTAAAGGCAAGGACGGGATACACAGAGGCTGTCTTTTTGGTTTCTTCCCTCTGTATTTCTATTTTTCTTGGCTAGTTCTACCAACATCGCCATGGTTTTGTGCTTGGTGTGTTACACCTGAGAGGCAGAAAAAACATGCAACCCGAGTCATTGCTTGGAGAAGTGCAAACTACTGAAAAAGGCTTCCAAGAAATAAAAACCTGTGGCTTGAAGTAAAGTTTTGCTACTGGAAAAGGAGGACGACACTGATTATAACGTTATAGAAACACAGATTACGTTAGAGAAATAAGGGCATTTCAGTTTCTATATTTTTCCTATTATTTCCTAAGGTACAAAACCCAAATCACTTAAAAGAAATCAGTATTACCTAAACTGCGCTGTTCACAGGGCACTCTCTTTGGTCAATAGAGAGATCTGTCAACAAAGGGGAAAGCTTTCATAAATAAGAAAAAAATATTAAATTAATTTTTGTAGAGATGTTCTACTTTATATAATCCTCAAGACATATAAAAGGTGCTATAGAAATAGTGCCATAGAAACACAGTGCCAGGTCCTTGAATTTTGTACAGTATTGTAGCACCTTGGTTTTTTCTTGGCACAGTGCTAATTTACACTAGTTAAAGATCCAGACCAGAGCAGTTTTCAGGAGGAGATGACTGATTCATGAAGTCTAAATGACTGAATACAGAAGTAATTCATTAGCTCCATGCTATATGTGAAAGCTTGACCAGAGATGACTGAAAAATATGCCATATGTAGGCTAAAAAAAAAAAAAAAAAGAAGAAAGTAAAAGACAGAATAAAATTTTGGAAAACCCATAGCTAATTTGCCTTGAGTTTAATAACAGATTTGAACTTAATTTATTGTGGTGTGAGTTTAGGTAATGTAAGAGGAAGAAATGGAACAGCAACATTCTAGCACAGACTGTGCATCTTTTTTTTTCTGAAACAAATGTATTTTATATGAAGTTTACTTTTCTTATATATTATACAGATAAACTGTTTCTGTCTAGTGTGCTTGTTTTCAGTGAAGCTCATCTCAGATGCAGAAAACATAGCTGGTTTCTATGTTTCTATTTTGGGTTTAGCTTCTAGCTCCTTTTGACCATTAGTAGCATGGAGAAAGTCCTGCTGAAAGGTAAAATTTGTAAAAGCCATGGTATGTTCCAGGTGAGTTTATTCTGGTTCCAATGTGGGAACATCTGAATGGTACAAATCTCTGCTTCCTCAGTTTACACTTAAATTAATACTGGTGTTTTAAATACAAGATCTTAATTATTACATGATTACATAAAATGATAGTATGTAAAATGATTTTTCCTTGCTATAACTTCTCCAGGGTTCTGGAAATTTATGGAACAGATTGCTTCTCTACTCCCTTCGCCACACAGATTTGCCTTGGTGAAACATGGCTTAACCCATTTTCAAATTGTTTATTGGGAGTACCCACAAAAGGAGTTATGAAGTAACACACTGTGTAGTGCTTACAGACCATGTGTAGGTGAGCTGGTAGTGTCTGATCTTTGAAACAATTTTGCCTTTTTTTCTTTGTCCACTTCTCAATAGTCTTTTTTCAGAACATTGTTAAAGGTGTTTTAAATTATTTTTTCTTTCTTTGTGAGCAATGTGCCTGAAAAGCTCTAACAGATTAGGAAGGTATGTTTTTCTTTGCTAGGTAGACACTGTCTTTACTCTATTATTATTCTCATTTATTTATTTTTGTTTCACAATACCCTTGATATTAAGAAAAGAAATTGGTGTTCAATTCCCAGGATCATCTGTAGCTCTCTTATTAAAGATAGTCACTGGTGATCAGGCACAGTAGTTGATTTTAATGAGTCTGAATTTTAGGGTTTTTAGCAGTTCAACCGTTTCATTCTTAAGCTCCTTTGGAACCCTTGGAAATATACACTCCTATTTTAATAACTGGTGGTTCTCTAATTTCTTCCTTCTGTTCCATTATGTCCTCTGTTGATATTGCAGCCTCTGACAGTACCTCATCTTTATTTCCAGAAGAGACAAGATATGTCACCCAACATCCTCTGTGATGAACACAAAGGCAAAGAAATAATTTAATTTCTCTGCAATGTCTGTATATTCCTTAATTGCTCCCATTAATCCCTGATAGTCCAACAGACACACAAATTTTTTCAGTGACTTGCTGGGCAATCTGTCAAATCACACTAGAATATTGCTTTAGGTAAGATACACATTATGATTTGACATATGTTTTCACATTTTTCATAAGTAACTCACTGCAATCAAGGTAAATCATCTTGTGTAGGCAGGCTGTATGTGATATTTAACTTGGTCTGAAAGCAGAGCAGGCCCAGTTGTCTCTTGTCACAAATATCTCCGAATATTCCAGCTATTAGTAATCCCTAATATTTTTCAAAGCTTTTAATGGATGTGGATAGATATTATTGTTTCCAATTTTATAGGTAGGAAAATGAGTGATATGCAGTAGACCCTGGTGTTACTTATGGTTGGTCTTGCTGATATGGCTGGCAGACCTCTTACCACCTTTGCTGGACCTGTGGTTTCATCTGATCTCCCAGCCTTCAGTCCTGGCCACACTTTCTTAGATGATTAGCATAGTCTGACAACATGGCCACATACTTCTGAAAGATAACTCTTTTGGTGAAATGAAGCAAGTTACATTGTTTCTTAATAAGCAGCAAAAATATTTTTCCCCTAGACAACTATTAAGGATTTATAGACATCACAGGAAAAATGGAACAGAAAGACTACACTCTAACTGTGTAGTCATAAATTACATGAAATACATTTCATTATAAAACACTACACTTTCTTCTACCCCTGTATGAATTCTCTCCATTTACCCTGGGGAGTTGTAATGTAAACTGACATCTTATTCTCTTCCCAAGAAAAAATCACTAGTATTCTCTTAGAACATTTTGCCTAGGAACACAAACAAGCAAATAAAAGCAATGCAATGTACAAGAGTAAGAAAGCTCTTTTGCTAAGAAAAGGAAAACTGTAACATCTGTATGGCAGTGACTGAAAAAGTTTCAGCATCATATGTACAGAAGTAATGACTGTCCACCTATCCATTTAGTACTATGAAAAGGGTTACCTAGATGTTATTGTTGATGCATAATTCCCTTAAAGAATGAGGCATATGTTAGAAGCGTTAACTATTTGCTATTCCTATATGATGTGTACTATTGTTTCAATTGGCATTGCCTGACAAAGAAATAGCACTTTAATTTTCCTTAGCTCAAATAATTGTGAAGAATTTTCAACCTTTCTTCTTATTTGAATGAGTTAAACAGCTCAAAGGCAAGTTTTCTCCACTCCTAGTTTTGAATACCACAGAAAACTGGCTTTGTACCCTTTGGCTACTTGGATTTAATATCAAATTCTTACCTTGCACGAGGTCAGAAAAAAGATTAAGCTTATAAAATTGGACTCATATGAAGAATGAGTTTCTATCTTTTAATACTACCAAACAATCTGCAAATTATTTAAATTAAGACAACCAGCACTCCAACATCTGCAAGCAAAATGCTTAAATGCTAAATGCAACTTTACTGGCATAAGAAAATAATAAGTGGAGTTCAATTTGTGTCAGCATAGCTCAGGAAAATAAGATATCATGTCTTGCTGTCTGCTTGATGTCAGCTTCTCAGATTCAAACCCTAATGCCTCATCTTAGGCTGTCCTTACTGGAGGCTGCCAAATAGCAAGGTTCAGCCAGAGTTCATGCAGCTACTACAAAATAGCTTTTTTTTTCCCTTCTCCTTTTTCAATCATTATGAACCTTCTGCTTTATATTGTACACACTTGATTATATCTATCCTTGAAATGTATACAACTCTATTAGCCTCTTCTCCTATTCTTTGAACATACTGTAAATTCCTTTCTGTGCTTAGTTTGTTTTATAGCTTACAAAATTAGGCTTTTAAACTTTCACTGCACAGAGGAGATTAAGTTGTGCGATTGGCTACAAGAAGAAAACAAAGGAATAGGAATTTATATTAATACAAAAAAAAAAGAAAAGAAATAAAAGTATGAATACTCTTCCCACTTTGTAGACTTTTGCTACTTTTCTAATAAAATATTAGTCACTAATATTGGTTGGTTAGTCCTAGAAAGGGAAGATTAACACCTCCCTAAAACACCCATTCTTGTCCATCCTCAGAAGCCTAAATCTCATTCTGCCTAAAATCTTGTCTCTTCTTGAGGTTGATATTTCTACTGAGACATCGTGCTAGTTTAAAATGCGCAATTTCTGTTGTTTCATTTTCTTAAATTGTTTTAAACTGGCTGCATATAAAATTACTCTGAATAGAAGATGGGGGACAAATAAGCCAAGAATTTTATGGTAATGTATGTAGTTTAGTACTGTCAAAATTTCCAGTCATATAACAGCATTTTATAGAATTCAACAAAGTCTGTTGTAATCCATTTCCAGTAAGAAAAAAATACACAGGCAGGTTGGAGCATTAAAGCCATGATATACTAACACATATATTTTGAATACAACATTATCCTTCTGAAAAACGGTGATTGAAATTTTCTAAACACTTCAATCATAATAAAGATGTAGACACACAGATGTATGTATACACACGTGGAAACATATACAGTGCAAGAAATTTCAGTTCATCACAGGGCTACAAACACGATTTCAATAATTTTAAATAAACTGATGAGAAGTTAAGGAAAGCAGCTGCTTTGGTATTCTCTGAAATATGAGGAAGATTTTTAAAATGTCTGGCTTAGTTTTATTTTCTTCCATTTCTGACTTGCTGTCCTACTTTAAGGGAAACAAGTTTCTCCACTCAGGCTCATTCATTGGGAACTTATCTGGTATGAATTACTGAAACAGGTTTGCAATATTCAGTGTCTGAACAGATGAAACACTTTAATACCTTAGATGGCTCATTTCTGGAATCAGCCGGAGTGGCATGTTCCCCAAACTTTAAAATATTTTTTACAAAATTCAAAGGCAGTCAAGATTAAAATTCCCAAATGTGTATTCTGGATCCCCTCCAAAAGCATTCAGTCATTATTGGATATTGTCTTGATTAAAATTCCTGTTGGTTTGTTCTATGGTTAAAGAGTAATCTTGTATCTTAGCTTTTGGAATGTGTTCCTATCATGTGACATCTATGAAGTCCAAATAAATATAAAGAGATCTCTCTCACTACCCAGCATGGGAATAGGTTTAAAATGGTCAGATTTCAGCAAAAGCAGTTCACAGAATGTGTTTTGCTCTAACGTTACCACTTAGCTACTTCAAAGTTTCCTTCAGGAACAGGGAAAACTTTAGCCAGAAACCTTTTCTTTTGTAGCTGTCCTTTTCACCAAACCCTCATTTTTTATAAAGAAGCTGCAGCCATTCCTGACTTAACTCAACTGAATCGCTTTGCTTAGTGTTTTAAAAACTTCAAAAAATAATCTAGAAATGCTCCCATTCTCAGAACTTGTTTCCCATGGACTACAGGACTACAAAGCTAAAGTGATGCACTGAGCAAGGTATGATTTTTCCACTCTATAAAGCCATGTGAGATTACATTTCCAGTTTTCAACCACCATGGGACGAAAACCAGGGGTTGTTCCCATGACTAGTAGATTGTGTGACCAAGTCTCAGTCCATCTGAGAAGAGAGGACAATATTGTGTGTGTGCCACTTATAGGAGGAAAGGGCAGACCAGAGATCCTGCTCTGTCATTCTCACATCTAAAACTATGCCTTTAAGTACTATTTAACTGTTGAAGTGCTATGTAATGATTTTAAGGTGTTTCTCATTCATCCCTGATACTCCCTGATACTCCTTCAACTAAGTGAGGAGGAATCTTGAACCTGAGTCTCTATATTTCCTGAAGCACTGCAGAGAGATTTGGTTTTCAGGTCTCCTAGAAACAGTAGAAGTAGAAATTCCATTTTGGATCCTATTAAGCTGTCCATAACAAAGTCTCATCAACACTCGCTATCACAAATAAGCATTCAGTTTTTAAAACAATCAGTGGTTTCGTCCACTAAGTTGATAATTTAGAATTCCACAACCAGACATCCAGGTCAAAATTACATCCATTTTAGACTTGTTTCCACACAGAAATTTGAAAAAAAATTGCTGTAGGACAGGAAATGGAAAAAGAACAATTTTCAAGTGTTCCCTGAGGAACAGTTTTAAGTATATTGACAGCCTGAAGTCACTGACATGTATGAGAAGTTACCTAAAAACTGTAAGAGTCGTATTAGAGTGAATTAGAATTAGAATTAGTCACTGAACTTGTCTACAGAAAATTTGACTTAATCCATGACGTGAAAAATACTCTATGATTTCTGAGTTCTGATACTGTATATTCTTCTCTGCAGAAGGAAAGAAAACAAAGCAAACATATCCTTCTACAACGCTTACAGCTGCCCAGATTTTTGGGAAACCACCTTGTGTCCCAATATTGTATCTACAGTGAACTGTTAGCATTGTGAGTGATGAGGAGGTGCTTTCTTGAGATAAGTACAATATGGAAAGCTAGATTTGAAATTTGGGAGCTATATAACTTTTTTTTTTTTTCAGAGATAGCTACATGGCAATATGCAGAACACATGGAAATCCCAAGCCCAGTAAAGTACTCTTACCTTGCTTCAGCTCTCCTTAATTTTCATGTGTATCCATTAGTCACCTTAAAAAGTGACTTGTATACACCACAAAAACCTGAAAGACAGCAAGTATGTCAAATTCTATGCTTTATAATCTTCTCCTCCTACTCCTTTATGTTTTGAGATTGTCTCTTGCATTTTTGCAGTCTGTCTGCTTATTTATGTAATTACAGGGCTCTGTTTTTGACCAGAATGTCATGGAAGTCATATTGCCCCAGAGGAGTTTTCACATTTCTAAAATGTCATGCTCTCGGAGTTTGAGCAGATAGGACTCTCATTTGGCAGGACAAGGGCTGGGTGGAGGAGACAGAATTCTTAGAGGTAAGACACTAGGCTATGGTGATCCCACTACAGGCATTTATTTCCATGTTTTTAATCTATGGGCATTTTAGATACCTTCATGATTTGCTAACTTACCCAGAATATCATCCCTAAAGCCTTCTGCATTTTAAAGTAAGACTAACCACATCTCCTTCAGTCTGTGGACAAGTTAAAAACACACAGTGGCAGTGCCCTGTCTGTTTTTTAATAGAGTATATGCTTGGACAGTAGGATCTACATCAGGATCTAATTACATGCTAGGGTAGCTAAGGAAGAGATCTGTATTTTCCTAAATGTTGTAATTGCAACAGTGGAGGGGATTTGGTAGTTTACAAGTTATCCTAATAATTTAGAAGTCTGACTTTCAGCACCTGTTTTCCAAACTGTAGATTTAGATTACTAATTTGAGTCCTGGTTACTCACGAAAGTTAGTTTTATTCACTTCAGTAAGGTTTTCACCAGGCTTTTTTTTTT
>VZZY01020674.1:102208-366293 GCA_013400335.1 Eurystomus gularis
TTTTTTTTGAGAGCAAGGAGAGAGTGGTATCTTTTTCTTGATAGTTTGGAGGTATTTTTAACACATTTTGGATGTGCTTTTTCATGTACAACTGATTATTGCTGATTTTATTGCTAAGTACTTTGTGGTTCCTGGGTGACACAGCTTTGCAAGACTAACAGATTTTTAATGTGCTAGTGAATGGATAGCATGCAGCTGTGAGTGTTCATTCTAGCTTTAGTTGTGTTGTTGCTTTCTTCCTTAACACTTAACGGGTCTTTAACAGTGTTACTGTAATCCTGCTGCTACTCTGTTGAGATTATTCACACAGAGTGTGCAATTAGTTAAGCAGGTAAACTTTTGTTTTAAATATAACTGCCTTCAGGCCTTCTGGTAAATGAAATGTTCTGATTCCAACTATAGTGAAGAGGCAGCTGGTGCACTAGTACAGAGGAAGTGGAGACATTACTCAAGAAAGTTAGGAGTGCTCTAAATTAGGATCTGAGTCCTGGGTCTACCTTTAACGGCACAGACATGGGAGGTAGTGATTAAATGCATTAAAGCCTGGTCACTGTCTCAACACTCTAGTTGTTGAATGTAAGGGATGGATAGTGTTGTGGTAATGCACCACAAAATTCAAAGGAGGTTTCAAGACCTATAGCTGGAACAGGCTCTAATCTCAGCAGAGTTTGGGTTTTCAATTAAATAGAAAGTTTGGCTTTTGATGTTTCATTGTAAATTCAATATTTATCTATTGGTTCATGGAAGTTTGGTTTCCTACTCCTTTTCTTATCCTTGGTGATGCAAAGAACATGTGTACGCCTACAATTGCTGTAAAACAGCGCTGAAGTATAAGAACATGAGAGTGACTGCACTAGGTTGAACTGTGTAACCAAACTTTCAGCATCTGGTTTTAACTGAGGCAAGGAGTTCCCACAGCTTCCTTGTGCATTTTATGAACAGCCATCTCCTTTTTGTTATGAAGATGCTACTTGTAAGCTTAGTAAGGTCTCTTGGAAAAGATTGCGTGCAACTGCCTTCTATTCATCTTGCCATGAGTTTATAGACCTCCTCAGTCATCTTTCTTTCAGATTAGCAGTTCTTTCTCTAGCCATTCTTAAATTCTGATGGTCATTAATGTCCTCTGAATCTTCTCTAGGTCTAGAATAAGCTTTCTTTAAATTAAGAGAGTGAGAATAAGGGGCCAGAGCTTCATAACATATTTAAGCTATGGGAACACACTGGCTACACAGAGGCATACTGAGGTTGCACATTTCATGGTCTTTTCCTTTCCAAATAATTCCTAGCATTTGATTTGTCTTCTCGTCTCTGAGTGGTGAGCTGATGTTTTCATAGAACTGTCTATTGTTCCTTGGTCCCTGATTGGTAATGATCAGTGAGAGTCCATCAGTGATTTTACACAGCCAAGGTTATTTTTTCCAAACACACATCACTTGGCACTTATTTACAATCAATGTAATACACTGATTTACATCAGCCAGTCACTCAATATTGGAAGTTCCTTATGTATTTATCACCCTTATCGACACAATACGCAAGAATGTTTCCTCTGTTATACCTTCACTATCCACCCCAAAAATGAACTTTAAGCTCTGTGTTTTGTGCAGCTGCTCTTCTCCACAGCTTAAGTACAAAGGATTTTCTTCACTGAGTAATTAATTTTAGTGGAAAAACATCTTAACACAGTAAAAGTGCCTACCATAATTTTTGAGTTTCTGTTCTGAATTCATTTATTACATCTCTCTTGTCTACACAGAACAAGTTGGTTCAGTTTGTTTATAAACAGCCCAAATATTGTGAAGACTGTTAGTTCTCTAGACACTACTGTAATGAATAAAATAAAGCAAAACCAAAATACATTACCCTTGTGATGAAGCAGTAATTCCTTATAAATACTTAGGTACTTTGCCACTAATATTAGGAATGTATTTGTGTAATTTTAGCTGTTGCTAGGGACAAAAGAGTTTTGATCTCTTCTAGAAAAGAAAAGATTAAGCACTCTGTCTACA
Organism: Eurystomus gularis; assembly: GCA_013400335.1. Taxonomy (NCBI): domain Eukaryota; kingdom Metazoa; phylum Chordata; class Aves; order Coraciiformes; family Coraciidae; genus Eurystomus; species Eurystomus gularis. The sequence continues at coordinate 104,218 of VZZY01020674.1, forward strand.
TTTGATCTTCATTTCATCTTCCTCATATATTCTATTTCTTTCTTTGGAAGTCAGCCAGCAAACCAGCTCCATATAACTACCTTCTTCCTTCCAGGACTCTGAAAGTATTTTGTTTGAAAAAGATGTTTATGGTGCTTGTTGCACTGGTCATTTTGTGTTCCTCTTTCCACTCTATTGTCTGCCTAGGTTGTGAGTGATGAGTTATTATTGCATGTTTGTACAGAGCCTGGCACAATACAATCCTGCTTTTGTGCAGATGTTTAGGTACTGCACTAAAAGATGTAATTATTCATCACAATAAATATTAATGTGGTCTTCCATAAAAGATTTAATTAAAATAGTATATCTCTCAATTAAAAACATATATATCTCAAGTATAAATGGTTTAATTAAACCTCCAAATTGTAAAGGCTTTAAGGTTTTAATTATGAGCCAAAAGTTGAAAAGGCTTGCAAGTTTGGAGGGGTTCTGTCTGAGTTCTTATTGCAGAATGGGATCAAAATTTAGACATAAACTACTAGGATTATCCAACTAGTATTCTGCAGTTATTTGCACAAAATGGTAAAATCGAAAGAGATACGCATGCAAACCTGAGACTTACAAACTTCTTATTCATTTTAATAAACACAAGACTGAAAGATTTCTTGCACCATTCTGTTCAGTCCCCCACTGGTAGATCCTCATTGTAAATGTACCTCTTCCTGGAGGTTGTATACTATCTCCAAGGGCAGTGTTGCACATCAGTTATTTAAAAGGCCCTTGAAAGGCCCAATACTCCAAAGTGAAATAATTGCTTTGACACTCTGAAGAGCCCATGATGTTCTACACTGAAAGACAATACAAGTTGGTGCACAAAGACGATCTCCCCTCTCAACATTTAAATTTGTGATATGACATAGTCAAAATTGCTATACAAATTGTCAGCTATTTTCCCTATGCTGCCACTTGATAAGACAAAATGGAACCAGTTCACTTTCTTTACTTGTTTGACTTGAAAGCAGTGTTAGTGATGAACCCATATTTTATAAGTACTCTGGCTAGATTGAATCTATTCTGCAGACTTGGCCTCTATACATTTCTGTAGATTTAATCTTTTTACAGTTATGTTTTTAAAAGCATGCCTCATTTGTAAAGTTGGCGTTTCTTACTCTCTCTTCAGCTAAGCTGGACTACTTTTTCAGTTTTGAATCCTGTGTGATCATTTTAAAAATGCATTAAAAAGAAAATAATTACTTTTTAAAGCATGCGTATTTGGAATTCCCTTTGGCTTTAGACTATTTTTGAAGTCATGTTTCTCACCACAGACATAAGGAATTATACATTTCTTTTCAGAAGTACATTCATGGAATATTACATGTGCGATTTTATTGAACAGTCGGTTTGCCGTGTGAATTTTGTGATGAAGGATAAAAGGCCAGATTCAGAGCACTTACAAGCCTTAGGAACATGCATAAGTACATACAGAGATGCCTCAATACTAGGAGATACTACACCTGGAAAAAAATTTAAAGTAATATGTTTAAAAAAAATAAGTAAAAATTTAAATGAAATATGTCAGGTTCCTTATATATTTAAGATTCTACACCTATAACAACTGCAATATATATAAGCAGGAAGAAATTGAAATGAAAAAAAAAACCCTGAAGTTGTAGCTAAAAATTATATTTTCCTGAGTTACTATTTGGATTTATGAGGTTAAGATAAACCTTAGTGTTTTAAGTACAATTAACACCGGGTTTAAAATCTTTGCTAAATATGTTTGCTTTCAAAAGTCACAATGTTGAACCACTGAAATGTATGGAAAATAAAGAAAAAGATTCTGAAACCATAGGAATACTAGAAAGACTATTCTAAACTATACAGTTTGCCCAGACTGCAGGTAGTGAGAAGTGCAGAGAATTCCCATGCAAGGTCCTGACATGTTTCTAATTCACTACTCCATCATCACTGCATCCTGCAGTTCCTCTCACTTGTTGCTGATGGCAGGCGCTTTTGGAAGCCTAGGAGCTAACGTTATTGTGTTTTCTCTTCTGGGGATACTTCCATGAGAGAAATCTGCTCCAGTGCAGAAAGCCCATAAAAAACCCGGTGCATTAACCTCCTAAAGGTTAACCTCCTAAAGCGCTGCTGGGTAAATCTCTGCAGCTTGCAAGTGATTCTGTCCAGCTGTATGGAGAATCCGTGTTCATCTTTCCCTGAAACACTCAAATAAATGCACCATCACATAGGTTTTCATCCTCTGGGATGGAGCCAGGTTTTGAGAGTGGTTCAGCAGCTCCTTTCCAGCATATTCCTCCTCTGCTTCCTGATACTGCGTCTCCCAAATAGTTGGACACTTAGGGACTCCTAAATACTGGCAACAAACTGCAGAAGTGGGTCCATGAAGAAAAACTATCAACAGACCTACAGATGGTGTTTTGAGGATGAAAAATGACAGAGGTAAAGAAAACATCATTTTCAGCTAAGTCCCAAATACACATGTTCTGAACTGCTCTGCTCTGCAAAACCTCCAGCTACTTCAGTTCCAGAAGGTTATTTGGTGAAAACAGAGCATTCTGGACTTAAAAGGCTGCTGTGTTGCAAAACTCAGACCCAGGATTTTTGAAATGCCTAAAGTTACCTAACATTTTTTTCAAAGAGATCTTAAAGATCATTAAACTTAAAAAACGCACAAGAACACTAACATGACACAGATGCAACTGCTGCTGTTGGAATAGTCAGCATATTCCGAAGACACTACACAGTGACCACAGCTCATTTCTGTGCTAAATGTGTTGGGGTAAAGAGTGGAACATCACATTTCTCTAGTTTAACTTAGCAGATGCTATTTTTTAGCAATCACTGAACTATAAATAAGTTTCTCATTGTACAATCATACTGCAGTATTCACACAAGTTGGATCTCTTCCTAATTCCTGCCCAATATTAAACAGGAACAATACAGATCAAAGATAATGCATACAAATTCGATATTTACTGTGTCTCCATGCCTACAAAGAAGAGGAAAAGTGATATGGCTGTGTATAAACAAGAGTTATGGCATTTTCAAGGATAAACTACTTAAATAGTCAACATGTGCACAGATATAAGTTTAATAGCTGCTTATTAAAAGATGTAGTAAAATATGAGAGCATACTGGCAGCAAATAGATTAAAGGTTTATTAATCTCTCTTCAGAACAAAAATATTTCACATGCAGGCACTGTTATATGGATGGGTCTCGCACACATATCCATGTATCATTTTTTTAGAGCTGCATTTGTTAGGTTTTAATCACGCACCATTCTTACTTCCATTAAAATAGCTGTTTTGTGCAAATAGACAGCAGGAAATAATAAACACCCAGTCCAAACAGTGTTTTGAGACCAAAATGGGGGTGACTGGTAATTGAAAAACACATTTACCAGTCTCTGGAAATAAACACCAAAATATGGACTGACAGTTGTGAAGCAGAGACATTCGATACCTTTAATGCATGTTGGCAAGATGCCTGATGTCAGGAACTCAAATGAAGAGTTTGCTGGTGCTTAAGACAAATATTGTCTCATCATCGGTGTATCAATGTAGAGATACACTCAGAAAGAAGATCAAAAGAAAGCAGTGGATTTGGGCTATAATCAGAGCACTAAAATCAATGTTGACGAGAAACAAAGTTGGCTACAGTTCAAATTCATGTTAGGCAGATGTTTATCATCTTGCATTTCTCTCATTGGTACTAAACAGCAAAGTAAGAAGGAAAACCAAAATAAATAATCAGAGCAAAACTTCGAGAGGGATCTTCTCTGGGAGATCAGGTAAAAGACAAACTGTTCACATTGGGTCAAAGGATCAAATCCTGTGGAAACAGAGGTTGCTGTGAGAAAAACCCACCAGGCCAGCTGTGGAAGACTACGCTGCTCTTGCCTCTACTAAAGCAGAGGCAAAACCACCTTAAAAATCTGCTTTGCTACCTACTAGTGTGGAAGTCTAATACACAGACAGAAGAGGAATGCAGAAGCTTTTATATCTCAAATCACATTCCACTCCAGGCTAGTGAGCCTGTGAAATTATAATCAGATTTGCTCCAACAAGAACAATTCGCATTAAGTAAGCCCTTAATGCTGTTGAGGGACTGTTATCCATAAGGGCCTTATGGCAGGAATACAATGTTCATAAGGAAAGAGGATCATTTGGTTCAGTTTCAACAATGTCCTGGTAAAAACGTTCCCTGAAGATCCTGTAGCAGAACTTACCTTGAACACACATATTGTGATCAACCTTATGCTTTGAGACTACTATATCTTTTTCATATTCATTTTATTGACTATATAAAGAGTAGCTTTCCAGGTGCTAAAATTTCACTCAACAGTTTCAATTCCATCGAGAACATATTTGTTTTTATTGACTTTCCATTCTGGTAGTTCTTTCTTCTGGCCTGGAAATTAATCTTCATCATGTCAGCATGTGTGTCTTCAGCCAGAGGTGAACTCTACTGTGTTTGGGAGGGAGATCACACTCTATAGATTTATATGGTGACATCACATAACTATGTAAATGGTGGTAAAAGTACCTGTAGGGACTAATGAGTTTCAAAAGAACCTTCTGCATGGAAAATAAACAGATAGAATTAGTGCCCTAGATCTGTTAGAAGCTTCAACAGGATTTAGGGGATAGCCACTGCAGGGTAGGGACCCATAGAATAAAGCTGCAAAAACCTCTTGCATGCTTATCCATTTGCATAAAGTTTTCAAAGCTTTGAGCATGAAGAACCATGGGGAGATACCAGATTGCCCCATGCTGAAGTCTACCAGATTCAGAACTTTATTGCTGTGTACAGGTGAGTGTCTGTCTCAAATGAATCCAAAATGGGATGGAAAAGATGCTGGGGTAAACAAAAAAGTTGTTTAATTGTGAAATGCGTAGCTAACTCAAAACAAACAGTTTGAGCTTGATTCACACAGGTTTCTACATTTTGAAAGCTCAGAGTACCTTGCTCATTCTATCTTTTTATGTATGAAGGGAAAGAATGTATAAATATTGTGGCTCTCTATGACTAGAAAAAGGGACCTTGTCTTCCTTTGCTTCCTGCCTTTAAATTAGACATAGGTTAGTATACACAAGAAATTATAAACAAGTTAAAAAATAAATGTCAGTTTAATTTTAAAACACCTCTCTATCTCCTACCTGCTTGAACCTCTGATCTGCTGAACAACTTGCAAGGCCTTCTCCTGAGAGCTCGGTGTCCTGCAAAGGGCTGATCCTCTCTCTTACATACCAAGGGCCCTCAGTTCTCAGTGGCATGATGTTGTTGCTCAGCTCTGCCAGATTTGGCCCTAGGTCTCTGCCCATGCCTCTGTACTTTCCCATCTTACAGGGAAATGAAACTTCATGCAGTACTGTGCTAATACTGGTTTAATCCCTTCACACTCAATATACAGTTAATTAAAAGTTTGAAGCGCTTTTGATAGATATTTTCTTGAATATATATAATTAAGTTTTATACTCTTTTATCACAGTACGTGTTTTCATTGGGGTCTCACAAATCATCTAGTCATTTCTGGGGTCCTGATTAGGATCTTTCACAGGAGTGGACTAAAATCCAGGGAGGAAAGAAAATGGTATACATTTTTTGCCAGCACATGAAAAAGTACTTTTGTTCTCTCTTTTTTCATTTTTATTTCTAAAATTACATTTAAAGCCTATGATTCTCACTGGAGAAAAACAAATACAAAAGACCTATCTTCAGATTTAGTGTGAACAAAACTAAAAGTTTACTGTACTTGAACTAAAACCAGGAAATCCATTAGTATTAGTGGTACCAGCTGTGCTTTGTTTTAGTCCAAGCTCTGCAAGGGGACACTGGAAGTTCTGCACTACAAGGTCAACACAGAATGGATAACTTTTATTTTATGTGAAAGAAATAAAGAATAAAAAGAAGTCTCAGAGAAACAAAGTGCTGTGCTTATAACTCTTTCTCTAAGAGCATCCACATTTAACAGACCTGAAGAACTCATGGAGCAGGACTGCCCCTTCAGTTTTGGGAATTACGCTGGCTCCATGTCTGAGTTGATTTCCTTCTACCCTGCAAGGACATTCCAGATATTCTGTATTTCATCACAGTGTTACAATAAATTCAGTTTTAAAAGACCAAAATCTCAAATTCCTACTTCATTCTGGCTAATATTATGTTATTGGTCAGAATTGATGGAAATCTGAATAATGTAGGAGAAAAAGAAAGAAAATAAAGCTTGCAGTTTTCCAGATGGTACCATTAATTTGCACACAGTGGTCTCTTTGCCCTACATGTTCTTTCACACTGTTTCTTCTAGCCTGAGGAAAAATAATTAATTATCCTGCTATACGGTAATTACCAAACAAGAAGAAGCACCAACTTGAAGAGAAGGCAGCAATCCTATCTTCCATTGTGGGGGCAATGCACAGGAAAAGCTGCTAGTTAAAGACCTGTTCCTGTTCTAGTGACAAATTCTGTGACTTCCAAATCCAATATCAAAGGTGAAACTCATGTTTTCAAAGTTTGTATTCTATGTCCTACTTCATCAGGTATAAATAGTGGTTTCGGATTTTGAGTCCTGCAGAACCAGGGGTTGGATTTAGTGTACTAATTCAACCTTGGCTAATTTATTTCTTCTCTGCTGATATGTTGAAGAAACTAAACTGATACATTGCAAGAAAGATTAAAGACACTTCACTTCCCATTTGCTTTAAATGTCTGCTAGTAAATAGTGCTGATAAGCAGAGATACAGCCTAGAGTAACATTCAGATGACTAAAGGGTTGCGTTATCTCCAGAAGCTCCCACTGTGGTGTCTTAATTTACATTTTGCAGCAAGAGTTTCCAATCCTACACAGTAATAAATGTGCATGAGTAAAATTCACAGAAGGAAAGGAAATATTGGCATCCAACTTTACAACTTGAACAGCAGTGATAAATAATATCTTCTATTTTCTGCAAATTGAATATTACACAGATTCCCCCGCAGTCCCTCCTCATAAATAAATAGTTGAAATAAACACTCTTGGAGTTATTTTGTACCAAAAATGCATGAAGATTCATGGCATGTCTACATGTGCTTAACATATTGCACATGTGTAATTTATGCAGCTCCCATAATCTTGAGGCAGAACACATGTGTTTTACACATGGACTGTGCAGTCCCTATTAGCTACAGTCCACCTAGGTACACAAAATGGGCAGGTTGCAGATGGAGGGTTATTTACTGAGCCTTTGAGCATGGTTACAGTGAGAAATCCTACAGGAAACTTTATTGCTGCTACTTGGGACTGTGGACAAAACTCTGCAGAGACTTCAAAAGGGAATACCTGGATGTAGCTCTCCTTTGCATCTATGTGAGTCTGAGCGGGTATTTCAGATACTCTGTTAGTGTCACTTCCCCAGGAGTCCTTCCTGGCAATATGCTCACTTTTCAGACCATAATTGATTAATTGGTGCGCAAATGTCAGAGGTCATCTGAACAGAAAGAGGAGAAAGAGCCTGCCCTGTGGGTCCCAGTGTGCAAACAGGTTTTACTCTGGGAAAGAAGAACAACATTGTTTTATCATAGGACAGAATGGACACCATGAGTTTTTCTGAACCTTTCCCCACCCCAAGGCAAGATCACCGACCCTATTGCAATTTTTGAGGATGTTTGTCTAGCCTGGTTTTAGAGACCTCCCACAAGGGAAAATCCAGTCTTCACATGCCTTGTTATCCTTAGTGTTCCAAAGCTTTTGCTGACACCTAACTATAAAATCTAAGTCCATTACTTCTTGTCTTGTCCGTGATGGACATAGAGAACAGACTATTTGCAACAGAAACTTGAAGACTGTAGTCCTCTTCACTTGTTCAGTCCTCCCTTCATGCTAAACCACTTTAGCCCTTTCGAGACTATGCTTTTTTGAGCCTCATTAGGAGTTACGTGAATACTGCTTTTATTTTACTTTCTTATGAGACTATCACAGGAACTATGTAAAAAACTCTCACTAGAATTAAAATATTTGAGAACAACAGCCTCTTCCCTATCCACACAAGCTGTTGCCCTTTCACAGAAAGAAGCTGGCTTGGGTTGGCATACTTGTTTTATGTCATATGACATATGCTATATGTTACATTGGATCCTATTAATCTCTTTGCTGTATTCCAAGTGCTCACCTGGAAAATACACTTGAAACAGAGTTTTGTTTGACTCTTTGTTCTAGTATTATTTCAGGAATTCATGTTAATTTGGTTGGTCTCTAATGCTCCTGGCTCCTTCCTTTTAAAGAAGCTGTTTTGTTATATATTTTGCTTATAGTAAGACCTTTGCACTGTGTTTTCCATTATGTTCTCACAGGGAGGCTAAGGAATTGTACTTGTAAGAACATCACACCTGCTCCTGCATCACTTCTGGCAGCCACCTTGTGAAGATCTAACGTGGTACACACCTTGTCCCTGGGAGGATCTGCCAAATCAGGACATGATTTTTTTTTTTAAAGTTCTTTTCTCTTTCTCAAAAAATGAGGAATTAGGATTTTGCTTAGCTGAGCTAAAAAAAATTAAGCAAGGTCACTGTTTTACATACCCTTGCTAAAGCTGAAATCCCTGTCTTTGTTTCCTACTCTGCATATTTATACTACTGGGTATTTTCACCTCTGAATCTGCTAGCCCACAGCTAAAATCCTGTTACACCACCAGGGCTAAAAGCACAAGTATTTGGCCAATGTCAATATGAATATACTGGTAGAAATTCAAAGATGCTGAAGCGACTGCTGGATTTTTGAGTAAAATAAATAAACTTGGGGCTATAGGAATGCTCCTCCTCTACTTGGTGTATGTGCCTCCTTTTCAGCATCTGGAGACATAGTTATGAATGTTTTCAGGTTTTTGTATGAGACATTTCCTTAGATGTAGGGGTAAATCACCACAACACAGCTCTCCACAGAGAGGACAAGAAACAATAAAATACCAGAAGAAAAAAATTCTAGTCAATTAACAGGTGCTAAGTGAGAAATAATTTTTAAAGAAGTGAAATGAAGTATATTTCTTTGGTAATATTCAGAATTCAAGCACTATCAAAGTGTTTAATCATCTATTTGTGTCTTTTATAAAGCACTTGAAAAATCTTTCCAGCCTCTCTTCCAAGATAAGCTTTTTCTAATGACTTATGATGATAATCCAGCTAAGGATGTAAATTACGGGAGAGAACAGAAAAGAATTCTAACTGATTTCAGACTCAAATATGTTTGACAGACTTATTTATAAGGTCTGTCATTTCAATGCACTTCTCCAACTTTCTTCTAAGCTTACCTAATAATAAAATAATCTGTGATTTAAATGTCATGGCATCCTCCTCCAAAGCAAGTATGTCCTTTAATAAGATGGGTAAGCAGATTAAATACTTCACCTGAAGGCAAATAAAGACACAAACTTGTGAATAGATTCAAGGAATGAAAGCTCTCTAGCGAAAGTATTAAGCACTAGACAATACTATCTAATAGCTTCGGTAAGATATGGTCTATGCCAACAGGAATGTTTCTTCTGGCAAAATTTGCATTTTTGTTCCATAATCATCTGTCAGTAACCTTGGTTAGTCGCGGGGTATGTTTGTGTACTTCTTTTTTTGTCTTGTGAGTAGCAACTGTTGTTCTGGCATATTGACCTATTGATTTACTTGACACAACTGGCCTGCAATGTAATAGCAGTTTGATGAACTTCACAAACATCTATGGAGACCTTTGATTTCTTAATAATCTTGATTTTGCAGGAAAAATGGGATTCCTATGAGTGAAGCTGGAAAAAGTTACAAGGATGGGGTTTTGCTTTAAAGAGTCATGAGCAACATTAAAAAGACCTAAATATGAGGAGATCAGATGGTTTATGTAACAGTTGCCACGACACTGAAGTTATGCATTTCAGCAACAAGAGTCTAGGTGCTACTTTTCTATATTTGTCTCTTTAGTTAAAATAATTTCAAAAAGATCAATTGAAAATTCACCTATGTCACTAATAAAACATATTTCTTGTGTAGCTTAATTCACTTTGACCACTTAGAAAATCCTACCTTGCAGGTACTGCAGCATTCCCCAAAACACAAAGACTTCTTATCTTAGCCCAGAAACTTTAAGGCCTGAAGGGATTTTACTAACAATTTCTTCTGGTTTTGATAGAAATACCAAATAAGGACTCCTATTCCCACATTTGACTTTATACTTGCTTTTTACCAACTGTGTGTTTTTTAGAAAGATATTCAGTCTGGATCAAAAGATGGATAAATTGGGAAGTGGCCTTAATTCTAGACCACATTTCTAACCTAACACACCAGACTTTGCAGTATGCTTTTTTACAGTGCAGTTGCACAACAACAAAATAAAACTGTCCGTAATGAAAAGAACAATCTCTTTGAAGCCTATTTAACTTTTTGGATGCATCCCCACCTTCTCAGGGAATTGTATATAGACTTTCCTAGTAAATTGCATATACACCTTTCCACTATATGGTGTACAGTAAATGAACCTTTCCAGTCTCAGTATTCATCACCAAAAGAATAGACCTATCCCATTTACAACTGAAAGTGAAAGATGGGGTACTGCTAGTGGTGATAATCAGTGAAAAACGTGCTCTTCTAGATCTGTTAAGTTATGGAAAGGTCTGTGGAAGGTACTAAGGATTCTTGTTCATCATTAATGTTATTGCACAAGTTTGAGCACATTAAGCATCACCTATCAAAAAAGCATTGAGGAAAAATCATGGCAAACTCCTGAATTTAAGGGAAAATTTTTTCTAATTCCAGGTCTAATTCCCCTGGGAAAAAAACCTCAAATGCTAGTGCATTTACAGTGTTATACTGAAAGATACTTATAGCTATTATCAAACGAGACTTTGATGTATAAACAATTACAGGTTTACTGAAAATTCATGAGAAGCACACTTCTTTCAAACGTAGCTGAAGGAACAACTATGTTCTCTCTTGTATATTGATAGTTCAAATGAAACTTACAGTGTTGGGTTGCATGATAAAGACACATACTTAATCCCCTGAAAAAATTCTCAAAGACTGATGAGGAGACTGGTGAATTCATTCTGTTTTAACTGCAATTATCTGAACATGTGAGGGAAAGAGTGAGAAATAGTCAGCAAGAGAAGTAGGTACAAGTATTATCCGAGGAAGGAGCAGAGAGACAGGGCTTCTTGGATATTGAATACAGCAGAAAGGCAGATTTACAGGTATCTGATCAAGAAAATTGCCTTCTGTTGATGGTTATTTTGCATTTAAGAGGACAGAATTTTTATACTATCTCTGCAAAGGACACTGCATAAAAGAAGAGTAGAGTTGATTCATTTTTTTGCAAGGAAAGAATCCTGCTTATTCAGTTCAGTAGCAATCCATTGGGAGGAAGATGATATTACAGAGAGCTTGCCATCCACTTTCTCTCAAGCCACCATTTTGTGACTGAGACCATAAGGAAACAAGGAATCCCATTATCTGGCTGCATTGATGCCAGGTCATGGAAAGATAATCTGAGAACTTCAGAGGCAGCATGTGCCATTCCAAGAAGGCACAAGACTATGGGGGGTACAATACACCAGATAAGAGTGTTGGTATAATGCTTTAGGCGCCATACCATCCTGTTTTCTCTCCCCTTCAAGAAGACATTAACTTGCCCAGGGTGAGTTTTACTAGGAGCCTTTTGAAGACTTCACTTCAAATGTGAGCCAGATGGGCCTGAAAGTTATCTCAAGATCTTCAATTTTTTTTGCTTTGTCAGCATTTGGAATAAGAACCTGCAATACAGACTTTGCAGTAGCCAGTTCAGATAAACTGGGGTGTCAGCAACTTACTAACAGGCCTTTCCTCTAAGTTTTACACAAAATTATAAGCTTTATTTCTGCATCTGGCTTGATGCTGTCAACTCCTCTCTCTTCTCTTTCTCCACAGTCATGTCTCTTGCTGGTTCATGTGACCCTGGGCAAGCAACAGATTTCTTACTGCTTGTTAACAAGAGTTAGCAAATGACATATTTTCCGAGTGAAGTCGGTGGAAATCCCCTGTCAGCTGTGAATTGTACTATTTAAATTATACTACTGTGCTGACAGATTCAGATTTGCTACTAACCATGTTTGCAAGAAAAATCCAGGTATGGTAGAAAATTATTTCTTATGAGCAATGCTTTATTTTGGAACAACTATAGAGAAAGGCTTTTGGCTCTATGAATTACAGATTTCAGTGGCATTTCACTTAATCTTTATCCATTTGCATAAGCTGTGAGTGGGTTTAAACTTTCTACACTGACCATGAACTAACCAGATGAACTTCTCATGGTTCGTATTCTAGCCTTCCATTTTCCTCTATGTGCGTCATGTAATGATTAGGCACCAGATGCTTCTCACATGCCCAGATATTTCTCCCCAAGTTGAGGGGCTGCCCAGTACAGGGTGGTGGTTACTGCCTGCCCATTGATGGTGGCAGGGCCCAGGAGAGCAGGTTCTGGAAATCCAGTTTGGTATCCATAGCCTCAGGTGTTGAAACAAACCTCACTAGCTTGAGTGGTTACCAGGTCCCTGGGCAACTGTTCCAATCACTGGGTTTAGGGCAGGGGACAAAATATCCCATGCCTCTAAAAAAAATTGTAGATCAGGAGATACGGAAATCTGTGCTAGCAGGATCTTTAGGGACATAAAATGTAGCCTTGCAGATTACTGCAGTTTGTCTGCAGTTTACACATGGATGAAGTTTGGTTCTTCTTTAAGATGCCCTTTCCCAGGGGTAAACGTAACAATGCAATGCAGCAGAAAGCTGCATTGTACATAGAGGCCAAGACACCACCCAGTCCAAACAGACCTGTGACGGTTGTTCACTTATGAGGGGATATGGGCCACAGCACAGATGGAATGAAGGTGTCATGAGTTCCATGTGTCCAAATCACTGTGTGATCAGGCAGCTCCACTAATGCATTAAGCAGGAAGACCGTCAGGAAGAGGCTGTGGTGAGACTCTCTCTCACATCTAAACCCCAGTCAAGAGCTGAGTGCACATCTCTGGCTGGAGTCGAGGACCAGAATATGGCTTCTGTTACACACAGTAGTAGTTGTGTGAGCAGCAGAGTTTGTGGAGCCTGGTTTCCTGTAGGTCCTCCCATGTTTCTTCTCTGGTGTCTAATAATGCCATTGTGTCCATGCTGAAAGATGTCCCTCTGGGAGGGGCACACTTCTGTGTCTCTCTCTCTTGTGTCTATTCACACCTCCTCCTCAAAGCTAACAACTTTGAGTCCCCTCTGCCCATGTCAGAGAAGGTGGAGGCTGGCTAGCAGGGCCAGAACCTAGGTGTGGAGGGAGGACTGACAAGCAGACTAAGGGTGCCATTATTAAAGTTTGGTCCTGTAAGAACCAGGGTTAAAAACCAACATGAAACTGGAAGTTTTTTCCAGATGATAACAGCCTGATCCTCACACCAGTGTCATTAATCACAGTCTGCCCATTTATTTTTGTGTTAAATTTTGTTTCTCAGTACAGTAAGAGAGCAGTGCTTAAGTTATGCATGTACATAGTGCTTAAGTTATGCCTGTACATTAGGGATGTCATGACTCCTCCTCACCACTGAGAGTGCAGGAGCCAGGACCTGGCAGCTGCAGACACTAGGTGGTCTGAATTGCTCATTAACCTCTTCAACTTAGGTGCGATAGCAGGCTCTTAATCTTGAATGCTATAATTGGCAATCTATATAGGGCCCTTATATCCTGCAGCTTAAGCAAAAACTATAAGAATGAAAAGTGGTATAATGTAATCCACAAAGAGGGAATAGGAACAAATATTTAGGAATCAATCTTCTTTATTTCATAAGCAGTATCAGGTAACCAAGAAGAGCTCAGCAGAAACTGACCATGGAAGCACTGGAGAAATGCTCAGTACTCGGCTGTAATTTAATTAGCTCTCAATAGCTTCCAGAAAAAAAATCTCTAAACCTGCATATATTTAAGATAAGCCTTTTGTTCCATTCGTAACCCACAAACTGACAAGGAATCTAGGTTCCTTCCCCCTTCTCAGACTCTATCCTCTTTCTATCTTGTTCCCGAAGTCACAGAACTTGATGCTTTTTTTTTTCCCTGCAGTACTTTTCTTTGACCTCATTCCCCCCTCCAAGTAACTCTATCCTGTGCTGTTATGTTCATGCCCAGCCAAAGCTTTATAGATGGCTTAATTATTTTCTTTTCTCAAAGAAAATTCAATCTGATCCCCAATACACATAGGATAAAATAAAATGAATCATCTGGGAAGCTGCATTATAAAGGGGGAGGGGTAAAAGGAGTTATGTAAAATTTCATGTCGCTGTCAGACTGTTTTCATAGAATTTGTGTTTGAGATTAAATTAAATCTCTAAAACTGCTTTGATAGCTTCATACTTAGGGTGAAACGAAGCAGATGCATTTTACCCCAATACCATGCTTCTCATCTCCCCTTGCAGAGAGAGAATGAACTGCTTTGTGGAACAGTTCTATATACTTACAGTATTAAGCAATTCTTCTTTTCCCCTGGCATTGGTATTCTTTTATTCAATTTATCTGTACTATAGCTTGGATAATATTTACCAGATGTTAAATAAATAATTTAAGATAACACAGTCCTGTATGACAGTTGTAACAGTTTGGGTCACCTTTTTATTCAATTTTTTGAAAAAACCACTTCAGTTCAAGATTTCAATATAGTTCAACTCAGTGGTGACACTTAATACTTTTTCCTCTCCTTTAATTTGAAAGTAGTGCTCCCCAAATAGTTCATTTGCCATATTGTTTTTATCTTTAACAAGATAAAATAGACGTAGTGGGTTTACTATTTCAGCCTGATGCCGACAAATATGAAACCAAAGAATATGAAGAGCCAATGTTTTGTAAAAGCCAGTGTTACATAATGAAATCAAATGCATGGCTTGGAATTTAGAAAGAAATCCTAGTGTGAAGATAAAAGGACATGAAAGATAGTAAATGCTGAAATGATACACCACATAATGGTATACTGTCAAGAAAGAAAGATAACATGATAACTTACAGAGCCATCTCAAAGCCTACATAGGTACTTGACCTATAGTTTGCAAGGAAACTATCTTTTTGTTTCATCTGGCTCATATTAAAAATAGGAAAAACAAAACCCTTATTTTTTTCCACTCTCACACATATGGTTTAAAATCCATGCAATTTTTAACTGTCTAAAATTCTTTTAAGCAATTTAAGACAGAAAGAATTATTAAATCACTTTTCCATTTCATTTAATGAAAAACTGCACCACCACTGTTGGTCTATGAACTATCAATTTTAAAGCTAGTAGAGCTCCAATTGGTCCTATGTGCAATCCATCATGGGTGGCATCAGATTTGTATTGCCCAAGTTGGGTGCTGCTGAAGATAGAAGTGAATAAAATCTAACCCAAGGTGTAAGTTAACTTTGAGCAATACTTAAAATACTTCCCTTCTCCATCTCTTTCCAGGTTTTGAAATGTGACTGTTTCCCAATCCTCTCCGAAAGTTTCCAAAGCCTAAGGAGCCTCGCTGTCCTCAGTCCACCTGCATGCAGGGGATTGCCTTCCTCGTCTCTTCTGCAGGACTGAGGGCCTAAGAAGCTATCTTAAGAAATTCACTTTGTTGTAAGTAGAGAAGAAGCAACCTACCAACACAAATAATCTGGTTTCCAGAAACTACAGGTTAAAATACCATTTGATTGAAGCCAACCTTTCATCTATCCCACATATACAGCTTTAAATAGCTGTGGTCTGCATATAAACGCTCACAAGTCTGCATTGCAGCTGAGACTGCTTGAAAATCTTCTGTCAATGGGTTTTTTTGATAACAAATTGGGGTTTATACTTAACTCAAGTTCTTCTGCATGTTCTTCCACTCAGTATTTTAGGAAGTGTCCACAAAGCACAAGAAAGAATATTCTCAAACCTTTCTGCCAGATACGCTGAACTTAACCCAGGTCTGACATATTTTTGGATTCCGGCTGGAAAAAAGTGATTTTTGTTTTCTGAAAGCAGGAGATCTTTGTCTGGGGTTATCAATTAAGGATCTTTAATCTTCAACTAAAATCTTCATTACTACAGTTTTTTAAGAAAACAAGGCCTTATCTGTCCTGCAATTAAAGTCTATTGAACAAGCACTCTTGGAAGATGAACTTGTTCCAGTTTCCTTGGCTATAATGCTCATTTTTACTGTAACTATTCATGAGGTTGCTTCTCAGAAGCACTGCATTTTTTCTCCCTGTTCTAAGGCCTAGACCTACTAAATTTTGTACTTCTATCTCCCACTCTTCACAAAAGCAAAAAGTAGCCATATTACTTTGTGGCAGACACTGTCGAACAAGTAGGTAGCTAGAAGAAAAGGAAAACTGTGATTTCTGGAAACATACTCTCTGCAGTGGGAGCTGAAGGGGGTCAAAGGCTTCTGAAGCCTTCAAAGTTTACCTGTGAATCCTATTTCAAAGTGCTATTAGTGACCCTACTGCCAGAGAATATAAATCTGTACCCTAAAGAGATGACTTGCTTTCTCACTGGGATCATTGCCAGGGAATAGATTCAGTATGATGCATTTCAAGGACTAAACAATAACAGGTAATTGCTCACTTAATTGAGAATTATGTGTTTAGCTGGCAAACGTGATATCTGAAGGTCCACTCACAGCTGTTCATAAGTGTGCTTTGGTATTTATGTGCAGATATTTCTTGCTGTGGGGGCCCACTGTTAGCTTCTGGCTGCTTCATTGCTTTGCAGCTTGGGGTACTTGGGAGGGAGGGAGTGGAGAAGTGTTGCTCAGTGCTCATTGTTAAAGCAATTCAGGAAATAAAAGTGAATGTCTCTCAGCACAATATATTCCTGGGAGCCTAATCTGAAGGAGCAAATCATCGGCATGTTTCTATTTCCAGCAGGGGCTGTGCCAATTAAGAGGGCTGCATACAAACCCTTTTAGTGATGTACACGGGGAGGTAAAAATGGTGATAAAATATGGATTTGGTTTTTTAGCTGTTCCTTTAGTAATAGTGGGAATGGAGCAAAGCGAGGCTGCTGCCCTCTCCTTTTGTAGGCTATTTCCATAAGTATCCATCCAACTAAGAAGTAAATTCTCTTTTGGAAGTGCAAAGAAACTTGTGTCTTCCTTCTTGTGCATCCAGATGAGAAAATAAGTGTTCCACTACAGCCAAGATTTGTTCTTGTATTTGGAGAATCAAAGGAAACCCTTTATAAGGATGCAACCTTTGTAGTCAGATTGTCCTTTTAGCTAGGCATCTATTGCTGGCTGTGAGAAGGGTAGGGGATTCTGAATTAATTTTAGCTAGAAAGAGTTAAGTCCTTTTATTCTTTCAAAGTGAAGATGGGATGGGAGAAGAGGACACACCTAAGGGAGTCAAGCCTGTAGGATTCTGCTCTGTTGAGCAGGAAGAAAATAAAGAAAACAGCTGAAAGGGGCCCAGTAACTTTCAGAGATGGGCAAGTTCATCATCCTCTCTGCATCGCCTCAGTCAGAGCTGCAGGACCACTGTTTTATACATACAGTTGTGGGTTTATGCTTTTTCCTTTTCTATCTCATGGATGCAATGTTGTCTTCACAGTAGCTCAGCTGTGAATCCATGAGCCTTTGAGGGAGGATTTCACAAAGTAGGGAGAAGCTTCTCCTGCCCTGGGAGGAGTAGAAGCAAGAGACAGGAGTTTAAAAAACAACACCTTTCCCATAAGACAGAACAAACAGTTAAGGTACTTGGAGCTTTCCAAAGAGCTCATCCTGGGAGGCACCCATTGCTCCTAAATCCCAGTAACCTGTACGCTTGGCAGCATGGGATCGCTGGACAGTGGGCACTGCGAAACATGGAATGATCATTCCTTAAGCCAAAATTTGCCCAGAAAAAAATGAATGCATTTCCAATTTGCTGAAAAATTTGAAGTTCCAGCTCTTGTTTTCTGCAGTGCAGAAGGAACCTGAGACTTTCAAAAATTTTCAGTATAGGAAAAACCAAACATACAGTTTTTTGCACTACTTGAGTACAGTAGATGACCGTCATTCAAAACCTTGCTCTAAGAACTTAATTTGAAGTTTCTTCTGCACGAAGGCAGGTGCCAAACCACAAAACTGTTGGGTATCTAGCAACAGGAGGGCAGTGGAAAGGAGCAGAAAATATCTCTCTTTCTCTGCTCTCTTGACAGGAGTTATGTCAAAAAAATTACAGCCCTGGCCAACTAGGATGTCACAGAAGCTTCTTTAGACACAAACCTGAAAATAGGAGAGCTCCCTAATGCTGGTGTATATCACAGATTAACTGGCAAGTGTGTTTCTTATAGCTCTGAATAGGCCTGCATTAGAAGTATTTAAAGAAACATTTTTTTAAAGTACCAATAGAGCAAACAAAGTAGTCTTTGGGTGAACTCTTGTTTCTCTTGACTAGCAGTAGCATTCATTAATCTGCAGCATATGATAAAGTCAACTGTTCAGCTGGCTCCCAGTAAACTAGACTCCTTTGATTGATAAAGCTCCTGCCATCTAAGAATTTGGTTCACTTTTTCATATCATGCTAAAAGACTAAATAAAATCCAATATTCTGGAGCAATATTGAGATATTACATCCAGATGAAGGGTGGGTGTCATGAGAGAACAGGCTGCTAGCAATATTCTCTAGGCTTCTTGCCATCAGCTTGGGTTAAAGTAGTGGAGCTGAGGTAAAAAGTAAAGCAGTTTTTATTCCTGCTGACATATAAAACAAAGGAGTAGAGGGCACTTCATCAAGTTTTTTTTCTTATATGATTATTGGCCTGAGAGTAAAATGTTTATTGCATTCTTTGCTTCCTAATACAACACTTGTTTCATCTTAGAAAATACTGTGTTTTATGTACTAAATATCCATGCTTTAAGATGAGGGGAGAGGAAAAAAAAATAATTCAGAGTCATATTTGTATCAGATTCCAAAAGTCCATGAATGTATGTAATGGAAGGTGGAAATTTCATATTTCTCCCCTGCTAATTTCATCAGGATGAGATTACACTATCTGTTCTGCTTTTCAGAGTGTGTCAGTCCTGCCTCGAAAAGCTTTTTATTGTGTAATGGCAGAATGTTGTCCCTACTGTGCTGGGTTATTGAAATAAAAAGCAGAGTTACTACAGTCAAACAAATGCAAAGCTTTGTACCAAACTGACAATAGCATTTACAGTTCTCTTCAACTGATGCAAAACCATTTACGCCATACGAAAGCTATAAGACATTAAATGAAGACCACATTTAAATGATGAACTGCACAAAGAAGTCCACCTAACAACAACCTGATCAGATAGCAGGCAGTGGCTACAGGGTTTTTGCAAAGATGGGACAGCTTACACTGCACAGCTGGTCAAACAAAACACAAAAATCCACTTTAAAATGAATCTTTCTAGGTCGGTCCTGTGACTACACAAGGCTGTGGCTTGGGTGAGCGCTCAGGATCCTCTGGCCACATAGGTTTTATGGTCACTAAAGCATACACACTATATGGTGTGGCTCAGGGAACTGTTTTTCTGATTTATGAACTCAGTTTCACGAATAACTATCTCATTTTTGTTCCTCTCCTCCCATTGTTATTCTATTTTCTGTTCTGCTCTTCCCCTCCCCACAGGGGAGAGGGGACTTTCATAACACAAGAGATACCCAGGGAATACTGAAGCAATGGTAACTAAGGCACACCAGGGAAGTTGAAGGCAAACACTGTACTGATGGCTATGTGCAGCAGAAATATTCTGTATATTGTTAGCTCCATCTCATCCTGACCTTAATATTCCCTCCAGGGCTTTCTTCTCTGGCATACAGTGCAGCAAATACCTAGGGAATATTGCAAAAAAACCCGAGGGAACATTATCTAGTTACCTAAGGCAACTGAAAAGTTTTAAAACTGACCAGCGTAGTTTTGTTTCACAACTCCCATTTAACAGACAATGCCTGTCTCTCAAAATATCCACATGGAAACGCAGAGCCAACAGGGAAGTCTGAGTGCACTGTCTGTGTGTCCTGCCTGCATCCAATTAAGAACCAAACTATTTGAAAGTGATCAAATGGAATGAATTAATTTGAAAAATATAAATGGGTATGTTTTTACAATAGAGATTTATGTATTTGCTGAAATGGGGCGGTTTCTAAGCTTTTGAAAGCTAAGCCCATTCCCTCGGGAAACCAGCGTCTTCTATTTATTGTTTGTATTAGATTTGGGCCTTCTGGACACAGTAAGGGATATTTTGCCATGTGTTTTACAAGCAGAGATCAAAAAATCCTTTTTGGAAAGAACTTAGAGCCCAAGTACAAGACATAAAGCAAGGACTTACAGCTAGCTACAAAGAAATAATGAGCCGCTCAACACATTCAACCTAATGTCTCCAGCTTCACCTTCTGTCTTCAGCTCTACTTTTCATGCACTGCTCTCCAGCAGAAGCTCCATCTAGTCTGAAAACACTGAGATCCTCAAAACATGATTGCATTTCTTACATGCTGTAATGAATGACAAACTAGTTAGTGATTAGTTAGTCTCTGTTTGAATCTTACTGGCTGCAGGATGTACAGAACTTGGTAGAGAAATTCATGTGTCGTGGATGTGGTTTCAGGCTCTCTGCAAACTCAAACTAATGTTGCTGAGCTGGTTACATTTGGGCCATGTAAAACGGTGGTTTTAATTTCTTTTTCCCTGGAACAGAAACAGCTGTATTTTAAATGAAAGACTAAGCCTCAGGAAAATTAATTAAGAAGTTGAGTCTTTACAGTCAACTGCATTGTATGTGTGCTCTTCATGCCAGTTACAGATACTGTATCTGGCAATAATTTGCACTCTTGACAATTCTACTTAATTTTAATTTAGCAAAATGATTCTTTTTAGCTACCAAAGTCATAAAACCAGATTAAAACATCAATCCAATGAAATATATTGAAGTGTGTATTTAATTTTATGCATACAATTGCTTCTATTGACTTCCATTTCTATGTTTCATAATACGGAAATGCTTAAGTGTTATAACACTCTAAGATTTTAGTACTGACAACTGGGCCAATGGAATTTCATCAGCAATGAATTTGACCCACTGCATTGAAAAAAGGTGAGAAAAGCTTTTAAGAATTCAAGAAGATTCAAGACTTTCCAGCTCAGTCAAAAGATTGCCCAACATGCACCCCTAAGCAAACTTCTCTTGAATACTACTGTTCATTTTCTTTGTCCTGTTTTGCATGTTTCATCCTGGCTGAAAGGATGACCCAGACATCTTTCTGCTTGTGACAGAAATAAATAATAATGGAAACCATAAGGGAATAAGGGATATTTAAACATTTACGGTCACAATGGGGATGAGCCACACTTTGCTTTGGAGAAATGGCAACTCAGATGGAGTTATTCAGACAAAAATAAAAACCCAAGACTGTTCCAGATTTTTAGAACCTATTTTTCTTGAGGGAGTCAGCAAAACTCTAGCTTCTGTGATGTTTCTTTCCATAGCCTATATAGTTATTGGCGTAGAAGTCATAATTAAATGTATAATAGGAAAACATCATGTTACATACATATTCAAGAGCAAATGTTAATTGATGGGCATAAGGGAATTTCTAGTGCAGAACCTGACCCTCAGAGATGCTGTCTTTGAGAACTAGCTATCTAGATACTTATATTACTCCCAGCACTATGATATCTGGGGGCCTTGCAAACGTTAATGAACTTATCCTCACAACCACCTTGTGAGGCTGGGAAGTTTTAGCATCGACTTTAAGGGAGTACAACCAGGCCCTAGGCATGCAGTAGCAGCCACAGAGGAGCTCAGAAGGAATCATGCTTGCTTCAAACAACATTAACTACTTGTTGGATAATAGCTGGGGATAATGGCACATACAGCGTCTGGTGGGTTGCCCCTCTCCCATAAATAATTTGGAGGAGAGAGCCTATGAAACTCCAGTGAGAGAGCTTTTGCAAGAAGTAGGGGAAATAATACTGCTGAGTTATGGATCCCCTTCTCCCTTCCCATCATGAAAGCCTGATGGCTTTCAGTCATTTGCAGCTGTAGAAATATGCGTGTGTGTGTGTGTGCGCATGTGTGTGCATGCGCGCATGTGCTTAGAAATGAGGAATGATGTCAAGGAAGGGAAAAGGAGTATTAGACACATTTCCTATGGGTTCAGACAGATATGCAATGAAAATACAATATTTATATTTTTGACTTACTTTGTGTCCAGTTTCAGTCATATTGCCCACTGCAATATCCATCAAAATGAAACCTTCTGTCAACTCCAGCATGCAAAAGGGCTCAGCCCATACATGTGCAATAAGCAACCACCTTAAATTCCTGAGTGCAGGAACTCAGGTGGGAATTGCACAGGCACCTTTGGTCATTTTTCTCCATCGGAAGGTCACATATCCTATACAGGTGTAGCATATTGTTTGAAGGAGAAATTACTTTTGCACATATGTAGTTCACCTTTTGGGATGTAATTTAAGAAGGGACTTTTTGTAAGACATGGTGTGTATTTGGGCACAAAGGAGGAAGCAACCTGACAAACTGAACAAAGCAAAGACATTTTCTCTCTCTCCTGAATGTAAAAACAGGGAACTTGCAAAGCACAAGCATGCTTCATAAATTCCAGCTGCTGTCACTCAGCGGTGGAGAGGAATACAGGGGAATATCTGTTACGAACAGGCACCACAACAGTGAGTTTTTTTCCCCTTCCTGGCAGTCCAAGGCAGGTTTGGGTTTAATCCTACTTGCTGTGAAGAGCCAGTGGCCAAACTCACTTTGGCTACTCTGGGCATGAAATGTGAATATGCAGTAAACAGCCTCAAAGCATGTTGAGGTGAGGAAATCTTCCAGTGCTCTGCTTCTGCAGAGTGGAGACCTGGAGAGCTCTGCAAGGGAGCCTCCAAAATCAAGGGTATATGTGTACAGCTATTCCCCTCATATCCAGTGGGGTTACACCAGCCTCCAAGGACATCTGATATTGTCCTCATTCCTGCTAAACTGCAAGTGTTTGTCCCCAGAAATTTGGTTGCAGGACTGGAGTACTCAGTGTTATAACCATTGTCTAATCAGTAGTTTCACTTCTACTCTGCAAAACCATCATCCAAACAAATTATTTCAGCTTTTTTGCAGTCAGACCTTCTAAGCTACTTTTTCCCTTGCCTTTCTAGAATGGGAGATTTCAAGATGTTTTAAGTGTGCTGCTAAGCTTCACTTTGTACATGTGGCACAGAAAGGAGGAAAACCAAAGCTACTACTTCCTGTGAGCAGCCAGAAAATACACTGAGGTTCAACAGAAAGAGCAACATGACATTTGAGCTTTTCTTGTCAGGGAGGAGAAAGTTGCAGATAACACATAGGGCAGGACTCATTTTTCTGTGAGCCGTGTTGTACAATTCCTTAAGGCTCTTTTTTTGTTTTTAGTTAATACAAACCCCCCCACTGACTGCAGTTGGAGTTGCATGTGTGGAAAAATGACAGGATGAGTAGACAGCAGGAAATTCGACAAGCTGGCTTGATTAAGATTTCATTGAGCTTTGCAGAACCTGCCTACCTATCTCACATGAAGCCATTCCCTAAGCGAGGAGGAATTATTCCTTGCCCTTCCCTATGTGCTTGTCTAGGCGTGGAGGAAGGGACGAGGACAACAGCCTCTGTGCTGGGGTATGAGGAAAGGGCTAGTTAGGAAATATGCTGTTTATATGAATTCTTAAATAAAACAATAAACACTGTTTTTTTCCAGGAATATTTTCATAAAGCAGCTTTCCAATTTGTCCCTACAATTCTGAGACTGCTGGTTAGAGAATATTCAATTTTTAATCTTTCTGGGACAGGAGTTTCTTTTCTTACCTTTTGATGGCTGCACAGCAGCTAGCACAATAGTGTGCCTGGTTTCAGGTGAAGGAAAAAACCCAATGCAGATGAATGGGAAGCAATAAGACAACACCGGCAACTCTGAAGTCAGAGAAAGAAATACACAAAATGAGATCCTAGGCCCTCACATAAAAAATTTGGGAACCTTACCTAAAGAATGATTGAAAAATTGGCTCAATATTTATAAAGCATTTTGAGGTATCTCTAAAGGGTGATGGTATGCAACCACAACATACCACACAGGGATTTTGTGGATATTTAAAGATAAACCATAAATTAATATTTTTTTTCATTCTGTAATGGGAGCCAAAATTTTGTCCTTTGTAATTACATAGTTCCATTTCCCTGAATCAAAGATTTTTGCCACTGTTGAGCACATCACAAATAGCAGCCTGTGTTAGATTGAGATTTCAGTCTGGAAGTCTATTTATTAGAGGCATGTTGTTAAAACAGAATCTGACTGAAGGTCTGATGGTTTCAACATTGGATTAAATCAACCATTAGCTCCTAAAGAAGTGGAAAGGCAAACTCTTGTCTCAGTTAGATACATGAAAGCATATGAAATCATTGCCATATTGTTCTGCAATGAATTTGTGATTTATTGTACTCTTGTTGGAGTTGTGAGAAAGAAGGTTTTAGTTCACACTGGCTTAAACCTCTAGAGTCTAAAATGTTAATGAACATCTAAACAAGTTTTGCTTACAAAACCATATTGTGTTAGGTGGTTTGAAATGAAACTAAATCTCTACTCAGTTTAATATGGTAAAAGTGAGCTTGCTCAAAACGTAACACAGATTCATTTAATTCATAACAAAGGGTTCACATTAACTCTGACCATTTTTTGTTTTCTTTGAAAAAAATGCAGATTTAGCAATACCAAAGTGCTTTCTAAATTCATTGTAGCTTTGCCAAATGGTCTGGAACAAAAACATAATGTTGAAAATGCTGTAATGTTTTATTTCATCATTTTAAAAACAGAATGCTTGAAATCTAAATTACTTTTTGTTTTGAAATTTCCTTTAATACACATAAAAAGTAAAGCTGTATTTAAAATCTTCTTAAATTTGGAAGGATTTGTTCTATGTGAAACACTTCTTTTGATTCTGAAAAGCCGTTGGCAAACCACAAAACTGTGTTTTCAGAGAGTTTTAATTCCTCTGGCTTTAATGAGAAATGAATTCTCTATTTAGAGCGTAAAAGGTGTGTTTCTTACTAGTGTTAGTATAAAAAGCCCTAACAAAGATAAGCCATTTCCTAGGCACAGCTGTCAGCAGGTCCAAATAAAGACAATTAAAGAACCTAGGATTCATCCTGACCTGCAAGTCTACAGGAAAATTATCCTCACTGGGATTTTAACTTACATCTTTTATAGCTCTTTTTCCTTCCACAGCAACTAGGCTACATGAAATGAACTGTACTTATTTCTTTTTGTTTTCAAGGACAGGGCTAAATTTAAAAATTCAGCTTTAGATCCAGATTTTGAATCTTTAAACTCTGAGGACAGAGGTAGATATTCTGTCATTAACTAAACCCTTCCTTGCTTATTCAAGCCCCCTTTGGCTCTCCCCCTCTGTCAATCGAACATTATCAACAGTTTGATAAGCCTCAGTCTCCTCCTCTTCTTTATCATGCTGAGCTTTTCCTCTTCATTTACTGCATGGCAGCGTTTCTTTTTCTGGGTAGGGTATATCTCCATCTCCCTATCCGTCTTTGTTCTCCATTTGGGGTGCTATTGAACCTAATAATGTTTGTCTATAAGCATGGTAAGATGCATAACCTGGTAGAGCACTCCTACTTTCAGGTACCAGGATCTCCTAATTATTCTTCCATCATTATCCTCACAGAAGTGAAAATGTACTGGTGAGGAATCCTAGTAGCTTGCTCATCTTTTGTGCATACCACAAATATGTCAGCTTAACCACAGAGGAATTGACAATTATAAAACTTTTATCTGTTTTATAAAGGGAAGGAATGGGACTAAAAACTAGGGAGAAAGAGACCAAGGCAATGCAAAGTTTTGAAGACTCCAGTTGTGAAAACAGTACCTGAAGAATCTACAGACCAGGGCTATAATTACAATCTCAGCAAAACTAAGAGGCATTCAGCCAGATCTTTGGCTAATGCAAATCTGCACAATGTACAAAAATCATTAACACAGGGAAGGAGCTGGCCGAGTGCCTTCTGCTTGAGGCATAATATTCATGATTTAGCAACTCTCAGCAATGGAGCTGGGCTGATATTCACCAGGTGAGAATCCAAGCCTTCATTTTAAAATCAGGATGGTTATTGCATACCTCAAGTAAATACTGTACAACTATTGCTCAGATGAAAAACCCCACCCAGTTATTGATTGTTATTGATTTGCTTTTGCCTCAAATTGAAGTGTATAAATCTACCTGCTTCTCCAGGGCTCAGCTTTCAGAAAGCTCAGTGTACTTGCTTATAGGAGGATATCTGTTGCCTTCTTGAATTGCTGTTTGATATTCTATTGACAACCCAGAAGGGTAATAGAGCAAATAACGTGCTGATGTTAAAATGTATTTCGGTATGTGTATGTGTCTGGCTGTACACACGTGTTTGTTTACAGGAAAACCTTTGTAGTGAGAATATTAAGCACAATTGGACTTGAAAGACAGAACTGTGAATTCAGCCAAAGTTTTGTTATTTTCATTCACATTTTGGATTTATGCTGAATTAGACTAACGCAAAAATTCCCTCCTTGGTAAAAAGGCTGCTAAAGTTTCATTTCAGGAGCTCAGATCATATTTTCAAAACACTCAGTCTCCATGTATGTTCAGCAAAACTGGAACTAATGTCACCTGGATAAAGCAGCAGCAGGCTCCGCTCTTGTTGCGCCTTGAACCTGGATCCCACCGGAGACCGGATCTGAATCCTGTTCTGCAGCAGAGCTTGGAGAAAATCTGACTCCAGGTGAAGTTCTCAGCATTTCTTGGGTCCTGGAGCTACAAAAATACTTTTTTTTTTTTTGTGACCATGGACTCTGAGTAGAATTCTGCCTTGGTTTGAGCAATATTTCCTTGGACCTAATAGGCACTGTGAACTTCACCACTTCCATTAGATTCCACTATTTTTGCTGAAACCTTTTGTCATCAGAAGGCTTCTGACCATCATTTCTGATAGTCAATCTCCAAATCTGACAAGCTTTGGCTGTTTATTCACAGCACATCTTAGGTTTATTTGCCCCTACATAAAGATATGACATCATCTTCAGAAATACTTTGCTTAGAAATATTTCCAACCAAACATCATGTTCTACCAATGATTTAATTCTCACAAAAATTTGTATAAAACATCATATTGAAAATAGCACAAATTTTAGCATATGTAGTCCAGTGCTAAATGCATATAGGAAGCATATGAAAGCATTCTGGTTTAATTTGAAATTTGCTCTGTTCAGGATCAGCTGGACTTTAAAATCTGGGATCACTTTGGGTGTTCCTCAGCTGAACCAGGGCCATGGGGAGCACAAAATAGGAGAGGCTGCTAATATAGAGCTTGTGAATATTCAGTGCACTTTAGCCTATGTCAGTGGATTTAAAGGCAGTTTGTAAATCACATTCCCTTTCTGTGACTTCCATTGCTGAGTCCAGAAGTTTAGTCCAGGCAAAACTTTCAAAACCAACAGATATCAGTGACTTGTTCTGGATATTTCAATGCTAAATGAGAGATGAAAATTAAATCTAAATGTTTGGGTTGTTTTTTTGTTGTTTTTCTTCTTTGAATTTGCAGTTCATCTCAATGTACAGGCTGTGAACGGCTGAGAACAAGGGAGGCAAAATCAGACATTCAATGTTTCAAATGTAATAAATCCTCTGAGGCTAATCAGCCCTCCTTCCCCCACTAACCTCAGGCTCACGCTATGCCAAATAGTGAAAGCAGATGTCTTATGAACAGGTAAAAAACAATCTGAATTCCCATTCCCCACAACTGAAACAAAATGTAGGGTTTGGGGTTTTGATTTGGGAAGGTTCCAAACTGAACTGCACGAGATATTTTATCCAAAGCTCTTCAAAGAAACAGCCCAAAAAGAGGAATTCAATTTAGCTGGCACAAGGAGAGAAGATCTATTGTAATATGGAAGAAATTCAAACACTATAGGAGAGCAAAATGACATCTCAAATTGCCGTGATTTATCTTGCCTTGCTTACCTATATTTCTTAAAAATAGCAAGCTAACAAACCCAGTTGTAATACTTAACACACAGAAATTCTCCCCTTTCACTGTTCTTTCTTTTCCCCTCTGATTTTCTTTAAGGAAAAGCAACCAAAAATGCTCCATCTTTGGGCTTCGAAAACACAATCTTTCCTCTAAAGTATACTACGATCTTCAAACTATTGCTCTTGGCATCAATCTGTGCATGAAGAATATATTTCTAGGGTGCTTTCACTCCTTAAGAGAATGTAAATAAAATAAGAAAAATATTATATTGGAATAGTCAAGACACAAATTTTTCAGGCCTGTACTTGTGTACGACAGGTTCTTTTTCCTGACTAAATACTTCAGGAGCCTACCAGTGTGATTTATGTCTATCAGAGAGACAGGTTGGAGTGGCACAATATGATTCCTCGTTCTCTGACCCAGAGCCTGGTTACCTAGTTTGAGATGAGTCAAATTCAGTAGACATAAGTTGACACTTTTGATAGCATCACACCTACTTATACACACAATGAAACTGAATTGAAAGAGTTGTTTCCATTTAGTGGCTTTTAAGCAACCAGGATAAAATTCAGTAATCTCAATTCACTACCAGTTAGCCAGATAGTTATGTCCAATGTGTGCTAGCCTGCTTTCAGTCAGACACCTGCTCCTTGCTCTTTGCTTTGAGCAGACTCTGGCCAGGCTTTGGTGTGCCAGACAGGCAACTTTTTGTACAGCCCTTGCCAGCCTCTACTGTCCAAACCAACTGCTCGTCACTGTTCTTGGCATCCATCCTGGTGGTATGCATTGGTGGGCAACCCATTCCCCCTGTGCAGAAGACCAAGGGCAATATGTGTGTAAGGTGGTGCTTGCTTCCCTCCTCTGGGAGTATCTGGAAGAGCAAAACCACCAGGTGAGGCTGCTTTTCTCTGCCTGAATTTTACATCTACTTAAAGGAGCTTTTGGATCAAAATAACACTTCAGGGAAATGATGTACTAAAGGTTATAGCAACCATTTCCAGCTCTTCATAGGGTTACAGAGCCTCAATATGTTATTAATAGAGTTTTGCAAAGGGATATTGGAGGTATTTTCAGAATATGGCTGAAGAGAATGCTTTTTTTTCTTTCCTTTTTCTTCTAATACTTGTACCACTGAAACAGCCCTCCTCACTGGAGCAGGTCTCATACCTGCATCTGTACAATTGTCTCTACAATGCCTTCTGTTGTTTGGGGATCTGTGGGGGAGATAACTAGCAGGAAAGGAATCTGATCTCAGTGGGCATTTGTGAGAGTTTTGATGCAACCTTTAGCTAATTAGTTTCATTTAATATAAATTCTCATGGCTGAAGTTCTCAAGAGACAGGAGGACTATTCCGTGAAAGGAAAAAAGCTCTTATCCTTAGCAATACTTTTGTATGTTCTAACTTCTTGGGGGAAAGGGGATAAGAGGTAGGTTGTGAAAAACCACTGTTGCCAGAACATAGTTGGAGGGTAGGGTTTTGTACAGTCATTAATGTGTGATACAAGAAACTAGTTTGCAAAATGTGTACCCATAGAATTCCCATTGATTTGTAGAACAAAATCAAATTACCCAAATTGCTGTAAAGACTCCACCTAGTTGAACTGATGCTGCATTGTAGTGAACTTTTAAAGTCATATTGACCATAACATTGCCATGAAATGTTTACCACAGCACTTGCTGTCCAGAAATGGAGGCAAGACTTGGGCTGAAACCTTGAGATCTGCTGCAATAGACACAGGGGGCTTGGGACCTCAGGCATATTTCTGTAGGTAGCTGTATGGCTCACCCTGAGATCCTCTGTGCTAGCTGTTTCAGACAAGCCCTATGAGCAATAACCCGGACATGTTTATGTAGTATAGGTAAAGGAAAAACAGAGAACCACATTCCTGTCTGATGCTCAGAATATAAATCTGTCAGAGGAGCCTTCGGAAGAGGTTTTTGGCCAGGGAGTAATGAAGTGAAGGATCTGTAGGTGAGTACAGATGACTTAGTAAACGAATGTAATGGCTGATTGGGGAATTAGCGGCACTGGGGAAATGTGCAGTGAAACATACCCTGAACTTTCTCTATGACTATGCCACTCAAGTTCACTGAATGTATTTTCTTAGAATTAATGGAGATACTGTAGAGAAAATTATTTGTTGCATTTTGGCATTTTTTTTTCCCATCACTCGCAGTGCTCCTTCCCTCTTGTTTCCACTCAGCTTTGAGTGAACAGAACTGTGCTGGCTGGCTGTTTGCACAGTGTCCCATGTGCAGCCATGGTGGGGTGAGGGTGGGAAAGGGCCAGAAAAAGAGCCAGGTTCTTCTTTCTGTATTGAAATTCAGTCTGCCTTAGAGGAGGGTGGGCACAGGACAAGCAATACCCAACAAAACTTGTGGCAGCTTGGAAAGCCAGGGCTTGAAACACAGGAACAGGTTCCATTTCTACTGCAAGCTGTCTGCTCCAGAGAAGAACCAGGATGTAATTGATTTAAAGTGAGGCAGGATTTACTGAGTTAAAAAAGAAGTTGATTTGTAGCTGGTCGAGATGCTAATCTTTATGCTCTTAAGATAAATTGAAAAAGAGATGGCAAAGATGTCATTCTACCTCATAAAGCCCGAGCTTCCTAGGCTATTACACAAAGCAGTGCAGAGGAAAATATTCTGCCTTTTGTACTTGCTTTGCTTCAAGATTTTCCAGTAATCAAACACAACTAAGAAATGGAAAAAGCCTTTGTGAAAACTAACACTGTGCTATAATTTTGGTTTTGAGTGGCTGTTATCCCTCTTTCTTCCCTCCACTTTTAAAATCTCATCTCCATGTCTTTTAATTCCTCTTTCCACATCTTTTCACTCATTTCCTTAATCCTATGCCCACTGAGTCCCTCTGTTCATTTTCCTGCTCCTTTATCATTATTAATTCTCCCCACCCAACTATTGCCTGGGTTAACTATGCTGGTTAAGCAGTAGGATTGGAAAAGCCAGCACTTATTTTGAGAAGACCTTATGGGGAAAGAGGTTTCATACTGTAATCTCAGGTGAAGGTCTAAACATTTCCCAAATTCTCTGACCCCTAAATATGAATATCATTTGACTTTGAATAATGAGCTATTCGTTCATCTCTATATAAAACCTCATGTATCCTGACAGTTCCCTATTGCCTTCCTGTCTGAAGTGGCTCAGGAGTATAAATTATTCTAGCGAAGGCTGGCAGTAATTTATGCTCAATAAATTGACTATAGATCTGCTTGTTTCAGTAGGTAACATGGGAAGGACTTATACCTTTTGCTAAATTCCCTCATTTGTTCTCGGACAGACACTTGCTGTCCTGGGGCTGATCATGAGTTCCAAACCACCGTGATAGGCAGGTACTCATATGCCTTCAGTAAAACTACTCCTGTGAGTAGCAAGTTACTGGTGAGGTAGCCAGACTGATCATTGAAAATCACTCGCACACCAATGAGGAAACTGGAGGTCATGTTTCGCAAAACATGTAAAGGACAACTGATGAAACGGAGATTAGCTATGGCTGTTCTTAAAAAAAAAAAACCCTCACTTTAACTGGCAGAAATTTACTATATCTCTTTAGACTGATTTTTCCCCAAAGAGCATGAAACAGATAGGCCATTTAGAGGTTTTGGTTTCTTTTTTTTTTTTTTTTTGCATGGTTTGTTTTTTTAAAAATGTAAAATGGGCTAGTTCCTTTGTAGGACTTCTGCAAAAAAGGGTGATACAATCCTTTTGTCCAAGATGCAAAAGGCAGAAAGTAATTCATCACTCTTCAAGTACAATTTATTATGGGTCAGGGAGAAAGGTTTCACTCATGATCATTAGGTTTCAGTGGTGCAGATGCTGGACATGATGAACCAATGAGGCTTATCAGGTGTGATAATCAACACAGATTTTTTGTATCTGCTGTCATTTCCTCTCTCTTGTAGCGAAATCTAGGTTTTGGACTCTGACTACCATTTCATAAATATAGACATATTCCTTTATTGTTCTGTGTGGAAATGATCACCTGATATTTTAAATTAGAGTGATGCAAATGAAAGTTTTGAACCTGCATTCCTGGGCCATGGGGGAGCAGCAAGGGCAGCTTCACCTGCCTGGGCACGAGCCCTGCTCTTTTCCTCAGCAGCTGAGCTAACGCAAAGCAGTGGGTCAGGCAGACCCATCCCATGGCCCATGTGTGATCAATGGGCCCCAGATTGATTACCTTAAGTTACACATATGCACAAAAATTAAGGGCCAGATCCTGCTGTGAGCACTGCACAGGCAAATCCCTATGCAGTCTCACTGTAGACCAAAGTCTTTGTGTGGCTGCAGGGATCTGTGTGCAAGTAAAATGATGGTTTACAGTAATCAACACAATTAAAGGGACAGCCTTACATTTCAGTGTAATTCTGGCTCTTCTGAGCCAACAAAAATGTGGCTGTTGAATTCAATGTATCCACAAGACCACCTCTTCCATCAGCCCAGCTACCCTCATAATCCATCTTTGCTGTGCTTTGCAGTTTTATAAACTTTACTACTAACATTTCACCTGAATGCCTCACCTGTTATTAGCTTTGCAGCAGGGTGAGATGCTCACCGTGAGCCTCACTGAGAGAAATCGAAAAGCAAAATACATTGCTGAGGGGGTTTACTGACAATGTGTTTTCAATACTTGTCTGTCATATAAACTGAGTCACCACCAGCTCCAGGTACCTCAACCAACCCAGGTCACTGTGGGGCAAAGGCAGAAACAGACTCTCTGACACCTAAAAGCTAAACTTTAGAGATTAATATTTAAACCTCTGAGTTTCAACAAAGGCAAAGAGAAGGACAGACTTTGCTGCACTAGATGCCTCTGTGCATCTGTATCACTAAACCTGTTAAACAATTTTTCAGTGGGGACTGAATTTATATATCTATACACATACAATGTATGTATACACACACATATCTATACATTTATGCAGTCATATCTATATACGCATATACATAATCGTCTGTATTTCACAAAGCTGCCTGCAGTTGCAGTGACAACTGAGGATTCAGAAGTAGTGCTCCAAATGCTGGCATAATCTTGAATTTATGGGAAACCAAAGAATTTGTGAATGCAAAGCTTGATAGGAAAACAACAATACTGGTCCAATTCTCAAATAATATCAATCAACTTTAATAACAAAATTATGTTCAAGTTAGTTATATGTAAAATCAGTCATTGCAGGTTTTTGTCAGGGGAGAACTTTCCTCTCCTCTCCTCTCCTCTCCTCTCCTCTCCTCTCCTCTCCTCTCCTCCCTACTCCACTTCATTCTATTCTTCTTCCCTATTTCATTATTTTTTTCTCTCTTTTTCTTTGCATTCTTGTAGTCTGAATCCAAATGACAGTCCTTTCTCTGTCTTTTAAAGGACATGCTACCTCTACAGAGTATATGTTTTCCATCTGGCATTGCATGTGGGCTGTAATTGGTGTTAGCTCCAAGTTTGAGAATGTGAGACTTTAGCAGACAGATGTGAGTATTTCAAGAGAACAAAAAGACATCCTATATTTTTCCAATTGCTTTACAGTGATTGTTGGGGTTTTTTTATGAGTAAAATAATCAAATGAGTAATCTCCATGCCCCTCTATGTCAGTAGCTCAGACATCAATGAAGATGTGCTCTCTGGTGCCATGATAATAGCTAGCTTTTACTGGCACTATATCAGAACTCCCATTTTCTGCCCTATAAACAAAAGACCCCAAATTCATAAAAAGGATGGTTTGTCTCCTTCCACCATCCCCCCCTCTTGCCATCAAATAAAATAAAAGTTCTGTTGGATTAGACATATATAATCACTCAAAAAGTCTAGGATTATATCTCCTCCATATCTGACATAAATAAGACAAGTTAAATGAATGTCTGCTCACCAGTTCAATTAGGAATGAACTCAGACTGGACATCTAATATGACTGTAGCCAAGTTGTGGGCTTTGCTGCCAGATTCTCAAGCAGATATAGCCTTCTTGCTAGGAAGCTGCTGCAGGGATCAGTGCAGAGAGGTTCAGTTTCCACCCCAACCAGCTCACATTAGCTCTACATACATTATGTCTCAGTTAGCTGCTCTCGGCAGTGTTTCTGAGTGCATAATACTTAACCAGATCTGGAGTACATAGAGCTTTCCTATATAGCTTAAATTCAATCTCCTCTATAAGGACTAATCCCATATGTACTGAGATACCCTTGTGCAGATAATGCTGATTCATACAATGTCACCTGCCCACCGAGCCATGCAAAAAGGGCTCACTTTACTTCCCAGACCATCTTTACTCATAATTTTTACATGGTAGTTCAAAGTCAGGGTTTCTTTGACATTTCCTCCTGATCACTATCTTTTTGTACCTTTAATAGTAAAACAAGCACTAACAGGTTTGGGCATTTTTTTTTTTTTTCAAATACTTGGGCAGTGACTGGTATAAAGTATTATCAAAATTCCTTCAATGAATGGACAGTGAGACTGAGAAAATGTTTTCTCAAGGAAAAGGAGGAGGGAAGAAGAAAGATAAGTTGCTGTCCTTCAAACTCTGTATCAGATAAGGATGTTTCCTAAGGAAAAAAGCCTAAATTGTAACAGTGGCAGAAGTATTATATATTTAATTGCAGTAGCTACTAGTCTTTCATGAAGAGACCCTCTAATCAAGGGCTTTGATTATAAGGAACACAGCTTAGATAAAAATCTTATACATTTTGAAAAGAAAAATTCCTCAGCCTGGTCTTTTAAGAACACATTAGGCAGTACAAACTACAACTGTGTTGTGAATCAACTCTATTTTTCAACAAGGATACCTTTTGTTTTGTTTACCTGAAATGTATTTACCTAAAAAGGTATAGTGTCCAGTCTGTGGAAAAACTAGTTCTTCCAAACATTGGCACAAGAAAATGCTTAAGCTAATAGTAAAAAAAGCCATTAGGATGAACTCTTATACTTAAATGAGACAAGCATTAAATGTGTTGCTGAAGTAGACCCGCCAAGCTGAGGCCCTCTTCCTTCGGTGGGAAAATTCCCTAAAGCCACAACACAAGGACATATTGGAACTCATAACAGTAAGAAGTTCATAGTCTTCTACCTCACTCTCTTTTCTTGTTTGTTTTACCTCTTTTTAAACTGAAGACTTCATCCTGCAAACTCTTAAATCCTTCCTTAACTTCACACGTGCAAATCATGTCATTCTAGCAGTATAGAGGTCCACTCATGTGAACCAAGTGTGGAAGTTGTTGAAAATTTATGGGATACTCACAGAAATTTAGAAAGTCAGTAAGACCTAGAGCCCATAGGGGTTTCCACTTGTGGCTAATGTTCATATATGCTATTGTGAAATGTTACAAAATCGAGTTGTCTTTCAATGAAAATGTAAAGCACCCATTTCTAGATTTGGTAGTTTTTTGGTTTGGTTTTGGATTTTTTTTTGTTCTTTTGGGATGCTTGGGAATAGTTAGAAAGAGGGAACACAAAGTACATATTTGAGAAAAATCAAAACAAAGTGGGAGCCTATAACTCTTCTACAGGGTCTCTTTAAAAAGTAAGCTATGAAACAAACTCTACATTGAGATCAGTTTAACCATCTAAGCTTTACATTAAAGAACGATTATTGATCCGTCATCTATTTTAAGACCCTTATCCATGCCTACACATGAAGTCCTTGGTCACATCCACTTTCTCTGCTAACCAGCTGCACCTTGAAGAGTTTGGCCTGTCTTCAGAGCTGTTTTCATCAGTTTGAACTTCATTTCCTTTAACTCAAACCTATATGGGTTGCATATATGTAGTTTTGGGATCATCAGTCCAGGCACTGAATAGTTTATTCTGCCTCCTAATGATCAGGCTCCTATCACTGTACAGTTCATGCCCAAGTGCTGAAGGGGGCTTGTGCATAGGTAATAAAAGACATGTCTGAAATGGAACGAAACCCTGTCTTTTGCTGCCAGCTTGGCTCAAGGTAAACACTGGAAAACCCAAACTGTAGAGCGCCAAGTAAAGTGTTGTATAGCTGGAAAGCTGACCCATGGTCAGAAGATATGTTGCTTCCACTCAGGGTTTGATCCAGGCTGAGGGAGCTCAGTGGGACTCTTTCCAGTAGAAATTAATTCTGGACTTCACTCACTTCAGGAGGTGACTCGATGTTACCACAGCTCTGACTCATGAATGAGAATGCGGGATGGTTCCCACTGCTTTTATCGCCTTTTTCTGTCCATCTATCAGAGCTTAGAGGAAAGTTGTTGCCTAGACCCTTTAAGTTCACATAATTAAACCCAATGGCAGCATTACCCCTTACCTTTACGTTAATGTGCAGCTGTAGTTTGTAAAATACTGACTCAACATCTGTTGTTGAGTCAATGTGGAGACTCATTTAAATTGTTCCATCTCTACTGAATTTCTTGGTACAAATATGTTTTTATCACTGTACTTAGCACAACACAGTTCAGCCCAGCTAATGGGAAGGGAGCGAGACTTTCTTCTGTCATCAACCAAAGGCTGCTCCAGCTGCCCAATCCTTGCTACAGGTGCTGAAGTGTGAATCAGACAGAACACAGCTCAACTTTCATGTGCAGGATTAGTTGGCCACATTTCTGGACAGAAAAACAATCTTTTCACCATTAAAATGAGTAAATTTGATCTAGAGTCAAAGGAGTACCCTACAATGCCATTCTTCACAAAGTGGTCTTTTAGCACAGAAGCACATTCAAGCCCATTTCTTGGTTGTTAGTGGAAGAGTAATTCCATTACTCCTTTTGATATGTAACAACAGATACTGGTCTGTTAATACCTTGTTTGCCCAGTTTGTTGACAATTCTAGGAAAATTACACCGACTTTTTTTTCTTTCTTCCCCTCTAATTATCCATGGCAAAACCCCTCAAACTGTTTTCTCAACAGAGACCACTACATGTTGATTTACATGCGGTAAACATTCAGTGCAAATCTAACTATAAAAATAAGACTGTATTAAATTCAAGGCTGGTTCCTCATTGAGTTGGAAAAAAGAGGAGAAAATGGAAAGAAGCTGTTTGTATGAAAAATCTGGATATAGTGGGTCAAATTCTGCTATCTGTTATGCAAAAATATGGCATCAGATCTGGGTCTAGCAAAAAACAAAATCAAGAACATGCTTAATTATTAGTATATGAGCAATTCCTTTTGCCCTTCTTGGAAAGACCTATATGATATGAAATATGCTTGTGGGATCACCACTGCTTCCATGCTCCAATTTTTAACTCTGTGCCTATGTGTCTTGCTGGAAAGCACTCAGCACCTGAAGGACTAAAATTCAGAATAGATGTTGAGTACCTAAGTCTTCCTGAAGGAAAGATGCTTGATTCCAGTGAGTTTTAGCTAGGGCCTTTTAGCCAAGGGTTTTAAATATTCTTTAGAGCCAGATTTAAACCTTCAAATTTAGACTAAAGTATGGGCCTTGAGCTAATTTTGTTTCTCACTAGTCTAAGTAATTAAAGCTAGAAAAGATCAGCCTTAGACTCTTCTTCATTGTTCATGTAACAAAGAAGAAAGGTATTTATGGGAACTAAAAATAACTAAAACTATCTTAATTCTGACTCAGTTATTTTATTATTTTCTAAGGAGCAATTTCAGGCCTAATTCTGATTTTGAGTGTGAAGCTGTACATCGCAGCAGTGGATAGCAGCTGATTTTTGCCAGAGAAATGTCACATGCCTCTGGAAACAACCACACCATTAGTGTTAAAGTAGGGAAGTGGTAATATATAAGCAAACCAGGCACAACTATTTTGTAATCTTACAGTTCAAACATGAAAAAGCCTAAAGCCCTCTCTATAGCATTTTACGTGGTTAAACATTGCACGGAGAAGACAGGTCTTCTCTTATGATACTTAATGAACTATGTCTCTATTTTCAGCTCATTTGCCCAAGGCACTCATTTCCTACGGGGTTTTTTTGTTATTAATAATCTGTAGCTACTGAAACAGAGACCAAAGAGGTTTGTTTTTTTTTTTTTCAGGCTGGGCTGTACCCCTTTCCAGAAGTCAAGTCTCTATGTAAATATTACTTGTTGCTACCCACTTATATTTTATGCCTATGACTCATCACACTTTACATATCTATCTGGCATGAGAGCTTCATGTGATACTATTCTTTCGCCAGCTGAAAATCAGCTTAGGAATCATACTTAGGAATCTTTTAGAGAAAAAAAACCACCAAAACCATGTCTGCTAGCTCAAGCTGTAGTGAGCCTTTCTCATCATAGTTCCAGCACTTGAGATAAAACTTTTTCATTGAGATCCTTTTCCCAGTTCCATCAGTATGATCTTCTGTTTGAGACAGTCTCACTATTTCAGCAGGCTGGTTTTCTGCAGTCCATAATTCAAGACCTCCATTTCTTGCCCTACCTAACTTCCCAAAAAAGAGTTGAAGGAAATGAGCCAGTAAATACTCCCAGAGAAATAAATTCCCAAATCAGCATGGTAATAATAATAATCATAATCAAAAAAAGTCTTACAGTAAGTAGATTTCTAAATTAATGAGATTTCATGAAGACTGCCAGAGACTTTTTGTTGCTATGGATTTTAAACAGAAGTTGGAGGTAATATAAACCCCTTGTGATATATAGATAATTGACCCTCACTGTAAGATTAACATTAGAGATACAACTGCACCAAACTTCTGGACCTTTAACATCCCAGAATTTGTGGAGGATGACGGGCAAGTCCTGAACATGAAACTGCATCTTGGCATCCTGTCTGACAATTTCCAGACCTGAACACGCATGTGTCATGCCTGTGAGGTTCGGTGTTGTGATTCATTTTGTAGAGACACCTTCTCTGATTAAAATACTCCATTATAACCTCTTGCAGGGTTTGCCTTAATCACAGGGGCAGTTGACTGACATAGAAAATGGGGTATTTTCTTTGGGGTAACTGCTGCCATAAACTGATTATATATGATATAATCCACCAGGATATATTGAAGCAAGTTTATTACACCAAGTCTGAGTTTTAAAAACCAAATTCCTTCTGCAGTTGTAAAATATACTTGTCCCTTGAACACCAGAGCTTAGTACGCTCATTCAGTCTAGAAGAAATGTATGGCTCATACAAGGAAATACCTTCTGGCATGATGCATAATCATTCCAGTGAACTTACTGCCACTAGGAATTACTGAGTTGGTCTGAAATCACAGAATAAACATTTAATAGGCAACAAGAGTGCATCGTATGCTGCTATGCTAGATTGGCTTAAATTACTGAGATGGACATCTCAGTGGCATCAGCTGGAATTACTCGAGGCTGAGGGTGGTAGTTCACGAGTTTTCTCTGACATGTTAAGGAACATATTCAAAGCTAAATAAAAAATAATACTTTGCCACCACCAAACAGAAGTATTTTATAGGAGTTTCAGAGGAATTAATTCTACCAATAATTATATTCCCTTTTCCTTGAGGTTATGAAGATAAATAAGAAATTTATTTGCTAATAAAGTGCATAGATTATGCAAATGTTGGTGGAATAGTAAATACTAATAAGAGAAGATAGTCACTGAGAGGAATCAGGTAAACTAGGCAAAACAAAGGCACGTCAACAGATCCAAATGCAAAGACAGACATTCAGGGCCCAGAAATGGAGTCTATGCTTTTAGAAATAAGGACTGGTATCTTGGAAAGTGGTGATTCTGAGAAGTTTCTGCGGTAATACCACAGGAGCAACTGAACCTGAGCTCCCAGCTCAATCCTGTG
Source organism: Eurystomus gularis (assembly GCA_013400335.1). Lineage (NCBI taxonomy): Eukaryota > Metazoa > Chordata > Aves > Coraciiformes > Coraciidae > Eurystomus > Eurystomus gularis. The sequence goes on from VZZY01020674.1 coordinate 143,922, forward strand.
GCAGAGGAGGCTGGTGCAATCCTGGCGTGAATAAGCTAATGCACAGTGAGGAGAAGGGTGTGCTGCTTTGCACTGATTAGACTTCTTAAATGCAGCTGTAAAATCCTTTTACTAGACAGGCATTGCTATATAGCCTATAAAATATCGCCTCGTGTCTTTAGAGCCTATGACTCTGGTGTCCATATTTGTTTAAGGTGTTAAAAAATAAACTGGTTATAGAAAGAGGAGTGTGCAAAAATCTGTTCAAAGCCTAGACAAAATGCTGACAGACTTGATGTTCAGTTTGATTACCTTAAACTTAATCATGATATCTAAATAGATTTTTAATTTACTATAAAAAGGAGTATGAAAGAATGGTGAGTTTTAAAGTATATTAGACAAAACTAATAATAATTAAAAAAAACCCCAAACAGACAAAACTCATGGCAGTGGAATCCATGAGAACTGAGGATCCTTCATTTCTTCATGTCTACAAAGCAAAACTACATTCTATCCTGAAAATGACACTTTGCCAAAAAAAAAGAAAAGCTTTCATCAGGCTGAAGTGATTGGTCTCAATGGAAGAGCAAGTGGATGAAATTCAGTTGAATGTGATACTCAGGAGAATAAACGAGGTCATTTAATGACGCTTCTGCCCATAACTCAATGAATATTCATATAAATCAGGATCATGAAAATGAAGTCAAACTCTGCTTTTGCTTTGCCTTTGAGCTGTGTTCACATATTTCTTCTGCACTAATTTAAAAAAATTGAGCTCAAAAGAATGACCAAGTTGCCTTGGTTTCTCAGTGCTGCTCAAAACCTGTAGACTCAGATCTAAACGGGATCATTGTATTTTTTTTTTTTTTTAATTTTTGGCAATTTCAACAAGCTTTATGTAAGTTTGCAAACAACCTTGATCCTGTCAAGTTTTAGTATGTGCAATTTTTAAAGCGCTGCTTTTAATTGTATCTGCTGTCATTACCTCTTAGGGCTGGAAACTCGGCTTCTAGCCACTATAATAGTACACGCTATTATGAAATTAAGAGCAAAATAGGAAGTTTTAAGTCACAGCTGCAAGGCTGTTGCCAAATCACTAACCTCTTCCCCCTCCAAAACAGCAATAAAAAATAATCTCTAGAGATTCCAGCACCGAAGCCAACAAAGTACAGTAGTTATATTTTGAGATGGAATCCAGAAACTGCCAGAATGAAGATATGCAATCTCTGCTTGGGAAGAGGTGATGAAAACGCAAGTACATAGCCTGACAAATGAATCATGTCAACAAAAAGAAAGCAACAAAAATCAACTTGTAAAAAGCATCTCTGTATGTCAAATTGTTCAAAGCAGTGGACACATTGCTGAAATTCAGTATTTACTGAGTTCAGTAAAGATGAACATCTCATCATAGCTTTCAGGACTTGAAGCTGCATACCAGAAACAGAACAAAATTCCATATCACTTTGCAGCTGGTAAGGTAGGGGTGATAGCAGCGTGTGGAAACACTGCTTGCACTGGATCCAGGTCCTCTGCACTCAGAAGGGAAATTGTTTTTGATGTCTGAGACACTCAAAATGTGTGCTATGGCAGCCCAGAAGGCCAATCACATCCTGGGCTGCATCAAGAGAACTGTGGCCAGCAGATCAAGAGAGGTGATTCTGCCCCTCTACTCTGCCCTGGTGAGACCTTACCTGGAGTATTGCATCCAGTTTTGGAGCCTCCAGCACAAGAAAGATGTGGACATATTGGAGCATGTCCAGAGGAGAGCCACCAAAATGATCAGGGGAATGGAGCATCTCTCATATGAAGACAGGCTGAGGGAGTTGGGGCTGTTCAGCCTGGAGAAGACAAGGCTCTGGGAGGACCTTATACCGACCTTCCAGTACCTGAAGGGGGCCTACAGGAAGGCAGGGGAAGGTCTGTTCACAAGGGTTTGTAATGATAGGACAAGGAGCAATGGTTTTAAGCTAGGAAAAGATAGATTTAGGTTGGATATTAGATAGAAGTTCTTTAACATGAGGGTCATAGAGCACGGGAATGGGCTGCCCAGACAGTGGTGGAGGCCCCATCCCTGGAGTCATTCAAGGTCAGGCTTGATGAGGCTCTGAGCAACCTGACCTAGGTGGATGTCCCTACTGTGTAGGGAGGTTGGACTAGATGAGCTCTAGAGGTCCCTTACAGCCTAAAACATTCTATGATTCTATGAAATAACCATGTTTATTTTCAGAGGTGCACTAGAGTCTGTATCATACCCAAGGATGTGGGAAAGATGCAGACTGGAAAGGATGCAGACTGGTTGCTTCTGCGAATGGTGAGAAAGGCAGTGAGGTTTCCTAAAATCTCTTTGCAGACTAGGATGACTTCTGCAAATCAGCTCAGTTTGGTGACTTGATTGAAAGACAGTATTGGTAATTCCTGTAAATTCCAGGTCCAGCCTGCTGCAAAAAATCCTGCCCTACTACAGTCATGGGTAGGTTATTGGAGATTTAGGGAGTAGGACCTTTCACTGGAAAATAAAAATGCCTGTCTGCTTTCCTCAAACTCTTTTGTGTCACTAGGACTATCGCGTGTTGGAAAAGTCTTTAAGACAACTACTTTTTGGTTTAAATGTCAGTTTCAGTGAACCAAGAAGCAGAGGAATCAGCTCTTAGTAATCTTGCATGCTATCTTGGATGGCAAACATATAATAAATTGGATGGATTTTCAACAACATTGAAAAACTCAGCTATAAAAAAATTAGTGATGATTACTTTAAGGGAGGTAGTGTATGGACTCAACTCATCCATTGTGTAACTGTTGCCTTGATTAGAGTAACACAGAATTCAGTTTCTTCACAGAATAACTAGATGCAAGAAGGTATGTAAAGGTAGAATACATTTAAAAAACACAATCAAAGAAAGATGTAGTTACTACAATGAGATAAAACCAAAGATGAGGCTGAACAGTGATTTAGAACAGCATTATTACTTACTGCTCACATTTTTCACGTTTCAAATGTAACCTGCCCATTCAACAGTACTTGGATTACTCACCTAAGTGCTGCTAGTGATAATATGCCTGTTCCAGTGTTATTTGCTCTCATGTGTTTTACTTTGATTTGGAATATCTCTGAAGTTCTATATAAAAATGTGAGAATACAAATTATTGGAAGCTATGTAAAACAGGCTGATCAAATTACAGATAATGTGGAAAACCACATTAAAATTAAAATTAACAGTATGCAAGCCAAAGATGAAATAATTTCACATAAAAACCCAAATGAAACCAAAACATCAGCAGAGAAATACATTTTCTGTCGATATGCATTAAGCAAAAATAGTACACACAATTAAACCCTCTTCTTAGTAATATTTTTGCAGGTAAAAGCCATTTTCTATAGTTTCCATATTCTGAAATAATTTATTCAAGAAATTTCGGGTGGTGCATTCAACAAGCAGTCTTAGAAACCATGGGAAGAGTGCTTCTGAGAGCGGTGTTAAGAGACTTGTTCTGCCAAGCCAAATGGAAGCACGTCAAAATGGCACTAAGCCCAGCTATGGCTTTTAAGCGTACCAAGCAACATGAACATGATGGGAATGCGGCCAACTCAAACACACTGTGTTTCTGCTGAAGGAATAAAAGCAAATGAGAATTTGTTGCTTCTATTATTCTCTCTCATTGTTCCACACTGCAGTGGACAAAGTATTGTGTTTTATTGCTGTTGCATTTAAAATATAGATAAATACTATTAGTTGCTGTGGCTCTGAATTATTCAGCTTCTTCAGCAGGTGCCTGACAGCATCAATAGTCCCTACTGAATCAACAGGATTGCTTATCCTTTTAAAAGCAGGCACAGGTTTAGCATCTTTACCAAGATGAGATACTGATTCCCATTTTTTGTGGCTCAGATATTTTCTCTGTCATTCTTTTCCTTCACCTCTTTTTATTCAAATGAACTATTTGTATGTAAAATAGTTATGCTAATAATGTTATGCGTTCCAAAATGTGCAACTTTCTCACTCAAGAGTCACCTTAGCTTGCATGAATAGTCCCATTTGACTTCAGCATTTTTAATGCAAGGAAGTAAGAACACTAAATGTAAGTCAGGGAAGCACACTCAGACTCTCAGGTATCATTTAGTCACTGATACTGGTAACAGATAAGACTCACGGAGTAAGGGAACAAAAATTGTAAACAAAAAAATAAACATAGCCCCATTTCCATAATGAGCTAAGAAGCTGGGTGCAAAAGGTCAAAATCTAGACAGAAAGAAGATTAATATTTTCTCTGAGTCCTTCTGCTGTCTGTATCACCTGGAGCAGGCAGACCTGGACTTTGTTACAGGTAAATAATTACAGTTGTATCTGCCATAAATATCCACTTGAAGGGGCTACTGCAAAAAAATTGAGATTGTATCTCCAAGCAACTGTCAAATGGCTAGAATAAATTTAGAGGGCTTGAAATACTGATGTACACTTTCTATCATAGATATCTCTTGGTCTAGACTTTCAGGCTGCATTTTGACAGAACACATTGGATGACTGAGAAATTAGGGACTCAGGACCAAAAAAATTACATAGTGTTGGCACTTGTGGTTTGTGTCTTCTTTACCTGTTGTACTAGCAAACAGGAAGTCATTACTTCACAGCAAAACCAGAAATATTAACAGGACATATCCTTTTGCATTTTAAACACAGAAGGCAATAAATCTTGGACCACGATGGTAAACCTAAGGAGGTCACTGAGTAATGGTAAGCATAATATCTGTGCTTTTCAGTGCTACAATAAATCTGACAGGGCTCTTTTTTAAAGTTGGGATGCTTCTGTACAGACTGAAGATCAAAAGTTTCTTTGCCCCCCAAAAGTAAAAAAAAGAGCACACACATGCACTGCAATCACCTGTTTTTCATTTTGCATATTTGGGGGAATATGGAACAATAGAGAGTGAAATAATATACCTGTCTCTTTTAGTGTGCGTGATATTCTCATAAGCCCTGACTGAATGAGAAAAATCTGTCCCTTATTTATAAGAATAGATAGGAAAGTTATTCAAACTTTGAACTTCCTTGTGTGTTTTACCCCCCTCTCCTGGTTTCCCAAACACACACTAAAATATCATTATGGGGGTTCCTTCCCAGGCTGACCTTAAAGGTCTGATTTCAGTTGAGATCACCACCGCAGTGAAGGTAGCACTAGTGTCCCTGTAGCTGTATCTCAACATACCTGTTTTCAGGGATCATTCTATGCCTAATCCAGAAGACTGCCCTCAACATTTCTTAGGTCAGATTTGATGCTCTCTGGGCTACAATCTAAGACATTCAGAGCCTCCAGCTTGGAAACCTTTTCCTTCATATGTAACATATATAGAAATACTGTGTTCCTTGGAACAAACATCTTGCAGACACATAGCAGTTCTACCAAACAGACCTATTTCCACCTGCACTTCCAATCCAGTGCTGTTGTTGCTGCCTCCCTCTCCCACCCTTGAGGTTGAACTTCTCTGCCTGGCAGTGCAAAGCTATATAGACTGGTTTTGTAATAGCTGGTGTAAAGGAAGTTAGCAAATAGTATGCATTTAATTTCTTCTTTCTTTGTATGTGTTAATTACGAATCTAGCCAAACTCCAGAAATGCTTTCCTTATGCTAACCTCAAATCAAAGTATGTTATTGAACTATAAGGAGAAGTAAAAGGATAGGAACTCTGTTAAGAAAGGCAGCCATACAGCATCTTGTAAGATACTCCTTTTGCCTTTTCATTTGCCACTTGCTATGGCTCTTCCCAGAGTCATGACTTACCCAGCTTTCAGGTCAGGCCACATGTTATTGCTTAGCAGGCTGTGATAATCAAAGGAAAAATAATAATTCAGGAATATTCAGCAAGACAAGCTGAGAAAAGCAACATCACTGAGCTACCAACAGCAGAGGGCAAGGAGTAAGAAGACAAGAAACCCAGCAGTTGAAATGAGTTGCCTGTGGGATGTGTACCTAGATAACCATCACTGTAACTGGACCTTAGGACCAGCTTTGGGCCCGGGTAGTGGGTGTTTTTCAGTGCGTCTAAGTTGAAATTCGGCCTGAGTATTATCTAACAAGCCTCTGTCTCACCATCCGTGAGACTGAAGGTGCATTAAGGCATGGTAGACAGTTTTGTCTACAGCCTTTATCTAGACTTTGGGAACTGCTTGCTTATATAAATTTTTTTCCCACTTCTATGTTACAGCAAACAGAAATCTCTTGTAGGGAATCGTGTGTGTAAAAGGTTCTCATATGAGAATGCTGTAAGCCATTGCTGTGGCTCATTTTTCACACCAATGTCTAGTAAAGCAAACCCATTCTCTTGGGCTCTGATAACTGCTGAGCAACATGCCATCTTCACTGTCCAAGTTCTCTACAGTCTAGTCATCGCCTTGCCTACTCCAAAACATCTGCTTTTCCCACCTCTCTGATAGTGATACAGATGATAATTTTTCAGTCTTCCAGCAATTATCTTGGCATTTTTTCTCATGTTAGCATTTCAATACAGAAGGAGCTCCCTGGGAAAAACCACCAAGCCACAAAATCTGTCTTCATGACACTTCACTGTCTGCAGATGGTGTGTGATAGACTTTGCTTTTCAAAACGAGCATTTCATCCTTGGTAAACTGTTTTGGCTGCATCTGTGAAGTACATTCATTACCCTATAACTAAGGATAGAGTATAGGTCAGTATATTACCTGGACTAAAATTCAGTTAGCCATTAACTACAAATATTATAATACTACTTGCTTTGACAGTGGTCAAATAATTGCTTCAAAGTGCACTAGTTTCAACAGAAAGATTCCCATGGGCATCACATGAGGTGAATAGATTCTCAATCTGAGTCGTGATCTAAATTTGCACAAATTTTTATGCATATGCATTTAGGTTGACAGAGTTTGTACATTACTCATTTGCCACTTTGTTACAAGAGGACAGTACTTTTTTTCACCAAACAGTGATTGTGCCTTCAAAATCTTGTCCATGACTGTGGAGCCAGCAGCCAGATATTTTCCCAAGTCAGCTAGATAGTTTTGCAGCCCCTGTTTGCATTGAATTTTGAAAAGGACATGATTAATTCAGTCCAGGACCACAACAAAGGTTAGTAACACTCTAGTGGGAAATACATGAATTATTTTAAACCTCCTGAACTCTATTATTCAGGAATATCTCCAACTAGTGAGTGCAAACACGCCAACAGGCTTGCTTTCCCCTCTCTGTTACCATGAGTGATATGCCGGTATAATGCATGAATACACGTGTAGCAGAAGGTTCAAATGGACCCAGATGCAGCTATTTATTTAGAATTGCCAGGCAGCAAGGTGGCAGTTTTAGTTCTATCACCAACAGTGAGGCTTATAGAATGACTAGAAGGAAATGCAACCAAAAGATACAGAAGACCAAGGCACTGTTTAAATGCTATTGCTATGTTATTTTCCAATTCAGAAAGTTAGAAATCCTTTAAAGCTATTTAAGTCTTTATGTATGAAAGAGAGCAGAGGAAGCCTCTGTCAAAACACAGAGCTGATGTAGGTCATTAGCACCTATGAAAAAGTAAATGTCAACAGGTTACCAAACCACATATCTAAATTCTGCCTGGGAGTAGCATGTTAGTAACATAGACTTATACTAGACCAAAGTAAATATATATATATCTGACATTGTGCATGCTTTTCTCAAATAAACACTTTACAAAGCCAATTTTGCTTTGTAGACAAAAGCTTCCCAGAGTAGGACAAAGACAGCAAACAGTCTGAGAGCCCCCTCCAAACACTGCTGTCCTTACATGGGATTTTCAGCTCACTGACCACCCCAGGGCACTGAGCCTTTACATGTGCTTTGCTGCAGTTGTCATGGTGTGTCTGCTGTTCCTGTCCTGCTTGTGAGCGCAGGGAATAAGAGAGACATGTGGAAGAGTGTATTTCTGCATCCACCTCCAGGAAGCACAGCAGCACAGGTCTCTAGAGCTTAAATGCTGGTCTGAGACATCTGGGCATGACTGTGAGAACCACCAGCACCTGCCTGGTAAAATGGCATCATTTCATTCCCTTGTTCCTTGAGCCATTCCAGACTTTCAATGCCACTGCTATGGAGCTCACTGAAGCAAAGCCAACTCAACATAAACCTCAAGGTAAAAACTAGTTTGCTAGCTCCCTGAACAACTGAAGAAAAGATTATAGGTACATCTAGGCAGCCACTGATGTGGGGTGCTCTGTTCTGCTGATTCACTAGTCTATGTCTGGGCAAACTTTTCTAAAAGTTTAAACAAAAACTTAAACTAAGTCCAAGCTTTTCTGTTTTAGGAACAAATGAGAATAAAAAATAGGATAGGTTCTATTAAATACAAGTATCTGTTTATTCCCAAATGAGTGAAATAAATGTAAATCTTTGACAGATTTATTTAGTAAAGCAGCAAACTTTTGAAATATTAGCTAGGTTCTGTTAAGAACTTCTGAAGATTTCTGCTATGTCACCAAAAGGAGCTGAGGAATAACTTGTTATCACAAATAGTTGGAATAGATGGTGCTGCTCCTGGCTCTTGCTTTTTCTAGAGAGAATGAGCAATCTACAGAGTTCTATAAATTGCGTTGTTTCTTTGAATTCATTATGGGTACTCATTACAGGCGCTACTTGTGCATTTTAGGCCAAAGTGGTAAGATGGAAATGGAGGGTGTGAGCCTAAGGAAGCAATCACAGTCCATTATTTGGGTAGAAGGTTGGTTGCAAAAGCTGTTCTCCTAACAGGTGAACCAAAGCCCACTTCTTGTGTTTTCAGGCTGCCAGAATATGAGAATCTAAAAGTAAGAGTGTGGGCTTGGCCTGAGTTTGAGTACAGAAATGTGAAAGACAGTCACCTTTAATATAGCACAGGGGTTTAGAGACAGAGATACTTCTAGTGCCTAGTTTAATCGTCCCATTTAGGAGCTCTTGGTCAGCCTGTGGGCAAACGACCTCCTTTTCGCTGGTGACCATGCAACCTAGCAGATTGCGTGCAGGAAGCACCCTCACTGGTTTTCATTTTGAATTTCCACAGCGAAGCAGCAGAATAACCTGCCATTAACTGCAGGAATTCTCATATGAGGAAGATTATCTGAGCTAGAGCATGAAGCAGAGAGAATATCTCAAATGTTGCATCTTCAACACCTGAAAAGCAGCTACTAGATCCACTTCTCTTGTTATTGCCCTAAGAAGCAAAATTTAGGCAGTAGACTATTTGCAGACATGATTTTCATGAAATGCACGGTCTACCTTCAGAAAAAGAAGTTGGGTGCAAACTGATGGCATATATCCTCTTCCATCCTAAATAATCACCTTTGGTACAATTAGAGGTACCTGTAATAATATTTTACAAAAAAGTTCTTATGACAAGAGCTTTTTGAATTCAAACTGTGCTGTTCATCCAGGGACTCCAAAAAACTTTATGACCATGATTTATATTATTTTATAAGGCAGAAAGTAATGGACAGAATATTAAAGACCAATGCCTATAGTTGTACAGAGAGTCAATAACAGAATAGGGAAAAACCTCATCTTCCAAGTGAGGGCTGTTTCACAAGGTCACAGATAACCCTGTGAAGGGAGGAAGAAGAGATTCCCATGTTTCTGCACTGGCTGTGCTTTTTGTCATCAAATAGTTACAAAGCCCACTTACACAAAAGCTGGCAGAAATAAAAACACTGAAGTGGTCACTACCTAGTGCACTCAGATAAGTAATATTTGTGTTCAGTAAATTAGCACGTTCAGGAGTTATATACTTTTGTTTGTCAGCATTTTGTTCTCAGCATGCATAGATCGGTTTTCCACTACATCATTCAGAGGTTAGCAGGAAACAAAATTAAACCCTCAGTGTTTTCACCACCATACAACTTGCAAAGTCATTTTTCAATGAACTTAACAGGTTATCTTGGAAAAGACTAATAAATTATGAGTGTTGCCTTTGACTTTCTCTTAGCAGAACTCATTGTTCATCTAATTTTTGCAACAGATTTCCTACCTCATTTAAAACTTCAGCTAGAAGCGTTTTCCTGTTGCATATTGCAAACAGACAGCGACTCAAAAGCTTGGACTGCGTTGTGTAGTCAATATAGTTTTTGGCAAAAGACTGGGAAGCAGTTTTTCTGGCTGAAAGCTAAGAATGATAAAAATAGATCCTGATTTTACAGTCACTGTGGCAAACTGGTTTCCAAAAGCTTCACAACAGCACAAAGGGAACAAAATGGCAAAGGGGAAGTGAGCTGGAAAGATACATATTTTTCCCCAACAAGACTTAAATTCACCATCTTTTGAGGTTTACAATGATCTTATATCACTGCATATGGCACGTACTGCACAACGGCAACCAAGTCAGCGTAGCTTGCAACCAGCCATTCTTTTCCAAAGCTTTTCTGTAAGCTCAACACATTTAATTCACAATCACTTATAGAGCTTATACAACCCTATGAAATAACCTAGTCTCCTAAATCAACTCTTACCTACAAGATATAATTTTATTCTATTTCATACGATTTCATTATCTTATTTTTGTCACTTGATCTCATTTTTCTTGGGGTTCTAAAGGATTTAACAACGAATGATAAGAATGAGATTATCAGCACAAAAATAGACAATAATTAAATGTCAGTCATGTCTGTGACAGAACAAATGCAATTCTGTATCTCACTACTTTTGGTACTGGCTAGTGCACTACTCATTAAATATTTTTACCATTAATGCTGATAGTGTTGCAGTTATTTCAAACAGATGAAATACATTTCGCTTACCTACCCTTCATTCTTCCTCCTCTGCAAATAAGGTTTTTTCCAGTGAAAGATTAGCATAGTTAGTACCAGGAATTTCAAATGGAATTGTTTATGCATCAAAGAGTAAGTATTAATAACAAAAATGCACTCACAGTATGATTGCTTTGTGATGATTAGAATATAAATTGTTAGTTCTATATATACAGACACACACACACTGAATTATATGCCTCGCTATGGTATGTCTTTTGCATTCCTCTAACATCTGATAGTCAGATGCCATGTCACACTCACACTTGCCAATTTGTTTTATCACTAAAACTTTTGTCTACGATGCTGCATGGAGCTGACAACCCAGCACACAGAATTCACCAGAAAACCTCTTACTCAAAGAAGTATCTTGCATTTATAGGGAAGAGGGGGAAGGTGACAGCCTCTGCCCCAGGATCAAGCAAGGGAAAGCATTAGCTTCACACAGAAAACTAGTTTTCTCACTGTTGATGATGAGAGGTACATGTTAAGCAATAAATTAAGTGAGCACAGTCAGTGGCAAACAGAATTTCCTTTCTGCAGGTTCTACTTCACCACTTATGAGTTATGGGGTCATCTCTAACTTGTGAAAATAACTCACATATCACACTCTCCCCATCTCTGTGCTTCTTACCACTCCTGCCTGTGGAGCTGGTGCAAAAGCTTTGGAGCTGGACAGGGATCCAGGAGACAGAACGTTTAGCAAGCACTTCTATGGCAACTCTATCAGACTTGAGGGACTTGTGGAAATGCTAGCCAGCAAAAGGCCGGCCTCTACCTCTCCATATGCGCTTCATCATTTCTGCCCTTCATCTAAGGGAAGGATGCTTTCAAGCACAACAACACATGGTTGCACAGGGCTGGAGAGGGGCTGACACTGCACCTGTGCTGCAGCCCTTGTCAAAACCCCTCCTGACCTTCAGAGGAACAGAACTTTCCCAGGAATACAGCGAGCAAAACAACCAGATAAACAACCAAGCTGACCGTGAAGGCTATGGGAATAAATAACACAGTGTTAAGCACAGGCTAGGCTAAGTATGTGAACCTTCAGTCAAAGTTTTGACCTCAGCTTTTGCAGACATACCCAGGCTCACTTTAATTGCCTGGTTTGCCGGCGGGAAGCAAAGCAGCTGCTGGAGCGCAGTGCTCAGCACAGGGCGAAAAATCCCCCTGAAAATGGGCAGCACTGAGCTCTCTGCTGCCGTGCTCGGATCGGCCCTGCTCACCCAGCAAAATAAATCTGCCCGTCGCATCCACTAGAATTATACAGCTGGTAACAGAGCAGTAAGAAATTGCACTGAAAGAAAAGCTGCCCCTCTGGTTTTGGTAGTGTGGGCAACTGCCCGGTGTGTCCCTGTGGTGGGCTGGGGCTGGCTTTGATCTGCTACACTGTTATTCAGCATCTGAAGCAGCTAGCATATAATGTCCCTCTCACTCCTTTAATAGGAAAGGGCTGCCTTTATCTGTGAGGCAGAATCATGCTTATTGTCATGTTAATTAATACATTTCTAATGAGAAGCTGTTTCTCTAGTTTACACAGAACCAAAGTGAAAAATGAAATAATTTAGCTACTTTTAAATGAAATTATTTTAAAAATAAGGAAAGACGAAGCTTCAAAGAGCCAAACAAAAGGAAAAAATATTGGAGCTACTGAAATGTTGGTTAGTTATCTTTTTGTTCACTCTTTTATATCTTTCCCCTATTCTTAATTGTCTCACTTAATTAGATTATAACTATTTACAATAGGAATTATATTTTACTCTGTGTTACATATGGGGTCTTCATAATACAATGCAAACAAATACTACTAATAATTAATCAAGAACTTTCTTTTGCACTGTGGGTCTTTCAAAGCCAAGGACAACTGCACAGGTGTAGCATCCAGGTGTAACTGGGTTCTTGGCTTGGCTCTATTGATGATAGAGGAACAGAGCTTGAGACTTTGCAGATTTGGTTATTTCTACTCCTCCTGTGCCAGGCCAGTTTCCCCACACTCTAGATCACTGTTCTCAGACCTAAGATCATCACCTCAAAGCAACTATTCTCTGCAGGTTAATACTTTTCGGCATTTGCTGAAGAGAACATGTTGCATGAGGCAGAATTAGCTGCTGTCTTTAGGAGGACCTTTCCTCTCCATTCTGAGGCTGTTCAAGAAAAGGTTTGTCTGTCTGATCTTGACATCATCAATACCTGTCCAGTGTCCAAGATGACAGGGAAGCTGCTGCATTTCTGGTGCTGAAGTGCAATGCATGGGATCCTCAGCACAGTTACAGCTTCTTTTAGGAAGGTCAACAGACCCTCCCCATTCCTCAGAATTTTTCTTCTGGGCAGCTCAGTGTTGCATAATATACTTGTTAAGTAACCACATAAATTATCCTTTTTCACTGTAGTATGACAGGGATGCTTCAAGAGAGGATGAGGGCTCACTGAGATAGTGACTCCATGCACTCAGAGACAGAGGCTTTAAAGAGCTAACAGAAGACAGATAACAACATTTCCTTTCTGCCACCTGTTAATTCTTTTTAACAGATGGAGAACTGGAGAATGGATAGATTAAAAGCCCTGATACAGGAAACCATATTTTTTCAAGACAGTGCTTAAACACATGCTTCTGCAAGCACAGGCTTCTGTCCCAGGGAAGTTGAGCACAAGCTTAAATAGTTTTCTGACTCAGGATCCAAGTGACTCTTCCAGGGTCATAAAAGTAGTGGAATAAGCTGTCCCTGAAACTCCCAGTTCACTTTGCAACCTAAGTCCTTTCTTTACACAGCCTTTTTCCAAAACTGTACTGCTAGAAAACACTGATAATCTCACAGACTCTGCAGCTGGAGGCTGGTGGCCAAATGTCCATGTTGGTTATTTAGATAAAAAGGTTATTTTAAGTTTGGGTACAAGTTGCAGATGTGAAATCAGGTAAAGGTGAGAAGAATACAAATAACAATTTATGCAATTAAATTTAAAGTCTCCCACAGTTTAAGCTGCTGTAAATAAAAAAACAATGAGATTTACTTGTGTTCATAATGTGACTAAGTCAGAAGATAATCAGATCCATCACCAGTTACGTTATCATGCAAATCTTTTTGGCACTTCTACTCATTTTAACATTTCATATTTTCATTAATTTACCACGAAAATGACAAAATGTTCAGAGTTGAACACTAAATCTCTATCAGTTCTCAATATATCGTTGTCTTAGAAGGCAAAATATTGCTTGTGAAGCTTAGAAAAACAGTCTTGAGGGAATGACAATGAACTGAAGGTAAGGAGAGGTCTCCCACAAGCTGCTTCTTTGATCTGTGGAGAGACGCTCAATTCCTCTGTGCCTCAGTTTCCCATTTGTGTATTCAGGAAAACAATCCTCTCTTCTAGCCTGCCTTGCCTACTTCAGCTTACTTCTAGAAACATGAAGGTAATGCCATTTTTAACTACCTCAATTCCCTTCTTCCTTATTTCAAATTAACGCCTTGCAGAACAGCACCTATTCAGGCTCTCCCAGAAAGCCTTATGCAGAACTATAGCCTCATAACAGATGCATGTCAAATCTGCTAGTAAATTTTGCACAATTTTCATAAAAGTGTGCCATACAATCTTTTGCAGTATGATAAACAACTAATGTACCCATTGCAGGTACTATAAAAATAATCCACAAAGCCTTCCTATGCAGCTACAAAGAGATTTTAAACTGAGATAGGGAATGCCATAGCTTATACCTGGGCCCTTCCAGATGTGCTGCCTTGCTCTCTGTTACTCACACATGCAGAGGTGAGACCTCCATGCCTCCTCTGTGCTTTAGTTCTCTTTCTCTGGCATAAGCTGCCTGGAGAAAAGCGTGTTTGCCACACTGACACACACAAAAGGGCCATAATCTTTGCAGGGGACTTTCATTACCCTTGCTGTAAGTTTAGCAGCAAACATCTTTCATCTTTATTTCCAAATGTCTCTGTATATTACTGTACATACTTAAAAGTTAAAGGTATTGAAGATTTTTTTAATAAACCTTCACCTAAGAATACGGGGAGTAAGACAAGAAAAGTGAGTGTTAAGCAGCATAGTAAGGGGAAAACACTTCTGTTAGCAAGTGGATGCTCTTTAGGTCCTTACTCCATTAAAACTGTGCTGCTTTCATGGATGATGTTTTACTATCACATGCAAATTCCTCATTTTTCAAGGAAAGCTTTACATAACCTGCCTATTTGGCCTTTGTTAGTCATGCTACAAAGATTCAAAAGCTTTGAAGATTGTCTTAACTAAAAAGTGCCACGAAAACAACAATGCACTTTCTTCCAGTCACTGATCAGGCTTCTAAAGAGTAACTAATAATGTGAATTTTAAAGAGCAAAACGCAACAAGAAAATATTTAATAGTACATCTAATAGCACAGCATACTTTCTGCAGAAAACTGTCTGCTTTACTTTCCTTTTATCAATATTGCCAAGAAAGTAAATTTGTCACTGTACAGTTGAGAATCTCTCAAAGATCTACTTTAATGTTTCACGCTACGTTTGCAAAACAAGAGTAATAAAAATAATGACACCATTATTACTCTTCCCTCTTTGTTTTCAGTTCATCACTTGCATATTTGAATAATGAATTATATTCACATTATCTCTACACTTTTGCTCTTGACTTCCTCTGCTGGCTGAAAGTAAAGCTATTATCCAGTTGTCAGCTCTGAAGAGCCATTCAACACAGCAGCCAATGGTCCTGACATGTAGATATACTACTATGCAAAATTATCTAGAGTACAATTTCAAGCTATATATGAGAAAATTACCAGCCAGCATAAAAATGAATCTTCAAGCTAGGTGAAATATTAAAAATTTCATCAGGGCCACTTTAGAACATAAATAAGTAGACAACAGAATTAGTTGTGAATTAGGCACAAAAGGCTAATTAGCACTATTGTATCATCTTGATTGACTTAAAGTCTATTAAATCACTATTTTATTGTCTGAATCTCCGAACCTTACAGGAAAAATAGAACCTTCTTCTATTAAGAGGCCTCTGTTCATTCTCAGATCTGCAGCTTTTCACTGAATTTCATTAAGACCCATTTCACTAACCAATACTTTGCACATGTAATTTCCTGATAAAGGAGTGATTGTTTGTATCATTTGATTTATACAGCTTTCTTATTAAGTGCCATGTTAAGTTATAAACAAATCACGTAAAACAAAACCCACACAATTTTCCTTTAGTGTCACATCCCTTCATGTAATTATAAATGTAACTGGAGCTTCAGATGAAGTCAGATTCTCATGATGCAGTGGAGGGGCAAATGCTGCCTGGCAGCAAACATTCTCAAGGGCAAAGCCTTTTTTCTCTTCATGCTTAAGTGTTTTTATCAGGAAAGAATAACTGGAGGTTGGGAAGGTGAGGAGGTGCCCTCTGCCAGACAGAAAGTAATGTCCCCAGGTTGGCATTAAACAAAGAGGTGTAAGATCAGACAGGAAATCAGAGCAAGCTACTGTACTTGCTTTGAAGAATTGTCTAACAGAAAAGCAGCTGCTGCCTCTCCAGTCAACATTTATTTTCTAAATCATCTGTCTCAATCCCTTTTCTACCAATTAGAATTACTCCTGTTTGCATCACTATATTGGGAAGGCTCTTTAGATTTTTGAAAGGGAAGAAACAAAAGCCCAACTAGTCTTCAGTGTAATACAAGCTAGAAAAAAGTGGTTATCTGTAAAGAGTGAAAAGTATGTCTTGTGGATCTCCTTTGGGAATGTTTCAGAGCCCATCAACTTGTATTGAAATTTAGAGAGGGCTGCAATGATTTGAAATGTATTTTCATGGATTACATCTGGAAGAATTTTAACTCTTTACCAACACCATTTCATCTCATAATCTCACTTAGTATAACTTATCATTGTAATTGCTTCACCTCAAATGTGGAAGTGTAAGCAATTGGATGAAATGATGTATCTAGGATCATGGAATGAGGATAACCATTTGTCAGGAAACTCAAACATGTCCTCTTCCTCCTCCTGGAAATCTTGTTCTTATGGGATTTGAAGCAGCAGCCATTCTTGGATATCTGGCAGCTTGGCAATAGTAACAGTACCTTTTTTTGGTCTGTGAACAAGTCCTGGATGGAGGAACATCTTCTACATATCAATTGCATGGTGCAGGCAAAATGAGTTGGATGAGTTCATGAATGTGCCAAAAAATGTCAACACGTGCACAATAAACCTGATATGCCTGGCTTACTGCACACTGGGAATCCATCTCCATAATGCATGCATGCATATTTCTGCCTGGGAAATCATGGACAGCAGCATGGCAACCCTACATAGAAAGTCCTCTTTGAAAGTCATGCTCTCAAGCCAATGTTTAATTCATTAGGTTAGCCTTCCTTAAGCATTGATCAGTAGAACTACTTAGCTCACGATGAAGAAGAAAGTCTAAGACACTCCTTCCCCCAAAACCAATGTATTAATTCACACATGTTACAAAGAAGAAAACAAAATGGAGGGAAATTAAAGTAACAGATTAAAAGTTTAGCTCAGCTCTTATTGTTTGTAAATGAAAATCATCGTGGCAGCACAATTTGGGATGTGGACTTTTTTTTTGCTGTAAGTTGAATCAAAATTAGATTATGATGATTCTTACTCTGTTGATCTGCTACAAACCATAACGTTTGTAGCAAACGCTACAAACCAAACCTGAAAGAAAAAGGAGTCTGTGTTGTTGGCTAACACCAATCACGTCCCTCAGTGATCTACTCCATGTATTTTCACATCCAGTTATCCTGTACTAAAATCTTTGCTGTGTAAATGGTTAGAGAATTAAGCAAGGATTAGAGTATAAGCAGTCTGCCCCATGCTACATGATCACTCAGTCACGGCTTGTATGTCCTTCCAGCAGCATCTTCGTCCTTTTAGAGAGTCTGAGAGTGCTGATAGTGGGTCTACAGATGGGTAAGAAATGTTATGGCGAGCACGTGTGCTGACTTGGAAATAATAATCAAAGTTAGTTTGGATTCCTCTTACATGACTTCTGCACTGAACCAGGCATGAAGCTACTATCTATGGGGTGAAAGAGGTATTTCAGAAGCATGATTTATTTTGCTCACCTTAGACAAAAAAGCATCCTTGAAACCTCTTTTTCTGGAATTAACTCAGATGTAGTCACCTGCAGCACAAACTTCTTGAGTTAGATGAGAAAATCCCACAACTAGAACCTACTTGTTACTACTTCCATTTAGATATATGCTTAGATGTCCTTGGCACTGAGATAGAGGAGATCTAATATTGATTTCCTGCCTTAAGGGTTGTGAAAAAGAGCTAAAAGTGGTCAGGTGATGTAGTACAAGACGAGGCAATGGAGTCCTGCTACCTGATGTTGGTGCTTGTCTGGTGGCTGGAAGGTTTATTTCCAAGTCTCTGCCTGGCCACAGTCTTTCTGCAGAGTGTCCTTGGGCATGTTACTTATTTCCTTCCCTTCAGTTCCTAGTCTGTAAAATGATAACACCACCACTTAATTACTTGACCTGGATATTGCCAGAATAAATATAAGGCCATTTGAAGAGCCCTGATATAATAATAAGAATCAGATAAATGCCACAGATGTGGGAAAGAGAGGATCAAAGAAAGGATGGCAGAAGGATGCAGCCACATCTGAAATTAGCATACGGACATTTTAAGTTTCAAAGGAAATCTTTTGGGTCATTGAGTATAACATTGTACACAGTAAACTTTTTTCCTTGTATAAATATTCAAACGTATTCCCACCATAATATAGTATTTCACATATTGAGAAAGAGTATTACTTTGTTCTCTGCATGGTTAAGAAGTTTTCTGTAATATTGCATTAAATAAAAATTAAGATTTCATGATAAAAAAGAAACGAGGTGAAATTAATAAAAGAGCTTAGACATACAGTGACAAAGTAGGGACTTATTTTAATTTAGGCAGAGATGACAAAACTTGTATTGCTGAGCTCTTTTGACAGAAATTGATGCAGTAAATTTTAAATGAAGAAATGATTTTGGCCACAGACTTTGGAAGACTAGAAATATTGAACACGAGCTTGACTATCAATTCAAGTGATCTTTTTGTCCTAATGTTCCCCTTTTCTAGCTAATATCATCATTGCTGTGCTCAGATCCATCTGAGTTCTTGTTCCTTCACATCCCAGTTTTATTCTGAATATATGCAGCTTGGAAGATGCATTTTAGTACAAGAATCACAGTACGGTAAATATAGTCCTGGTAGCTCAAACCTTTCAAAAGAATTCCTTCACCCAAATCAACAGTACAAACTCATTAGTCCATTTTTTTCTCTGGATATTGGCAGGTAGCAAAGGGCTTTATTAAACTTCTGTAGCAGCAAGTGAATGTACCTCTGAAGATATATTATTTTTAGTTTAGTGCTACAAGACAAATTATGGGCTTCATATTGAGCAATCAAATATTTTCATAGTACTTTTCTTGTTCGACTGGTTTTTTTCAGTCAGTAAATCCAACCCCAGGGCAAACAAACAAAAGCTCTAGATTTTCCAGAAAATACAAATAGTTACGCTCAAACTACCTGGGATAAGACTGGTAGTTATTGTCATCTGCATTTTCCTGAATAATCCTCTTCCTTGTCTTTTGTGACAAAGTAAAATTGAGAGGCATGGAAAGTGGTAAATGATGGGATTTGAAAAAAACCATCCATATCTACACAAACCCTAGATATATTATTGTTATTCCTATTTCTTGCTTCAGCATAGTATGTGGTGGTTTCAAAGACCAGAGCCCTATCAAATTAAATTCTGTATAGGGTAAAAGACTGGCCAAGGAAGCGTCTGGAATAACCTCTATTCCCACCACCCTCCCCAGTAATATCTTCTCCCTTCATTGTGTACGCTTCATACAGGAGTCACGCAGACCAGATCTCAGGCTCCATTTAAAAGGAGTCATATTTGCTATCAGTAGTTTCTCATTCATTCTCATCTTTCATCTAGAAACTGTCATTCTCTGAGTTTTGTTTCCTTGCTTATTTCTGTACCTAAACCTAGGACTTAATTAGTGCTGGGGACAATTTCAAGCCTGCTTGTCTTTGAAGACAATTTGCACGAGAATTGAAGCTGGCCAGAAACACTCTCTTGTAGGGCTTGCATGCAAGGAGGATCATCCAAGCCTTGCAGTCCCACTGAGACTATCCATATGGTATTACAGGACAGAAGGGACATGTGCATGGGGACCCCCATGCTGCAGCAGAGCACAGCACAGACCAATTGCTCCCAAGGCCATCTTATGCTACACATACAGCAGTGCAATTAGCTCATGTTCCCCTTCATCTGGGGTAGTGTGTGGTGTCCAGGCTGAGACTGCCCAGTTGGAACAACCCTAGCATTCCAGGAAAAATCCTGTCCTGCAGTAATCACATGGCCATGTTTGGCTGGCCATCCCTTGGGTTCACCTTTCCCTAGAAGCCAGGGAGGTTGCTTCAGACAGCCAGGAGGACTTGAGTCTCTTGCACGTGGTCTGACTATGAACTGCTTTCTCACAACTTTCTTTTCTCTGCAGAGACTCCTTTTTCAATGTCTCATTTCTCACAGACCTTTTAAGTGCTCAGTTCTGCCAAAAAAAATCTGTATAATCTTGCCCTGGGCCCGGAAAGTGGACCTTGGTCTTGCAGTTATTTATATATAGTCATTGTGTTGCTCTCCTGCTGAATTTTTCTAAAAGCTAGACATATAAAAATGTAAAATGGATATTGATATGCTGGAATGATGCTTCACCATCAATCACACGTACACTGTTGGCTAAATTATACACCATATTCTTAGATTATTAGGTACTTACTCCATATCCACCACATGGTCTACTTATCTAACACTTCATTTACAAAAAAAATCCAGCACTTAAAAGTAAGGACTTTTATAGTTAAAGACTTCATAAATCTTACATTGCCCATGAAACAATACACATGCACATGGCCACATATTTTACCAAATGTAAGCTCTGGTCTGTTGTTTTCAGACCTGGAGGGTTTTACCTCTTGGCTGTTGTTAATTGTCCTCTCCAAAAACATCTTCAACAACTTCCTAAGCAAAAACGGCGTGTATCTTCATGGACACATGGCATCTGCTCATGATTACGCTAAGGCTGGTGACAAAAATTCCCATTTCTATGCAAGAAAAGTATACCCCACAACTGACATGAGTAAAACCAGACTCAGGTGTTAAACTCTGAAAAATTTTGTAAATAACCTTGGTTTACTCTGATTAAGGTTCATCCAGTATAGCTGGCATCTGGAGTTTCAGGAATATATAATTATATAGAAAGCCTTAAGGGGTAATAACAAGCTGATTTCTGAGCTAATGGGAGAGAAAAGAATACGAGATTAAAATCTAAAAATTAAATGGAGGGTCATTCTTTTTAATGACTACTAACTCTCAAAGAATTTAAGTTTCAATTAAATTCTGACTCCAAAGGTATTTATGTAGTCATGAAACTATTTTTAAATATTTCATACTCAGAGTGCTCCAGTTTCCTCACTGGTTCTGGCTAATATCAGACACCATTATGATATCTTTGCAGAAGCTCTGTGTTTTTGCTTTTTAACCTCTCATTCAAAGTACAGTTTTTATTTTCTATTCATGTCTTTGGAGTTTTTCATGATTTCTTAGAAAATTCTTCTGCCTGTAGAATTAATAGTGCAAAATTTAGGCCAAATCAGGTTACTTGCACCTTTAAGTACTGAATGAAAAGAGGGAGTTAGTTTGGTGACTAGAGCATTCAAATGGGAAAATAACATAACACAGGCAGCTAACTAGGCATCAGGGAATTATTGTCTACCCTGGAACAAGGGAAAAAAGGGTCTCTTCTCCTCTGCATGTAAAAAATGCTCATTTCATGTGATTATAGAGAAAGAAAATATGAAAAGCACCCCTTTTCATAAAAGAACACACAGAACAGCACAAGGTACCTCCTGATATAGGTCTAGGATAACGTGAACATATTACAGGGCTAAGAAAATAGAGATGCTCTCATTTGGCAACATGCAAACACATGACTCTTAGATGTTAAACCCAAACACTTCCACACACATTAAGAGCAGAGCTGTATCAGCGAACATCTTGTATTAATTTATATAAGCAGCTCAGGGATTCCTAGGTTACAAAGCATCGTGGTTTTCTAGAAAAAAAAACCAAAAAAACAAATACATTCAGTTAGAATCCAGCTAATGTTGGAAGTAGGAGTCATGGCTCATCCTGCTTGTGCCTGGAGCACTGAGGGCCTTCATGAGAGCACAGGTCTCCTCTTGCCAGCCTAGAGAAGGAGCCTAGTCTTCTCAGAGAACACTATGAGTCCTTTACAAATCTTTGTTTTATAAAATGTATTATTGTGTCTCCAGAGTCTACAACCTCAAACATTTCCATTGCATGAGATAGACACCTTACATTTTTGTAGCTCAAACAGCAACTACAGTTTAGATATGCCAACAATTGACTTCCTCTCTTCTTCCCCATTTCAAGGGGTGAATGTCTGTTATCACTAACTACCCAAAATGGGCACTATTTCCCACTTTACTGATGCATTGCAAGGAAGAGATGTAGCTCATGCCCACAGTAATTGGGGTTTCTTCTGTCGTTATTGGTGCACCATGTGATCAATCACACTATGTTTTCCTCTTAAAAACCAAACTACAGACTATTGGCAACAGGGTCTTCCAACCCAGTCCAGACTGGTAAGGCCATTTGGCACCCTGTCAGCTGAAGGGCATAACGTATCAGGTGATTGTGTGGTCCTCTTCCACTGCTGAACAAACAAAAATTAAGCCAGGGAGTACCCTGAAGATCCCTAATGTTGGAAGGATCTTGCTGACCAAGGATGACTGTGAAAGCTATCTTATAACTTGGTAGGCATCCTTGGTGCAGCTCTCTCTCTGAAGCTCTCATTTCTCACAGTCTAATACCCTGAATTTCTGGTCTTTCCTTTTACAACAACCTTGTGATGAATACATGTCAGCTTTGTCCAGAGAGCTTTGACTTCGAAACATGGGATCTTGAGAAGAATTCAGAAAAGAACTCTTCCTTCAACCTCAGGAAAATAATAAAAAGAATAAAAAACACAATTACTGAAAAAAATCCATTTGAATCAAGAACATAACTCTACCACTAGTCCCAAGCATATTGACACTTCTCGTTTGCCCCTGTAACAATCTGGACTAGGCATTTTTGCTGTGTACTCTGTATTTCAGACCTTCTCCAGCCTGTTAGACAGAAGGCAGCATATATTCATTGTTAGAAAAATCCTTAAAGGAATCTTTGTAATTACTTTAGAAACCTGTATTTCAGAACTTGTGTCTCCCTAACAAAATTATAAAGGGAAAAGATGCACAGGAAATTAAGAACAACTTACTGCTGTCATTAAAACTACATTGTGCTAGATACTATTTTTTAAATTTTTATAGCAAGAGATTTTTGGATCTAGTGAGTAAGAAAAAAGAATTTACATTTTTGTATAATTGTATTTCATGTGTATATATTTATAAAGTTTTCTATAATTTTTCCGTTTTACCAAATGGGAACTGGCGATTAGACTAAGGCTCTATTTAATAAAGGCTGAAACTAGGTGTTAAAATTTCAGATACAGGAAAAAGCAGTTTGAATACCTGTGAAACATTTGGAGAAAAATGAGGCAGTAGAGGCAAGCGATTCTATCTGTTGAGCAGCTGACCCTTTGGAAAGCCAAAAGCCAAGGCTGTCTTAAATGTAGAAACTCACTGCAACTCACTGAAAGGGGCTTTGTCCCCTTGGTCTCAAGCTGAGATTTCTTCTGAACATAGACACGTGAGCCCATTGTGCCAGAATTTGAGAGGGGATTAAAAGCCCCAGATGGCTGAAGCTCCTCATCTCTCTGTCCTTTAGGGTGTTGGCTGGACTGCCTCCTCAGGAAAAGAGAGGCTCAGGTTTGGTTTTGTCCCCTGTTAAGTGACGTCGTGTTGAAACCAACCACTGTCACGGCACATCTGTAGCTGCTGGCACCCAGCTTGAAATAAAGTATTGACGGCGACTGGGTGCCTACAGAGCTACGTGGCAGCTGGGAAAGGGTTTTCAGGTTTACAACTGTTGAAATCCTCTAGGTTACACCTAAATGCCACATTAAGGATCTAGACCAGGTTCCCTGTCAATCCCTGCAAAGAAAAACAAAGCAAACCTTGGTGATAATCTCACAGGCACTCAGAGGGTCCATAGCATAGTTTGCAGGTGGAGGCAAGTACCTCAGCTCTGCACTCCGTACTGCCTCCTCCTTCTCTTACTGTGGCCATGCTGCAGATGTGACATTAAAACTTAGCTTTGGGTCTCAAAATTTCAGATAGAACTTCCAGAATCTATTAACTTAAAAATATTCACAAGGGTGCAAGGGGAGCAGAAAGATTGTAACCCATCTATTCAGCAGATTAAGCAACACCATCCTCAGCTGATGTATATTGGCATAACCATTTACACCAGTGAAGGGTTGGCAGGATTTGTTTTTTCTAAGAACGAAACTGCAGCTGCACTCATAATCCAGTTATTTTAAAAGCAACAGACTTGATAGTGTTTCTGCTTTTAAAGTGGCTTGTGATTTTGGTTGTGAATTTGATGCAACACAGCGCAAGATATAACAATTATGTCTAACACACATGCACATGTGATATACACATAATACACACATATATTAACATATCCCCATTTTCTTCATTCCCTACAAATTAAAGTGACAAGCTAGATGTTAGTCCTTTCTGAATTAATCCTGTCTGAATTACATTAGTGTCATCTTCACTATACACCAGTAACCGCTAGGCTATAAAATTTATGATATAACATTCAGAATTAATCTGCAAATATATACTAATTCACACTGACCTTTTTTCAAGCTGAGGCCTTTTTAGCACTCACAGTAGGTTTAACATTGCCCTACTGAGTGTTATTACGAAGCAGTCAATGGCTGTCCGTAATTACATCATGCAAATGACATTTGCTTTTTTGTTTGAGCTTATTCCCTCCGATGTTTCCTTCTTTTATCACACTCTTCACACATCTGTGTCCCTGAAATGGCACTGTAAACTCCTCCTCTTTCAGTCCCCAAGTTCCTTTTTCTGTCTTCCCTGACTGTCACACAGCTACCACCAGCAGTTTGGGCTGGTGCGGCGGTGACATATCCCTCTGACATAGGTTATGTCACCAGCTGGTTGGAACAGGTGTACACTGATTTTACCATCAAATGGCAACACGCACTTGGCTTCCTACCAGCGCATAGGCATGAAAAACCTGTTCCCTTAAAATTTCTTCTGAGATTGATGGGCTGGTCTTTGACACAGAATCCAGCGACAGTTTCAATTCCCAGATTATTTCTCACTGTTCAAGCTCGTTCAACAATAGCAACATTAGAAAGTCGTGGAGAACTTCGTTGTTAGTGGAGACAAATTGCTTGGTCTTTTCCTGTCTTTCTTGAGCAAAATAAAATATAACTTGGGGGGGAGCAGTATGAGTACTCAGCTGCTTGCAAAACAACACCTGACACCAAATACCCGCCTTTTAAAAAATAATTGGTGCAAAATGTGAAGTAGCATTTTGTAAAATTCCCATCAAAAAGGCAAAGAAGGTAACAATGTTTCTTACTATCAAACAGCTTAATCCGATTTAAAAAAAACCCAAAACACTAGGATATGCATCAATAGCTGTATCTGGTCACGGCTATGTCCTGTGAGACCCATTAGTGAAAACATAGCAAAGTTGAGGATACAAGGCAGAGTCCAAACATACCAGCTGATGATCATCTTCCCAGTGTCACCCAGAGTGGTGGTGCATTTCTGAAAGTACAGGGTTCTGCTCTGCTCTAAAGTACATTTTTGAGGCTGAGATCATCTTTTTATTCTGTTCCCAGTGTAATAAGTAATGCTCTGATTAATTCTGCAATAGAAAATAATCTAATACTAAAAATATCTCAACTTCCATTAAGCCAATTCTGCAGTCTTTAAAAATCCAAGGCAATTATACTAGTTTATATCTGACAATATGTCTTGATTTGTGAATACTCTGGGAAACCCTTGTTCTTCACAGCTGAGAAATTACACTTTCCATTAAAAGCCACTGCTTATATTATCTTGTTAGAGCATCCCACAGTAAACATTGAACGAGAAAGGAGGCTTTTTAATGACAACTGATCAGAAGGTCAATGGCTGCAAGTCACAACTAAAGTAATCAACTTAGTAAGACAATGTTATTTTAGTCCAAAACCAGCTGAAAAGCAGAGGTGCAGGAAGGAAGGAGTGCACAGTCCAGCTGTTCCTGTTCTTAGCATTTCTTTTCCTACCAGGATAATTTTGAAATTCTTTCTCTGCAGCTGTTTTTCAAGTGAAAATTTTCCCAGGGAAATTTCACACATCGCTTACCTAACAAACTGACTATCAAATAAAATTGTCTGGCAATATATTTATTAGAACAATAAAGAGACTTCCTTAAAAGGCTTTTATATTTAAGAAAATTTGTTTATATTAAGTATTTAAGCCCCTACTGATACACAGCATAATAGGGCTGTTGCCATGGTAACTACAGTGTTGGTTTTTTAATTGAACAGCTGACTTTCAGTAGTGAGAATAGCTACCTGCTTCCCTGTTTGCTACAATACGCCAAGGCTCTGTCCCAAGGAAAAACAATGAATTAGGAGCTGTTAGCATGCTCTGACTTGACAGCTATGTTTCATCAATACAATAAGCGTGGTTCATATAGAAATGGTCTGCAAAACCTACCATAGTGCACACACATCCTTCTTAAATAACTTGATTTGAGATCAGCTTACAATTGCTTTTTTCTTTTTTTTCTTGGTCTGATGCTGAGGACAGAAGGTGTTTGAAAAAGCTCATTATGTCTGTATACAGCCTAGTATAGGAGAAGGTCTATGTATTATTACATGTTATGTATAATTGTATCACAAGGAAGACTTTTTCCTCCAAATAGTTAATTGGGATGCAATACTGGTTATTTTAAGCTTTACAAAAGAGTTCTTTTTATAATAGAGTGGCTGTTTCATGCAGCTCCTATGATAAAATTCTCACCAGTCTTAAAATGACAGATGTAATATTACCTTTAATAAGTGTCTACCGATGCATGCAAATTGAATTAAATAGTGGGAGTACAAATTTGTCCGATAATTAAGATAAAAATTCATGTCAGCTTAAGCCCTGGTGTATATTAGTAACCCTGTATACTTCTCTTTCTGCGTTCTCTACCAATTACTTTTCATGTCGAACTCTTGATTACTGTAATATGTAGTGCTTTAAAAAATTTTTAAATGATCTGTAGAAAGTATTAAGCAAACAAAAGACTCATTTTTAAAGCACCTTCAATATAAAATATATCCATAACTGCAAAATCAGAGAGCCTTACAAATGTCTCAAAGTTCAAAATATCCCGCATGAGAATAAATTCTAACACAGTTTAATACAAATGTGAAATAATGAGTATAGATGGACAATAATAAGTAGGACAAGCAGCAAACAATTTCTCTAACCTGTCAAAATGATCACTATTTTTGAAAATATTTCTGTTTCATGTCAGGGAAAATTCTTCCACCAGCCTGAGTTTTCCACACGCTAGTTGTGAAATTTAGCTATTGGACTTTCTTGTTAGTCTTTCTTTGAAGATATACTTGGAACTGGAAATTCAACATATTTACAGTTAAGAAACTCACTTAGGACGTGAAACAGACAGCTCAGGTGCTTGAACCTGGGTTTAAACACTTCTTGTAAATGTCCTAAGTCATGAGTTACCCTTGGATAATATCTTAAGTACTATTATTTTTGACCTGAGATGCTTTCTTGCATGTGATGCACCTTATAAAAATGTTATTTAAACTGCTACAACCCCACATCAGTTGTAATTACAATAAAATGTTGTTTTTCAGCCAAACCCCGTAAAATCTGTAGTTAAAAAGAAATTCCCTATCGGCTCTTGGCACAAATGGATGTACTAAAATTGCCTGCAACATGAATTACATTTTTTTTAAGATTCACTTTAAATCACAAGTTTCTTACATAAAATATTTCTATATTAGGAATGTCACATTCTTAAAGAAAATCAGAGTCTAGGGGTCATTTGAGGCTGATCTTTGCATTGTAGAAGGGAATTCGTGTTTGACATCCACAGTGATCTTTAAGGTAAAGAATTCAAGTTCAGAACACCAAAAGCCTCATACATATTTTGGAAATGAGAGAAAATTGGAACTTTGTCCTGAAACATCTCAATTTTAATTTTGTGAGGATCTAGAGCCGAGGTTCTCAGGTCTCAATGTTGCTGATGTTCAGGGCTGAACTCTGGAGCAGAAGTCCATGATTGCTTTCCTGATGCAATGAGACGTCCCACAATGATATCCACGCATTGATCCCAGACTGGTGAGAGTCTCCTGAAATTAGCTGGTCTTCCAAGTGTGTTGCAATATTTGAGGATGAGATATAAAAAAAAGCCTATTTAGATCTCAGATGCAAAAATGTGTTTATAAGTTATGTTAGTGCTGCTTTGACACCGAGTAACAGAAGATATAGCTTTTGATATACTTGGGAAGGGCTTAGTTCCTTTGTGTGTAAGATGTAACCTATACATATTCTGCAACAATGGATAAACACCCCTGACAAACTTTGTAGACATGTTTAACTTTGTTGTTAAACATCTGTCAAAAGAAGTAGCAGCAGTTCTGAAAAATCCGGTCTCTTTTGTTTAACTGCTTTGTTATCACTTCAGAAAAGCAGCAATCCATCATATAGGCTTCCAGGCTGCATAGGTGGAATGGGAACTTCTGAAACAGAAAATCAAACCAGACAAGAAACACTGGGTAGAGAGAGTTCAGAGTTACTTAGTCCCACCCTCCGACAGGGAGCTGAAGGCCACTTTTCTGCTACAGACTTACAGCATAGCTCCAAATAATTTTGGATAGGTCTGCACATCGCTGCAGCACAGATCGCCCACCTGCTCCAGCCACACATTGCACCGAAGGTGCATTTGTTCTTACAAGAGCCTGCCCTGCTGAAATCCCTGACTCTGCTCCTAGACATACCCTTATTATTGCTCTGCCCATCTGTAAAATGGAGATAATAGCACTACACTAGCTCAGAGGGATGTTGTGAGGACAAATACATTAAAGATAATGAGGCACTCAGATACTGCGGTAATAGGAGCCATATGAGTAAGCTTTGTTTAAATTCATGTATGGTAATAACAGTGTTTGTTCCGTCTCTGCTATAACACTGTACTTGGCAACATTTTAAGCATTATAAAGAGTAATACTGTATAATGAGTGAGATTATAAAGCTGAATGGATTTGGAAGCCAAGACTGGCCTAATAGTGCAAATAACACAGAGCCTGTCATTAACCCCCGTCTCCCTTTCCTGCCGCACCCAGTGGGGCGGACGCTGCATGTGGCCGGACAGCCCGTGCCCGGGCAGTGCCTGCTCCCTCTTCACAAGCCTCCATCCTCACAGCTGTAAGAAGAGAGGCAGGATCCACACCTGGCAGAAATGAGTATACCTCTGGTTAAAATATTGGTTTGACTTCATTTAAACCGAGATAAGCTGTTGTCCTTGATATTTCAATATACTGCAGGTGGTAGAATCATAACCCGTGCTAAGAGGTAAAAGAAACAGCACTGGAAGACATTCTGAAAACCATTCCTGCAAATGCCCAAATACTGGGGTTTTTTAGGTCCTTTGACAATAAAGAACATTTGCTTTTTTTACCCTCAGTATACAGATAAAATGAGAGAAGCAAGGTGTGATTTATCACTTTTGAAGCTTCAGGAGTTAGCTTGAGTTTTACTTTAATCTTTACAACCTTGTGAGGAGTTCCAGGCTCAATCACTAGGACCCATCCAAGGTTATTATGCCTTTGCAATAGGAAAATCAGTGCTTTGGGTAGGTGTTGCGGTAAGAAGACACAGAAACTGTTTCCCTGTAACTTTGACAAGAGCAGCTGGAAGTGAATGTCTAGTTTAATGTTCTCAAAGCCTCTCACCACCAGTGTAGATACAGTCAGATATTCGGTGAATGTATTTGATTCATCCGTTGACTGTTGCAGTGACCTCCTTAAAATGACGTTGAGAAGAGATGTCTGTACCACAAAACAACAATGGCACAAGATCAATGCAAGAAACCAACAAGCCTTAAACACCAGTGTAACTAATGACAGCAGCAGGTATCTGTTTTCTCAGACAGAATGAGCTACAGCCATCATCTCACTTAAAGGCTGAAGCAGCAGAGCTTTTGGGAATCTGGAGTTCCTGCTGCCCTTTCCTGAAAAATGACAGTAAAATACCTCTTCTGGGTCAACACACTTCTGTTCAGCATTTCTATAAGGGGTTACACTGGACAATATAAAAAAGAAGTGTTGCTTTCTCTGAAAAGCAGAAACATATGACAGGTGAGAAGTTTTTAAATGAGTTGAGCTCAGAGGCACTGAGTTTACCCCACCTTGACCTATGTGAGGAATAAATTCACTAGGAAGGAGCAGCCCAGGGTAGTTCCTGGTGTTGCCTTGTACTGTTTTTTATCAGTTGTAGCAGAAGCTCTACCTAATTATACCTGTGATGAATCTGTCCTGTCCACTGTAGGTATTAGTAAGGAGTGTTTATTACAGATTGGTGTGTGATGGTGTCTTCTCCCTAATTGTCATCACAAGGTTCCATAAAATACGAGTTGATGACAAGGATCAGCCTAAGATATAACATCCTTGTCTTGGCTGGGCTTTGTGCCATGTTTTTTTGAATATAGTGTGATTGGTGAGTTAATAAATACGGTATTCAGAACTATAAATGACTATTTATTCTGCAGCCAGCTAAAAAGGTTTGAACCATGTCACAAATGAGGGTATACCAGGAAAAGGCTAACTGTGGTCTTTAATTTGTCAATAATGATTTTAGACCATGACCCTTAATAGGACACTGTCACTTGTGCTGTGATTTATGCCTAGTGTGATGACATCAGTACCAATACTGCTGATAAAAGAACACTTATATTGAAGCAAACAGGATGATGAATGGAGTACAAGTCTACTTACTCATTTCATTACTGACTCTTCTGTTCACCACAGAGCTAATGTAGCGAGTCATTGTCTGCCTTGGGAGTATTTTGCAGGTTGAATTTAGTGGCACAAATGTGTGATATGTACTTCAGTCCTGGTGATTGAAATGGCACAATTATAGATTAGAAATCTATGCATGTTGGATAGTTTATATATCAACAGAAAATAACATTACATTATAAACTAGAAAACAGCTTGAAAGTACTTCTCTTGTGTTACTGCAGAATTTCAACTTAATTCCCCAACAAGTTAAATTTCTGTGTATGTTTTATAGAATGGACAAAAATAGCAGGTAACATTACCAGCACAGTTAAGTTTGACGCACATGCTTTTTAAAGGTGCACAGTGGTTTGGTTTTCTTTTTTTTTTTTTTTAAAGAATTTTTCCACTGCAAATGCAGAAGCATTAATATATAGCGATCTTAAAGAATGCTTTCACTAGCAGCCATTTGATACTGAAACCTTTGCTGAAGTAAACAATGTAAATGTTAACATTAACCTTAATCAGACCTATTTCCTAAGATATAAATACTATACTAATGAAAGAGTCTGCCAGCATAATCAGGAGAGCAAAGAAATCCCCTAGGACTCTTCAAGCGCATGTATGTCACCAATAATTCTACTAACCCTTGAGTGCTAGTGACTTTGAATGTAGAGAAGAGGAGGTAAATGCAGTTTTATTAGTGCAGTTTTATTGCTATGGCCAGCTGCACTCTTTTCTCTATAAAAGGTAATTACTTCCAATAGTAACAAGCTAATTGATTGCTAATTAAATCAATTGGCACACTAACCGCTGTCAGCAAGTGACAGATTAGCTGGTCACATGACAGTGTGTTAGTAATGAAAAGTGGACATGGTCTGAGTGTGATTGACACAGCAGATGAAAAGTGATTTGGGATCTCCTAGGTGGTCATGAAGAGGGCATGGAAAACATGATTGATTCAATGGTGGCTGTCAGGGAGGAAATGAGAATTGAATGGGATTCAGTGTTGCCCTGGAACCTCACCACATGATGCTCCAAGTTTTTTTCACATGTAAATAAGCTAGACAGGGCTTTCTGGCAAATGAAAGGCAGGATGGGGGAGGAAAATGGGTGGAACAGAAAGTGAAAGTCAGATCAACAGAACTTATAAACTTTGGTTTGCTTTGCACAGTGGAAACAAACCCACAATTCTTTAATGGGTATAAACTTCCAAGTATCAGTATTTCAGGGGCTAAAGATACACCCCAGAGTGTTATTTTCATTAACTGTGAAGGTTTATAAATAGTTTAGGAAGGCCTTCATAAAAAGAAAAAGAATTTTTAGTCAGTTGCTTTAGTTCCCGTGAACTTTATATGCTTTATAAAACAAATGCATGTACAATTACATATCCCTCTCTCACTCTTGTGTTTCTCTGCCTCTTATAGGTGTATATATATTTATATAAAAATATAGCAAGTTCAATATCACAAAAATTAATTGTTTTCCTAAAGATTAAAAGTTCGTATGTGATATTTAACATGCATTTATTTCCAAAACTTAGTATTATAGAAGAATTAATATCAACATCTCAAAGCCCAGCCTTTTAAAGTAAAATGGGAAACTGTTGCTAATATTTTTGCTGGGAGACACTTGCTATGTAGTTATTGCCATTACACTTGAGTAAGCGTTTCCAAAACACCAGAATTTTTATGAAATCTTTGAATAAAAAATACTCAGTTAATAACAGCTGCTCCTAACAAATGCTGACATTTAACTGTAACTGTGACGGTATTATCCAGGTACACCTAAAAAGGAGACAATTATTATTGTTTTATTAACAATAGGTGGTATGAGCCAGGGCTTGTGTGCTTTATTCATCCTTTCTGAAGAGAACTGGCACTGCTGAGGACAAGCGCTGTTTGGAGGTGCACCCAAGCCAGCTATTCCTTAGGGTGTTTCCTATTAGTAAAACCCAGACCGGTGTTGTTGCACAAGATGTGTGGACACAGTAATTAAAACCCACCACTTTCTCAAAAGGAAACGGAACTTCTGGCCTCATTCCTTTTCTCATGCTGCCTTAGTCAACTGCATTCAGAATGGTGTGGGAAAGAGTTGCCAATAGTTATGACTGATTTTACTTTCTGTAATAAAGAACAGAAGACAAATTAAAGATGCACCGCTTTCCAAATCCAGAGCAGCTTGTCAAGCCACTGAATGAGGCTGTGACTAGGTGGGAAGAGGCATATACACCATCTAGAGTCTTTTGATTTGGTTAACTGATGGAAAGTGGGATTAGGAAGATACGAGTGGTGTTTTGTGCTTTAGTTTTTGGCCGGACTGTTCACCAGTGTAAATATACATAGTCTCACTGCAGCGACTGGTGGGATCCTGATCATCAATAGAATTAAAGGCAAAGTGGTGCGTGTTCTGCCTCCCTGAACTCTTGCTAAGTCTCCTGTGCATGCGACACTGTTGTCAGCTTCCTGTAACATTTTTTATTCCTTCTTTTTCTGTTTTTTAATGGATGTGAACTGGCATCTCTTCTATCTTGCAGGAGCTACCCCAGATGAAAGGAAGAAGGATGGACCTTTATTCACAAGAATTTTAATTCATGTAATCCAAATAAGCCTAGACTTCTCAGTTCATTGCTCCCTGATACATGTAAGTTGAAGCAAAGGGAAAAAAACCTGGAAATACTTCTACCCATACAAGTTATCATAACACTTAAATACTATACCTGAATTTGTGAGTTTTTATGTAAAGTTAAGCTCCAGATTTTGCTGTAGCCTTAGAGGACCAACAAGCACCACCCCTATTTAGATAAAACACATGTTTATATATAACAGTATCTTGGCAGAACACATTAAGGGGTCATTACTTCCTCTGGATTTTTTTGTTTTAACTCCAGTTTATAGATTATGAAGGATCTTCCCTATCAAAGAACTTTCTATTAGGACAAGTATAACTGGTGAAATTATTTCTTGATATTAATTTTTTCTTGCTCTTATGAATTATCCTTGCACATTCATATGTCTATTTTTTAAGCACTTACACAAATGAAGAGAAATTAATGCACACAAGTTGTTAGATATTAATTTTTCAAACACTCTTAATCATGCAGCATTTTATCTTCCTTTTTCAGCCAAGTCTTTTAGATCTATAAACAAGAATGGGTTTTACATATAGATATATGTTTTGTCATTTATCTTCTTTGGTCAACGAAAACCCAGGAATTCTGAAATATTAACAGCAAAAAAAATCATACAAGCATTTGGGTATCAAATTTCAAGCCAGGTTAACTTCTAAACACGGTAGCAGTCCGTAATGAGTCATAAAAATCTTCCCCTGTTGAATAGCAAGGTATTACAAAATGCTCTGAAAGTTCAATAGAAAGCATGAGAATATATAGCTTACCTTTATAATGAGCATTCTTGTCTTTGAAGGTGAATTACTAAACTTCCTTTTCTTTTAATGATAACTTCCTCCCACCTGATCACAACACAGTTAGTGGGGATGAAATTACTGCCCGCATTCCAGATTTGACCTGCCCGAACAGCTAAAAAAAAAAATAAAATTTCCTGTGTTCCTACCTCAAAGAGCACAGACTTATGAGTCAGGTTGCACAGAGCTGAGACTGGTACAGAGACAGTGGAAAATCCTTTTTATGTGTTTTCTATGTTTTTATCTTACCCATTAAACTAGCTTGCTTGCTCTGAGATGGATAACAAATCCTACAGGCAAGTGTGCATCACAAGACACGTACCATGTGCTCAGGCAAGCTGAAGGGAATGGTAGTGGTGGAGGTCTGGGAACAAGTTCATGGATAAGACCTGACCACTGCAGGTGGAGGCTCGCTGGGTACAAGATCCACCTGCCTCAGCAGTTCCCCCACATTCCCATCTTCCCACAAGTGCTGATTGGGATTATCCAGTGATGTTTGTGGCCCTGCTGCTAATCATGTGACATGCGTGTCCAGCTCGGAAAACACACCCAAGGGTGTATTGGAATATGGTCAACTCTCCTTGGCAGTTTTCCTCCCAAACCATGAAAGCTGGAAAACTACTTTTTTTCCTTTTTTTCTTTTGAGGTGAGATGCTTATGAACAGAGTTGATTTTAGGAACTGTACGTGTCTGCAGTCAAGTCCTAATTTGGCATACTGAAGTAGCAACCTAGACTTCTTCCACCATCTCTCTTGAAACAATCAGTACACTGATTTACACACCTGAACATGGACTCAGGATAGCCAGGTAGGCACAAGAGCATGAAGATCTTGACCCTAGCTATTTACCCCAAATCCCAAATGGAAAATTTATGTTGTAGTTTCAGAGAGAAGTCATGTTTCTTGACATTTGGTCCAATGTTCAAGATCATCTTTCCTTATGAAATTAATTCAATCACTGTACAGGAAAAAGCTGTAACAAGGATCCTGCCCTTCAGTGTGTTGCAAACATGTCCCGTCAGCCAACTAACGCAGAGTGGGAGGGGAAAATATAATCACAGCTTGACATGCTACCTCACTTATAGAAATAAAATTGTATTAAGCTTGTGTGGATTCAACAAGGTTGCCATTTGCAAAATAAAACTAACCGCACTTATGACTGGGTTATTTTAGGTCATAGAGCTAATTCCCTAAAAAACTCATAAAATCATGAATGTAAGAGATGTTTAAATAAATCTAGTGGTATCTGAAAATTCAAGGAATTCATATTGTTCAGATCAACACAGTTGCCTTCTTCTGTGGGTATAACTACACCATTCTGTCAGTTATAACCAATGACTTGTCTAGTTGAGGCACTTGGGAAAGATAAAACAAATCCATTAATGGTGTGAAGTCAATGCAACATAAATTAAAGCATGTCAAATCCCCATGTAAACGCTCTCAGCTAAAGGGGCTTTAGATCAGATGAAGCCTTCATACCCAGATGAAGCACTTTAATCTACACACATTGACATCATAAGTTTTCTTTATTTGCCTTATTTTTTTCTGAGCATCCAAAGACAAGTTGTCTTATGCTCACATGCTGTAAGGAAAGAAAATCCTATGATTTATATCAAAGACTTTATTTAAGCCCCACAGTGATACCCTCAATACATTTAGTGACAAAATTCCAGATTATTTCAGTGGAGTTGTGTCTTTTACCTCAATCTGCTTGAGTTTATTTTAGCAGAAAACAGTCTGACGAGCTGCCAGACTTTATCTACTATCTATTGTTCCACAGGAAAAGAAGGGCAATAATCTGACCCTGTTTATCTGAGTGCCAGGATTGCCTCCTGTCAATGATATGGAAATATATTCTGAAAGGATTCTCAGCCACAATCTTGGGTCTAATCTGACTTTTTTTTGGTATAAGTTCTTAAAGAAATAGGAATTAGTGCTGCCTGGGCATCATTTAACATAGCAAAACCGTAAGAAATGCCTGTGTCTACTGGGTGCAACCAATCCCGAAAGGATAATATTGCATATAGGTGGAGCTTTAATATCACTCTTACCCACTCTCAGCCTGCTTTGAATTCTGCCATTCACTCCCTGTTGTGAAATTTGGTTTTTTCCTTCTTTGGACCTGATCCAAAACTCATTAGAGCCAGCATGAATTTAAATGAATGGACTTTGCATCATGACTTTAATTAAAGCCTTTTACAACCCCAGCCCTCTGAGTGTTTCACCCTGGCTGAAACACTCTTATCGTTGCTTCTTCTTCTATGAACAACACCAATCTTATCCATTTCTGCATAGCCTATTCAAAGACAACTTTTTCAAATACCATCAGGTGCCATCTCTGTGCTAATAATTCACTGATCTACATCTCTCTAGACATATCTCTGTGTCCAAATTAAGGTCTTGGTCTGCCTCTTTAACATCCTCTGGTATTTAACTATCACCTAAAACTTAGTGTGGCAAAAATGTAATTATTAAGCTTTCCTTCCAAGCTTTCTCTCTCACTTTCTTTGTTTTTTTATGATCAATATCACCATCATATCTGATTCCAAACATAATCCTGGTGTTAACTTTGACTCATGTCAATCCCTAGACCTTTGGGTGCCCAGTTTGCCTAAACCTGGCTGGTCTAGCTTCTCTGAAATACAAAATCCTTCCAAGTGACTGTAGTTCTCGTCATCTTACCTCTCACTTAATGCAATATCATTTTCCCAGGCCCAAAAAGAGTTCAGACTCACTCCACTCATATCGAGTAAGAATGCTATCAAAAAGAATATTTTTCTAGCCTGATGCTTTGACTGCCTTTTCCTTCCTGAACTGTCTATGAACTGCACTTCTTCATCTTCCAAGCCCTTCACAAACTTCTGTCCGTGCATCTACTGTCTCTTCCACACTATTGAAACACTAGCCCATATCTCAGTTCCTCTATAAACTCTTCATTAGACCTTTTGTGCTCTTTTGCTTCTGCAAAATTGGAAAGTGCCCACCACAAGTATGCACAGAAGTATCTCATTATCCTCATCAAACTTATTTTTGCTGGAAAAAAAAAGAACTAAAAAATGACAGTGGTCACACTGCTTGATCAACCGTACAAGAAGTGTTTCAATCCTTCTTCCTACTCCCTTTTTGACTGTATCCCCTTGCTGTCTCTTGTTGCATAGCTGTGTCATAAGATCTTTGGACAGTGTCTGCTTTACTTTTGCACTCATGAAGCCTTTAGACACTGTGATAATGTTAATCCATAGGAATATTTGTTAAGATTTTGAAAAGGTCAGAAAGCACATGATACAAAAGAACATATTTTTGGTACTTTAAATCATCGGCCAGATGAGTGAAAATGACTAATGTTTAAAAGTAAAATAAATAAATGAATGTTTGTATAGCACCCAGGTGACGAGTTCCTGATCTCACCAGGTCCTCCGGGTACCCAGGTACAGTTAAATAACAGAATCATCTCACCACTGAAAAGCACAAGTTTTTAATGCCAGTGCTTTATGGCAAAGGATATGAGAATGAATGAAATGTTTGCTTAATGTAACTTCTGCAGAGAAATGTTTTATAACAATGCACCATGTAATCTACCTTTATCTAAGGCTTTGTTCAGTGCCTCACAGATCAGGCTTTAGGCTTCAACATTTTCTGGCACAAAAATCACCAGTTTTGTATGGCCCAACACAGAGTCTGGTCCACTCTGAAGGGGAACAAAACATTAATTTTAGGGATATCACTGCCAGCACCTTCTGCTGCCCCACATTATTGCTCTCTGCTCCTGCTCCTGCACCTCTGCTGCTCTGTCCTGCCTCCTCTGCAGACATGATCAGGTACAGAAACATACCTCATTTCTGGTCTCAGTGTGCTCCACAAGCAGACAGAGTAAAACTGTGCATTGATCTGATGTTTCTCTATGTTTCTCAGTGTGACTGCAGACCCACAGGATCTGGTACCTTAGAGTTACTTACACGGAAGAGATCAAAGGTCACAGGGCAATAGCTGTCACAAAGTTTTTCTTCCCACTCAAGCTCTTGGAGTCAATGCAGGAGAAGTCCTAGTGCAGCTGAGTTGCTTCTGTGAGCTGTTCTTGCCTCTAAAAGAAATATCTTGGTGAGGAGGAGTGGAATTGGCATTTCTGATGATAGAACGTGAAACAACCACCTCTGTTCAATCCTTATCATCATCCAATTTCCTTATATTAAATACTTGGGATGATTTTTCTATTAGGTGCACAGTAGGAAAGTGTGCACTGGTGAGGTTTACATATTGGCTTGTAAATAAATTTCCCCAATAAGTGTTAAGTACTTGTACCAAAACTGCTTTGACAACCTACTTAGCAGGTGGTAAATGGAGGCAATCAGAGGATCCATTTCAAAAGAGCTCTACTCTGAAATGAATTGGAAAGTGAAGATACAGCCTGCAAAAATTTCTATTCTCATTTTATATCTTCTCCAATATCCCAGCCAGAAGTTCCCTGGTCCATGTAACACATTCCTTATCTTCTCCGCTCCTCATCTTACTTCTCTGACCTTTTCCAGTTTCTGCTTGATGGTCTCTCAAATACACCATTCAGCATTCAAGACGTGGGAGCACAGATCCAGGGCTATGAAGATGTTTTTGTTTTGTTCTCTGTTCCTTTTCTAATAACTTTTCACCTTCTACTTGTTCTTTTAATGTGGAAAGTCTATATTAATGGTTCCTTTTTATGTGTTGTGGCTGAAACTGAGAGAAGAGTAAGAAATTTTATGAAGGACATTGCCACAGGTCAGTTCAGCCTTGGGCTTCCTTGGATGTATGACAAGGGACTCAGAGCTCAGATATCATAATGATGGGCATAGGGTGAAATCCAGATGGAAACAGTACAGATATGAAAACAAGATGTAATTAAGGAAGAATTATGGGTGGAAAGAGACAGTTAAATGCTTGTACATTTCAGTGAAGATAGAGAGAAAGTGGCATGGGTTAGACGCAGGCACATGGTGAACCACTGGTGCCTGGAGTCCATGCATTAGTTCTGCCAGCCCTGCTCCATGGTATTCCTTCTGCTCTGCCACTGCTGGGCATCCCTTGGGCATCATCTGCCATTTGTGCCAGAGAGTGGGGTGTTTTTCTATGACACAGACAAAAAGGCCTGCCAAGGATCTGACTCTACAAACACTTCAGCAGAGTCCCAAGACAGCTTTTAAAACTACATTTCCAACAATAAAAGGATGAGGGTGTAAATCTACATGAACTACTTGCTTTGGACTTTTAATGAAAGTACAACACATCGAGTTCAGTAAAGATAACTAGATTCAATGCTTGGGCTAGAAAGTCGATCATTCACCCAAGAAAAAGCATGCTGCAGACAAATCTATTCATTCTCAGAATTAAAATATGCAGAAGACAGTTTGGTGAAAGCAGTTTTGGAAAGGGTTTCGAACTGCTTTTGGCTGGTTTTAACGGAGGAATTTTGTTATTTAGACAACTAATGGCAAGTTTCATTTTGGAGAGGTCATCTGGTTTTATTCTGAACCCAGACTTCCTTGGCCTAATAGTTGCAATACATCCTATTTGCTACAAAGAACATTGAACAGATTGAGATAGTCTAAAAGTCAAGATGACTGCCTCTTGACTGTGAACATTTGAATTCCAAGTACATGTCATAAATTTTTACTCTGTGTACATGTGGAATTACAGATCAGCAGCTGACTCCTTTTCTACTTTTTCTTGTTTAAAGCTGAGCACCTTAATTTTATATTCCTTCTATAGCTGGGTAAGAGCTACACTCCCGAAAAGCACCAGACATTATCAAAGACTTTAGTGAAAACAGATTAGCTGCTGAAAATCCATTTTTAGGCATCTCCATCAGCCTCCATCTATGTGGGACTTCATGTCAAAGAGGTAAATTCCTTTTGCGTAGGGAGAGATTAGCCTTGGGTGATCAGGTATTTAAAAGGAGAGAGGAGAGACCTTTAAAGAGCATCCAGAGAAGATGCTAAGCCTTTGTCCAAGAAGTGAGCTATGAAAGAGGAAATTGTCTCCTCTGCCTGAGAGGTTTCAAACCAACATTGCTGTCTCAGCCACTAAATGTTAACTTAAACTGCCAGGAAAGTAAGAAAGTTTTCAAAAACAAATTTGGGATTAATATGACCAGAGACAGAGTATACAGTAGTGAATAGACTGTAACTGCTGCTAAGAACTTAAATACAGGTAGTTGAGTAGGAGGATTCAGGAGTACAGGCTTGGATTTAGGGCTCAAGTATATTCAGACATAGGCAGAGCACTAAAACAAGCTTTGGAGTATTAGTAGCGTTTTACACAGCTGACTTCTTAGCCCAATGTAAGTGCAAAGGCAATCAAATGAGCCTGGCCTTGTTTGAAGATGAGGAAGAAGGCTCTGCTAGCTTACTGTCTACAGTTGTCATGAGACGCAAGTGCACGTGGGCAGTTACCACAGATGATCTGGTGCACTGTTTTGATTATTCTGCCTTATGTTTGAGCACTCTCCCTGGTAACTTGCCTCAGTGTCTCATGAGGAGGACATCTCTTAACTGGAGCAAGCCATCAAGATGTTTATTCAGTAATAGAACAAATTCTCTTTTGTATTCTCCCACAAACATTTCTTATACCTGTTTGTCATTTGCTATTTCTTTAATTTCCACTAACATTTTCTTTTAAAGACATTTGTCTTCTTTAGATAAGTGGCTTTAGTGCAGTTAACTCAATACTGTTAAGATTTTCCTGTAGTCAGCCTGTATTAATGTAGATAATCCAAGGCAGAGTCATTTTGTGATGCGAGGGAAGTTGTAGTGATCAAGAAGAGACCACAGCTGGCATCAGTAGAGGGTCAAAGATTAGAAACTCATTAACGGATGGTTATGAAGCTTCTCTCGAATGTGACATCCAAGCCCCGAATTGTGATATTTATTATCCTTATTTGATGTTGGAGAACAATCAATAGCATTTGCTTCTTGGTTATCTACCAAGATTGAGAAGTTTTCATTCATAAAGGATAATGAATCACACACTGAAGAAGTCCCTCTCCCCTATGAGTATAATTAAATATTGCATTAGCTGATCAATAATAACTAGATTTAGAGAGAGTATGGGATGCTATGCCATTAGCCTGATGACAGAAGCAGTTCAGCTTTTTTAAATTTGTCTTTGAGAAAAGATAGTCAAGATTTTCCAAAACATAAATCTGCATACTTTTTTAAAAATCCATTTTTAAGCAGGGAATTGAGTCATTCCTCAGCATCAAACTGGCTTAAACAACCACTTTTTAACAAGAACTAAATGTCAACTCTTATTTTGAAATCCTTGCTCTACCTGGCCATGAATTAGAAAAAGAAAGGAAAAAGTGACATTGCAAGTAAGAAAAAAATTAAGTTTTACTTTATGCCCCGAGGAGGGACCGCTTCAGCACAGAGAGGACTTGCACCTGCTATGAGCACTGACAACACCACCAAAGCTCATGCTCTGCATGCCCCAGTGAGGACATCTCAGCCCAGGGCGTTTTTGTGCCCACAGAATGGAAATGGTGACTCTCTTTGCCTGGTGAAAATTGCCCACATGGACCTACTCCATCCCATGGCCTTCTGAACTAGGAATTGCTTTGCTTTCCAACAGAGACTGGGTCATTAACCTTTTTGAAGACCAAATCAATTAGCAAATCATCACCATCATGTCAGGAAAATACTAGCCACTGCTGAAGTGGTATTAAAAGTAAGCTTGAAAGTTTATTGATTTACCTTCCCATTTTAAAGTAATTTTGTTTTTTAATCTCTGGTGTCTATTTTCACTCTCTTTGTGCCTGGGGCACTGTGCTTTATAACTTGCTCTCCCACATGCAAGCATACAGGCAGGGTGGAGGACAAGCCCGAAAATCACTTCCTGCAAACTACTTCAGGCTACTGCTTATGATACAGCCTAGTAAGAGGACCAAAAATTTTCTTAACTGAGGACTATACCTTACTCAATAAAGTAAACAGGAGATGAATTTGGCTAGCAGGGAATAGTAAGTTGCTGGAAGCAGAGTTATAAATCTTTTTTTTTTTTTTTTTAACTTGAGGTTTGATTTAGAGTCTTGTAAAAGTCTTTTGCTTTTAGAAATACAAGTACACTCCCATACTGAAAATAGAAAAGCCATTTAGTGCACTGTCTTGCTCAGCTACAAATATTCATCAAAAACACCATCTTCCTCTCTTCACTTTCTCCTGCTTCCCATAGTCTACTGATAGACAAATGGTTTGTCCCTTCCCTCAAGTCTTATCTGCCTTTTCTGTGCACTATAGTCAAAAGATAAGATTTAGTATCACAGTTGCATAATAATTTAATAAGCAGACCTTGGAGAACAAGAAAAAAAGAAGAGAGAGAAATGCTAAAATATTGCCCAGAAACAAATTGATGGAGCTGCTCATGAAAAAAATATCAGTCTGGGAGCTCTAAGGAGTGATGCTGACTGAAGACAACAGAGCTTCTGAATACTACCTAAGCAGGTTCCCCAAACAGCTGATGATCCCCCAAAATAGAGGTCCTTAAATTTACGCAATTAAGGGAAGTATTTTTTGCAACACACAGACTCCTCAGCCTACATCACTTTCCTCCAAGTGGACCCTACCTTTGACAGTTTACCCAGTGGTGTGGATTAAACTGAATCCTTGAGTCATGAATCTCTAGGACCATCCTGATATCACACCAAAGAACACAGCATTGCAGCAGGAACCCATCTCTGATGGAAAATCTTGCTTAAATAAATGGAAATAAAAGCTATCTGCACTTATCTCCATGTGAATGGTTTTTTGAGCAAGAACATGACCACTAAGGTGTTGGTCTTCAGATGCATCTAAACCACTATGCTCTCTACAGTCCCAGAAGCAGGCCCATGTGTTGGTGACACTGACTGCAGCAGAGCATTTGCATTGTATTTTTGCCTCTATAATATTTTGAGAAAGTGCAACTGCTGGTCTTGACGACCATTAGTGTAAAATAAAGCTTGCAGGATTAACAAGACTGTTGCATCTCCAAGCCTACAAATCATACCAAAACAAGGCTTTCCCATCACCAGATACCCTCATCATCCTCTGTTTTTGCTTGAAATATACACCTCCCTTACTTTATCTGTTCCTGCATCCTCCTTTCATCCTCATAGACATCCTAGAGACTGCATTACAGCAGGTTAAAGATGAATCACATGAAAACAAGACATACAATGATTCAGATTTGACATACCAACATGGTGCAAGAATTGCTTCCCTCACACAGGATCTTAGCTGGCTGCTGGAGGACAGGACAGTGCTGCTTAAAATTTTGCTTCTGTTTCACTTCAGCCAGGACCTCAAGGGTTGGTGCCTGTCACAGAAAGTAATTTGTGTTGGTTTTGTGACTTCTTGTTAAATAAACACTAGAAGCCAAAACACTTATTTTTAACCCCTGAAGTTTCACTGGTGATTTATACTTTCCACTTTCTAGGCACAGACTCTCTCTCTCTACCTGTGGTCCCCAAGAACTGCAGAAGCAGAAAATTTGTTTTGAAACACAGGCAAAGCTTTACTTAACACAAATTATCAGCATGAGCAATAATCTGTAAAACACACCATAATTAATCACCAGTATTAGATAGAGATAAGCCTAAACTGCAGACTACAAGACTGACCTAAGTGAGGTCCAAGGGCTTTTAGGTGTCTGATTACTGTTCAGGTTTTATTAGAGAGTTAAAAAAAACATAATCACACTTTGGGCTCCAAAAGCACAGGCTGTGCCTGCTCGGAGCTCCAGGGTTTCAGAAATGACACTTGTGCAGATTACTTTCTTCTACACAATGTGATAAAATGAATTTTTTTTTCACCCACAGGTAAAACAAAATCCATTTAAAAATAAACAGTATTTATTGTTACTTTAATGTAATATGTATTTTAAAACTCTGCATAAAATGAGGTTTATGGTCAGTCTTTAAAACTTTAAGTATATCCCTCCAATACATAAATGATTGGTTTTAAGTAATTAAAACCTACATGTACATTATCTTTGAGGCTCTCATTCAGAACACAGATGATTTTGACACACTAATTGATTCCTTGTAAGTTGCAACTGGCATTTTATTTGGAAAAGATCAAAGGCAGAATTTGTTAGGAAAAAAAAGCAAAAACAGAATTAAAATAAAATGTGTAAAAAATAAATTTAACATATTGAACATCCTCTTTGTAAATAACCTACATTTTTTAATTTGCTGAGACTAGAAGATCTGGTCATAAGTTGTGTATTTTTATTATGGTTTTCTTTCAAGATTATTATAGTTCCTTTTGATAGTTGCTTTCTTTCAGGGCATCTTCAGTATGGTTGGATGGAGAAAACAAAGGAATAAGCCTTATCAGTTATTTAAGCTGGTATCTTGCACTACCACTGAAGAGATATTTTGATGATACAGTTTTCATTACTAAAATGCTATAGCATAATAAATTAATTCAGTGTTGTGCACTTATCTATTAGACACATTACTACAGAAAAATAAAAACGTTAATTATTCATTATCAACTCTCTGATTATTTGTTGTGGCTGATAATTACATTGAATGTATTTTATATCAGTAATAACCTTCTGTCTACGTTTACAACATATCACATCTGGGGGGCTTGTCAAGCTTTTTCCCAAAGCCTTTTCTTTATTAAGACACAGACCTCATGAGTACATAACCTTTATGTTGGAGGCTGATTTTCCTCTTTCATATAAAGAACAAATATTATAGATTAATTAATCCAATGTGATTATAATTTAATCACCCTTCTTCCGCGGTCACAAGAGATTTTGTTATTATTCA
This sequence comes from Eurystomus gularis, assembly GCA_013400335.1. Classification (NCBI taxonomy): domain Eukaryota; kingdom Metazoa; phylum Chordata; class Aves; order Coraciiformes; family Coraciidae; genus Eurystomus; species Eurystomus gularis. The sequence continues at coordinate 188,901 of VZZY01020674.1, forward strand.
GTGGCTCATTCATATTGTTATGGAGAATAAATGCAGTCATAAAAATATTTGTGTGTCACTCAATTCATACAACTAAACCAAACTCTATATCAGTAAACAAAACCCACTTTTTCTTTCATCACAGAAACTTTGTGGTCTCACAGGCTCTTGCTTTCCACCTCTTAACCATCTGCATCTTCTCAATATCTTTTGCTGTAGATCCTCCATTTCCAGACTAATACACTCGGTTCCCTTCCCAAACAATAATTAACTTGATTTTTAAAAAGAGGCTGACCCAAAATTAAGTGTGGTTCCTCTGCACACCTGACTGAATGCTCCTTGTCCCAGCCCATTTTTAAAGCAATGACTTATACATTCCGCTCATGTCTAGCCTATTCCACTTGATTTTATTGTCAGTGAAAATTACTTACTAACCTAACTTTTCTAACATTTGCTTTCATGCCATTTCCTTAAAGTGTAGCCTGGACCGTATTCCTATCACCATGGAAATCCTTTTGGATTATTTCTATCTCAAATTCTATGAGCTCTTTGAAGACGGAATCCTCTCAACATTTATTTTAGAAGGACAGGGGAAAAAAAAAGAGAAATTTCTTTTCATGAGACCTTTGAACAAAGTGTAATTTCAAAGTGTGAATGAAACTACTGTTTAATAAAAAATGAACATCTGAGCTACTTGACACTGGGACAATGTTGTTTAATTAAATTAATCAATTTTAATTTTTACTGAACTTTGAGAAACTAAGGTAATAATTCACAAATGCACTAGATGGAAGCAAAAGTTCTGAGTTACAAATCTGACATCTCTTCTGTCACATCTAAGGAGTCTTAGTAAGTGCACTGTTGAGACATTGCAATGCCATTGCAGTTATATATAAAAATACACAAAACTACTGTTTAGAAAGCAAATATCAAGTGTTAAAATAAATATTACCAGTCCAAATTAATTCATCAATAAAAATGCAGCCAATTCAGAAGGAGGTTAAGTGCACAAGAAACACAAAAACAACTAAAATGATTTTATGAATATGACATGAAAAAAGTCTTGGATCTGTGCAAGGTATACCAATAACTTAAGTATTGGTGGCCTTATAACTGGTTAATTATCACAATAAAGTATTTTTAAAGGCAATAAAAAGTTTTTGTTCAACCACATAGATTTGTACACTGGACATTTCAAATCTATACTTCGCTATCCTGAAGTTCCCATCTACAGTTTTATCTTGGACAACCATGAAAATCCAGACAATTCTCTGGATGTGAGAAATGTATGGCTTTTTAAATGTAGCTCTACTACTTTCTTCTGAAAAAAACTTATGTAGGAAAGCCAAGGTGTGCTTGCTTACGTTAGGGGTTGCTGAATTCAGCTGCCCAACAGAGGCAAGGCTGTTGCAGCTCTATGCTCAGGCTTGTTCCTCCCCAAACCACCTTGATCTTGGAGGCTGCCTCATAGACAAAGCTTTTTTTTTCCCATTTTTCTACAGCACCAAAGTTCTTTAAGGCAGTGAAAGGAACTTAAATGCGTAGAAAAAACAGACAATAATTTTTCATATGGTGAAGTTCCCTAGGTACAAACCAATTTTTCCTTCAGTTTTCTTCTCTGCTAGGGGGATACAAGTGTGGTCTGTCAAGGAGCTAGGACATGACCTGAACATTTAAAACTTGGGTAAAAAACATTGAAATTGAAGCAACTGGGGTTTGGGAATTTACAATCCCATCACTGCCTCGATATGGAATTTACATGGGTAGTCCCCCTTCTTCTGCTCTGTCTGAAGCACTAGGATCAGTCAAGAGGCATTTCTCCTATTGCATCAGAGGTTTTAGACACACATTACCAGATTATATGAGCAGTTTTTGCACAACCAGTTACACAGGTATCCTAAATACCAAACTATAACTTCAACTAAACTGAGCTGATCTCAGATCACCTACGATATGCAAAAATCATGTTTACAAAAACCTTCTAGACATCATCAGAAGTGGATGATAAACCCAGATGGGAAAGAAGTCAAGTTAGAAAGATCAGAAGATAACATCAGTGGGAAAGTAAGATTATTACGTTTGAGTGTTGTATAGACGAGAATTCCTTTACATGGATATACTGCTGAAGACAGAGGTTCATATCTGCTGTGAGATCTATATAGTGACATTTCTTTTTAGTATTTTGCAACAGATTTTGGAATATTGGTTTTGAACACTGAATGCGATAGCATGTCCTTGAACTTCAATTGGTGTATAGAGAATCACAATAAGCACCATCCTTCTCCTGTCCTTTCACATGTCTTTTTGACATGATTAGTAGTCTCCATTTACCAGCCTCAGGATGCAGACCTGCAATTTCTCACAATCTTCACTAGCTACTTGCAAATAAAGATTGTAAAGGACAAGGGTGATATCCTGGGCTTGGGTATAACTCCAAAACTAACCCCAAATCCCAGCAGGTTTGGGTATTCAGCAGCTCAACATAACCTATACTTTTTGTTCTGTTATTATTTTTGCACACTGGCTATCTGAGCGGAAATCATCACTATTTATGTAATATGAAAATACAATAACAATTTCATATTCCACCTGTAATTGTCTTACACAGTTCTGCAAACAGAGTAAGAAAAATTCCTCCTTCTCACAGACTTCATGTATTAGATATGACAATCTTGTTGGTGGATGAGTCAGTTATTTCTCAAACTCTTTCCCTTAATATTTAATCTATAATACGAATACAAAATTTCTACACAAAAAAATCCAAAGACAAACCTGAAGACTGAAATACCAATGCATAATTTGAAGGACGTATGCAAGTTATTTTTGCTAAATTATTCCCTCTTCAGTAGGAATGCACATGATAATTGAAAACCACGTTGGTCCAAGTACCAGGAGAAATAGATTTTTCTGTGAAATTGAGAGCTGTGAACATGCAAGTGAAGGAAAGTACCTTATGTGGGAAAACAAAAACCACGTCTGACACAAATACAACATAACTCATTCATAATCGTTCGTACCCCTCCCTTTCCTTTTATTCTTCAGCCACCTCCACTGACACACCCATGCTTAGGATACAGATTGTACACTCTTTGGGGTAGACTTCTTTACCTATAGTGAAGTTGCATCACACGCTTTGCTGGTATGCTAAATCAGTAATTTTACTGTGCAAAGAATGAAGAGATTGTTTACTGAGAGTAAGCACAGTTTTTTGCTTTAGTTCATGTGGCGGTGGTACACGAGGACAGTTCATGCATGGGCTCCTGGTGCTCTGTGAGGCCCTATGGTGGATAAATCTGGATTCAGATGCTTTATTTTCTTAATCATTAGCATCATTGCCTGTTTTCCTGTACCAGTGTTGACCCAGCCAAGGCTCGTTTAATGTCTGCAGCCTGACAAGACCTTGGGGAGACGTGACTGTAAGGAAAGTTGTGTTGCTTTTCAAGTAAAGTTTCTTTTAAATCACCAACATGAGAAATGTTTGCTGGTGAACATGTTTACACAGTTCTTCCCCTTTCAACATAAAAGAGAAGCTATTGCAATGGCACAGAAAAGAATGATAAAAGTGAGGTCCCCATGAGTGCAAGTGGTGGCCATTGTAATAACAGTGTTTTGCAACTACAGAGCCTTTCATCTAAGGATTTCAAATTCCTTGCAAAGATTGATTAATTAAGGCTCACGGTGAGAGTTCTGTGAATCATCAAACCACAAGCATTTCACACCTCACTGACTTGCAACTCAGAGAAGCTCTTGATGAACATGAGCTAAGTTCCATGAGGCTTGAGGGAACCTAGATCAACTCCAGTGGGTTGGTGCAGAAGTCATTTTTAACATGTATAAATTTAAAGGGAAGCCAGGTGAGCAATACAGAGCACTTTGTTAAGCAGCACAGTGAGTGATCCTTGGGAAAAATCTCCTCCTAGATACTGAAGCCACAGCAGTCTCGAAGTTGGTAAGATTGTAGCAAAACCAGTCATTCAGTCTCACTGAGAAGAATTCTTCAATTCTATTTATAAAGTTTAGTCATATTTAAATGGTACTTATTTTACATAAATTTAAAGTTGAATGTCACTTCCCCTCCTTTTTGCAGCGCTTGTAGCCATTGTCCTTGACTCAAAGCAGTATCAAGCCAAAGAGGGCCTTAGCAATGAGCCAGTCTCTCCCCTGCACGTTGGATGACTTCCACAGCACCTGAGGCCTCCCAGTGGCTCTCCCATTAGCCCGTTCCTTCCCACTGGTACCACTGCGTCACGTCTCTGCTTATGCACCTCTGTGGAAGCTATTAATTTCATTTTCAAGAAAATTTACAGGACTGTAACTACAGACACTTAAAATCCTGATTAGTATTTTGTCTGTCTTAAGCTCTATTGTAAAATGTTCCCTGGTCATGTACAGCTTATAAAAAAAGTTTCATACATAAGAATGTAGGCGCCTACTTTTTTAGTTAAAAATAATGATTTGGTTAGTCATATTTTACAGTTGCTAATTACTCTACAAATGCTATAACCTGTCTGAATGGTAACTGCTCTGTAAAAAGTTTTGTTTTGTCTAAGAGATGCTAAGTAATGCAGTGTAATGCTACATGTGTCAGGTCAATATATTATAAAATTTAAATGTAGTATATATATTTACTTATTTATTTTCTTCTGTTGTTGTTGGCTGAGGAGATTGATTCCATTTGAAAGCAAAACCTTTCCTTAATTTTCTCCAAACTCTGAGCTTTCTCTGTTGTTTATTTGGATGTAAATTGAGCATAACCCTGTGGAAATTGTGATGTGAGAGGACCATTGGGCCTCTTGCTGATTTTAATGACAATACAGTGACCTGATAGAATACCAAAGGAATGATAACTACATGAAATCTGCGTAACTACTTTGATTAAGATCTTTTCTGGCATATATCTGGCACAGTCACATTCCTTGCATACATAGAATGGAAATACTGAAAATATGTTTGGCTCCATGTTATCCTACTTCAGAGTTGCAGAGAAATGCAAAATGTGCTTTTTTTGGCAATCACTTAATCTTTCTTTAATTTATAAACTCACCAAATGTACTGAAAATGGTTGAGGTTGGTAGCACAGAGAAGATCATAGCTTGGGCACTCAGCGCTATTGTAGAAGCTGCTCTCTCCCAAATGAACTCAGCCTATCCAGCCTCCAGTTGGCTTTGTGGTATCCTCTTAAGCCCAGAAGCAAGACCCTATCTCTCCATCCTCAACCCCTTCCCCATTAGCATCTCAGACCAGGTTCAGGAGGTGGCCACAGACGGCTGGCTGAATCAGCTGCTGTGACTGCTCTTCTCCATTCTCCTCTAGTTTCTTTAGTCTTGCCTTTGATGTCCCCTTTGGACAATCCTTTACATCTCGTTCCCCATACCCTTCTTTGGTAGACTTCTCCTGCAGGCAATCTTGGCAACAAATCAGGAATTGTAGTTGTTATAGCAGTAATTCATCAGCTGAATAGAAGAATCAAGTTCGACTATCATCGAGGCATAATTGAGGCAGTATGCCTTCATGGGCAGAGAGCTGGACAAAGGGGTCAGTGTTTCACCCTTATCCACCACTGGTCTACCAGCTGACTTCATGCAAATCACCTCACTCTCCAGTGGTCCAGCTTCCCGACATGAAGACAGGAATTACATCAGCTCCTTGTGTATAATTCACTAAAAGTTATAATGAAAAACTTTAGATATTATTAATTATAGCAGGAACCCAAGAGGTGAGGAGCCTTAACTGTTATAAAAAGCTTTAGCAAATAATGCATTGCAGGTGTGAACTTTCCTATATTATTCCAGAATTCAGAAAAAAACTATTTTAAAATCATTTTCATTCAAGAGAGTTGAGCAAGCAGTGATAATAATGAAATATACCCGAGTCATAAATTACTGTGTGAGTCACATTTAAGACATTTTCAAGACATTAAGAAGTACAAAAACAATAGCACAAGAAAAGAAAGTTGTAATAACAGAACAAAGAAGAAGAAAACCCACCAAACCACCTCTTCAGTTCAATGCCCTAAATCCATTCCCCTTTTTTAATTGTTATGGGTTTCCTTCGCTTGAAGACACTCCAGAGTATGTGGGAATAGCCTGTGTCACACAAAGCTTGTGGATGTCCTGAATTAAGCCTTTTTGAAATTAGATGAAGGACTTGTAAGGGAAGTCTCAGTTCTCTGTAGAAGAGCAGAAATAACTCAGATCCCTTTTCATATAGGACCAGAAGCCCAAATTAGCATTCATGCTGAAAACTAGCATCAATAGTTACAGATCGATGTGAAGATTATTCTTTTCCTGGTAGAATACAGACCATAGCTAAGTTATATGTTGTCAGATATTTTTAAGAGAAGGCTTTAGGTGATTTTTAGGGGAGTGAGGAAGGGTTCAGAGTTTTAACAAAGATGTAGTGGTTTCCCTTCATGATAGGTGGAACAATACTATCTTGAGAGGGTTTCCAAGACTATTCTCCTGGAAAGGGGGTTGGACTAGATGACCTTTAGAGGTCCCTTCCAACCCACCACATTCTATGATTCTATGATTTAAAATGAAAGAGATCTGCATTGCTTGTCTAGAAGTGCCAGTTAACTATCAAAGAACAAGATAACCTACTTTCACCAGACAGTGATCATAACCATGAGGCAGTGCTGACTCAGACAATCATGGTTTGAGTAGAGTTGCCTTGACGTATAGAAATAAGATCCCACAAACACCTTGCCAGTACTACAGAGTCAGTTCAGTTCAGGCACATGCATCATGAAGTACAACGCCACTCTGCTGTCAGCAGTTTGGCCAGTTCTCAATGCAGTTGGAGTTAAGCTTATTGTCACTGACTCCAGTAGAGCCTATTTCACCCCTTCTTATTTCGTTCTGTTTGATTTCTTCAGGTAGGATTCCTCATGAAAGGCTGGGTCTTATAGCTGAAGAAAGGTGGATGATCTCTTACACTTACCTCTGCTGTGTAGAAAGACAACCACCTGCATTTACCAAATAGACCAAATTCTTCACTGGTTCAGCTCCCATCAATCTCATGGGGTTATGCCAAGGACCAGTTTGCTCTTGCTCAATTTGGTCAAATTCTGCTTCAAAGGAAGGAATGTTATGCACGTCACTGTGAACTACCCAGGTCTTCTGTGGGAGGCTGTTTCAAAGAGAAGGCTGTTCTGTTTTTAAGATGTTCTCTGTCTTATTTTCATACTGGTTTTATTCCCTCTGGAAGTGCCTCACAGGACCACTTTGGCACAAGACATATGAACAGGGCATTGCCAGTGTCTGTGGTGGATGGAAAACCTGTAAAACAAAAGCGTTTTCTCCTGTCCACTTTCCCAAATTTCAGTGAAAACCTGAAATAAAATTTCCTATGTTTAAAATTTTCTTCTTTGTCCTATTTCTTGTTTGCATGCACTGCCACTGTTCCTATTGCTTTTGACAAGAATTTTACCTCCAAATAGACTGTACGAAAAGGTCCATTGTTATAAATGTCTTTTAAGATAGCAGGCCATTGTGGGAACTATAAAACTCTTAAAACCAGTCCTACCCAGTAAACTCAATAATTTTCCAAGGAGCTTGCAAATAGTGTTTACTCCATGAATTCAAAACATTTGTGAACTCCAGCTATCTTCTACTTATTCCCAGTAGACACCAGGAAAGTTGGCTGCCCCAGGATTACATGCTAACATTATTCAGAGCCTTTTAAAAATCAGAATTTGTTTTGACAAGAGCTCCTCTCCAGCTCAGGTAACAGGTCCCTTAAACTTGATGAGGAGCAGTTGCACTGGAATCATTCACACCACTGTAAGCAGCATTAGCGAACATGGAGGAAATGGGATATTTTGCATTATTAAGGCAGAGACAAAGGGATTGTTGATCATAGTAAGAAAATCATGCATGTATAAATGATTACTTTGTCTATATTTCCTCTTAGGCAGTAGCTGATGCAGAGACAATCAGATATTTGCAAGATACAAGGCAGATATTCAATTTAATTAAAATAAATATTCCCAAAAAGATATCAAAAGCCAAGCAAGGTCCCCATTCAGATAGATAACTGTATTCCTTTGTTAATAAGGTCCATGATTTAGGGCCTCAGAAGAGGGAATTAACTTCTTATCATAGGATAATTTTTCTCTTCTTACTGCTATCAACTATGAGAAACTCTCTAAGGTGATAGAATTCAGAGTTCTTGAAATGAGGTATTTTGGATGTTTGCTGAAAACAAACCTTATTAAAAATACTTAATGGGTGGTGGCTGTAATGATTTAAAGAAGGTATTTCCAACATTGTTTTTCTGGATAGCATTGTCCCCAGTATTCAGTCCCTGGAGCTGTCATGCCAGCAGAGGCTCCCAGCTGGTCCCACCACCTTCTTGGTGCCCTGACCAGGATCCAGACTGGAAGCATTGTGTTGAAGTTACTTATATAGGTAGGAAGTTACCTATAGAAATAAATAATAAGAAGACACCCTTTGCAGCTGTGACACAGACGGAAATATTCTGGCAGAGAGTAGTGATAACTTTGTACTATTAAGTACAACCACTGGAAATAGCTATAAATGAGTATTTCCTCAGCACAGATGCCATTTTGCTAAAGAGAAGAACACAGCAAGAAACCAGTTCTATGGGGTCAAATCCAAACGTCAAGATAGTTTCAGGCTGCAGATGGAGTTTACAGGCAATTTACACCAGATGGGAGCACAACTTTACTAAGCGATGGCTGGAGGCTAAATGATATTCTTGAAAGTTGCAAAGCCTTGGATTATGAAATCTCTCTCTATATATTTCCATTTCAAACCCTTCCAGTTTGCTCACAGCAGTCTGAATGGAGAAGAAACATCTATTTCATTATCTCAAATAGCTTATAAATGGTTTTTAAAAATTCCATTATTTGGACAGTGTAAGGACCCCAATACACCCTAACAACTGTTTGACCTGAATATATTAAAAATACTGTAATGTTTTGTTACATATCCCAAGGTAAAAAAAAAAGAAAAAAAAAGAAAAAAAAAATCAGACTATGGCTTATTAGTTTTTTCTTCCCTTCTTCTTATAAAGGTTTATTTGACAGAGCATAAGATAGTGGTAAAATCCTAAGGTAAAGGTTAAACTCTGTTTTATTATGTTTACAGGATTTAAAGGGTAAATCAGGAAGTGCTTATTTAACATCAAGTGAAAGTGGTGGATTAGTAACCAGACCGAGACTTAAAAGCATCCTTAATCCTTAAAATCTCTGAGGGTGAAAGGTCACTCTTTAACACCAGGTTGTGTAAAGAATGAAGCAGACAGAAGCTTCTGTTTCATCATTGCCCAGTTAATCCACTGAGGAAATGAGCAGCATTGGTTTTTGCTGGGTAAACTCCTCCTAAAACCAAGGAAACAGAGGAAAGCCTGAACAGGAAATAATTAAAGTAGGTTTATTCCATGAACACAGCAGAGCAGCACAGGAGATAATGTAAATTGTTTTAAAAATGACACTTCTGTGACTATTAATTGTCTATCTTGATTACATTTTCATCATTCCCTATTTTCATGGTTTTTTTAATGATTAAATTAATGCTCATATTTGGAGAGAGATGCAGAACAAGACAAACATTTTCAGAGGCACAATGGGTCACTGCCAATAGACACTGTTTTATGTCCTGTATCTTTTGGTATCTTGTGGATTAAGAAACACGAGTGGGGCTCATAAATACCCTACCTCTTTTAAACTTGTGAGTTCCGGAAAAAATAATTAAATGCAGCTCTTTTGTTGTGTTACCACAGTGATGTGTGTCAAAGAAATAGGTGCAAGGGAATATAGTTTGCAACATTTCTCCCCTTTTACCCTGTAATCTCTACTAAGTAGTAGTAGGCAAGCATTCACTAGCTGTTTCAGCCAAGATTAAAATGGGTTCTGAAGTTCCCAGTAGCTGGTATAAAACATAGCTCAACAAAGCTTTTCTCTGCAAATACAATACATAGTTTAGTATGTTATAGAAAATGTTTAGAGCCAAATAGTTAGTAAATATACCTACTTCTTGTATAGACAAACCTTAACTATTTTTTTTAACGATCGATATGAGAAGACAAATCTCTCACATATTTCAGCTACTAGGGAGAAGGGTACTTTCAGTACTAGCAGCCTTTCAATATTTATATTGAGCTTGCCTTTATTAAATCACTGGTGAAAAATAAGAGGATTCACCCAAGCTGTAGTTTCATCATATAAAACAGCACAGACATTTATCTTATAAAATTGCAAAACTGTAGCTCCATGTAGACTGATGGAGCTGAGCTGAATTTGGCATTAGGATCTGATTTTCTACCTTAAGGTGTTTATGACGCATACAGTTGCTAATAGCTTATGCAGTTCATTTTTTACAGAATCTGTGGTTTAAGCATAATGCTTAGTACTTCTGAAATATTACTTTTATTTTTAAAAAATTGCGTAGTGTTTAATGTGAATTACAGAGTGCTTAGTTGCACACGTTTGAGATCTGCCTCAAATTTTTCACAGTATTCATCCCTACCTTTGTGGTTCCATTTTATCAAAACATTTTCCTAATTAAGCAAAAATAAAAGCAATAGAATAACATTTTGTAAACTAAAATGAATGTTTGGGTTCTTCGGGACTACATTGCAAGAGATATGCATGCTCAGAGCACCAGCACAGAGCTGAAATAATCTTTCCAGAATCAAAGAGATCAAATGTAGAAGAAAACATTATTTTAACGCAAATAAAGGGATCAAAAATCTGAATACAACATTTCTTCTATCTCCTTGGATATATTCTAGTAGAAGGTGTCCCTGCGCATGGCAAGGGGGCTGGAACTAGATGATCTTTAAGGTCCTTTGCAACTCAGACCATTCTATGATTCTGCGATTCTATGATATTTTACCTAATTTCCTAGAAAGTAAGGTTTGTGTGACCGAATCACCTCTCTGCCTTTACCCCTTCTTGTAATTTTCAACCAAATGGCCACTTCTGAATGCATCTGACAAATGCACAGTAATCCCAAACTTTCCAATCAGGTTTCTACAAAATCACTCCATAGAAGGCATAGATGCTTAAAGTTACCCAACTCATGAAAAAGTTGAATCAAATGCTTTTGAGTGTTCACAGCGGGGAGAAACCTCTGAAATGCCTGAATTGTGAGGAAAAATTCAAAACAGAGCTGGCAACCATAAATTTACAGGAAAGCAAGATTCGTTATTTCTGAAGCTCATAAAACTGTCTATTTTTTTTTGCTGAGATACTAGGACTTCCTGGCCCATCAACACACGTACATATTCAATTGTAGTAGTACATAGTATAGAGCCACAAATCAAAATGATAGCTAAACCACACTCATTAGGGGCATCAAGAAAAGTTAGCTGTTTCTAGGTGTTGGATGATTTTCTAGGTGAGAGATAACAGGCAGCTTCAAAGATTTTGTTTCAAATCTGTATTTTAATAAAGCTATTTATATACTATGAAGTATTTAATAAAAAGGGTAAAAAGAAAGAATACCATTAATTCTGAATAAAGCAGATTGTGGAAAGAACCAAAAAAATTTCAGGGCAGGTTTTTTTTGCCAGAATTACCAGCATTTAGCATGTATGTGCTTCCTGATATCCCTAAAAGGCTTTGCAATTGCTTACAATAAATTCTAGTACTCCAGAGTGCTGGTCTGGTCTTCAAAGCACAGCTGTTGTAAGAGTTAGAAAAGGAGGAGCAAAGTAACAAACAGGGCTTAAAGCCACAACTTTCATGGCCTGGATTCTTACACAAACTGCAAGGTCATAATGCCTCCCAATCAGAATTTGAATCACAAAACCATCCTCTTGCCTGATCCTACCTACTTTAGCACATTTACAATAGGAACGGAAAATAAAGCATAAGACAACTATTTTCAGAAATAGTTAGTTTCATAGTCTGTAAGCTTTGAGGCAAACAGCTTGAATCCCTTTGACCTGAATTCTCTTTGTTAAAAGAAATAAAAATAAACTGATCAAGCTGCATGATGAATTACCATAGCTCAGTGGACAAGGAAGTAATTCTGAAGAGTCTCCATGTTTTAACAAACTGAGAATTAAGAAACATCCAGTACTACCTCTATGCATCTAAAATATTACTTGTCTTATGCTTATAATCTATCCAAAAACAAGTTGTGAGAAAATAAAGTTTACATGTATTATCAAAGGAACTTAACTTCAGCTGTGACTTCCTCATTTCTCTTTAATTTACCCTAATACTAATATAAGAGGATCAGAGTAATAGTTAGTAATGTAATGTAGCAAAAGCAGGCAACATTTGGTTTCCCAGATAGCAGACTTCCAGATATGATTAATAGGGAAGTGAATTTCAGCATCAGTTCGTGCTTAGTGTTGTTTGTGTTTTATGTTTCTAAATGAAATCAGTCTAGATTTTTAATAAAAAAATACTTTTATATTACTTTCTACCAATAAGTTCTCTTCTCCACAAGTAGTGGCTCAGAACACAATCAAAGCATACACTTGGAAATTATTCAGCTATTTTTACATTATTTGTAGTGATATTTATGCAATTCAAGCAATGGCCCACCAATATTTTTATAAATCAACATGAATCAAGAAACCAATATGCTCTGTTATTGGTTTACCTCAACTAATAATGTAGAAGATCCCCAAAGATCATACCTAAAGACATTTCTACGTTGAAATTGAGGAAGGCCATAGCCCAAAACCAGTCTACAGTTCAGAAATTTAATCAATAAAACTTTGGGATTCTGAGAGACAACAAGAAACACAGAAAAAAAATTAGAAAAGAGGGAAGGGTTATTCACTCAAACGATCCTTATACCAATATATTGTCTGAGTTCCATGCTACCATTTACATGAACAAGAGCTAATTCTGAGAATCCAGAATTGAAGGTAGGAGAATATATTTCCCACACCAAATATTTTGTTGAAAGGTATAAATGCAGTCCCTAGAAAATATGTTCTTGTCACACTTCAAAAAAAGTCAAACAAAATTAAAAATAATTGGAAGCCAAATACAAGCGACCAGCATCTCAGTTGTAATAGTTAACCAAGAAAAATGTGTTGCCTCTCATCCTCTCTTTTTGAAGATACAAAGTGAGTAACTAAACCACAGCCAAGTAGTATTACAACAGAATTAATTTATCTTCAAATACTTTTTCCAAATTTAATAAAACCATTCAAAGTAATGTACTCTGGAACCATGCATGCACCTAGCGCAATCAGTGGTATGTATTCAAGCACCCAGATTCCACTCAGAGAGAGGGTCACACAACGGTTGTCTGTGCCAACCACCCACTTCTTCCTCCAAACCCACATGGAGCCCTATTAAAATTTATGGAGTTCCATATGAGTGTACATGTCTGCCTAGGTAAATCACTGGCAAGATTAGAACTATAATTATCGTTATTAGGAGTGTCTAGTATGTTTTATATGCTAGCAAAATCCACCAAGTATGCTGATAATAATGTGTGGGCTTTGCAAAGCAGTAAGTAGTTAGTCTGAAGGGCTCGTCAAAGTCTGATTCTTCATTTCTTTCACAGTCAACACTCCCTCTGAATTCTCCAGTACCTCTGAAGCTCAAATATCTCTGATACAAAACTGGATGCAAGTAATGAAAATGGATCTTTTATTTCCATGATTGCATGAAGGGACCAAAAATAATAATTTTCTAATACAGGAAAATAGTTACAGACGAAAACCCCTTGTTATTAATTTCAATAGAATTGCTGGGAAAAATAATAAAACTTATGCCCTTTATCAAAAAAATCTCCCATGCTATTCAAAGTCTTTAATTTTGGTTGTCTTAATGTATTTTTCATGTAAGTCATAAAGCATGATTTTTATGTTTATTATGGCTTACACACAAAATTGTATCCAGAAAGCTTTATAGGTACTAAAGTATGACATCCTTTACTCCACCACACCCTAATAGTGAGAACAATAATTCACTCATAAAGATTGATAGCTGGCATTTGTCTTGAAGTTGTCCAATGATTGCATGAGAATTAAAATGAAATTATCTTCTCACCAAAGGAGTTAGTTATCCCTGCGGGCCAGGGCTGAGGTGGAGTTCTGATGAATCATGCATTGGGAGGATCTCTAGCTTTCAATGAAATTAGTAACTTCCTTGCAAATGAATTTAATTACACCTAACAAAAATCTCTGTTCACAAACATGCACCTTTGGAGGTCTAAAAATAGAAGATGCACTATTCAAGTCAACATAAATTTCTGTGTTTTCCTTTCCCCACACATACTTGCACACTGTCTTGCATGGATGGATGGAGGAGGAAGTGTTTCTAGAAGAACTGACAGAGAAGTTATTCCATGACTTCTAAACTGTAAGTTAGTTTCTCAGCACGTATGAATTCATACAATGCCTTTAGCTTAAATAGAATTACACTGAGTCACATCAACATGGGACCTAACCAAAAGTCAAGGCTTCTTCTAATAAAAAGAGTGAATTAGAAATTTTGAAACAATTTGGCTCCAAGCAATGTTTCTTACAGGTAAGATTTATGAGAACAATAACAACTACTGCAAATTTTAATTCAAAAATTAATTAGCAGTCCACAGTAATCATGGTCCTTTTCTTCTTTTTCCAGACAGCATTAAAGCCAAGTCTGCTTGAATGAAAAAAGGGATCTTCTCCTTTTCTGAACTCTGCATCTGCAGCAAGTCTTGGCATTGTCTGCAGAAGAATTTTTGACCTTAAAAACTTCAGTGGCTGCTTGTGTTTTAAAGCAAGTGTTTGACACCTCCAACATAACCTTCCCTTTGCTGAACTTCATCTCCAGGATCACAGGGGTTGCCCTGTTTCATGGCAAGCGGGTCCTAGCTGCTATGACAGTGCCTGCAGATTCTTCCCTGTCTGATACCTCTCACTTGAATTTGGGGAGGATGTTGGCTTTCTTTTAACACTCAACCTTGAAACCTTCATCCACCATGGACATCTCTTAATTGGGACATTCAATGAAACTTGTTCGTCATGGGCAGATTTGCTCTGAACTTTAGCCAAGTCTCGCCTGGCTGGTACCTTTTATTGCATCTAACACAGCATTATGGCAAAGGACTAAGTTCAGTACTAGATACTGAGTTAAGAGATTCAATACCAAGAGATAGATCATTTATTTCCCCACATCTGATTCAGATTAAAAACACTTAAGGAACACTGGTAAGTTTTCTTCAGTGTGGACAAAGTTACAGCTGAATAAACTACAGAAGTATATGCTAATATACACACGTTGTTGAGCATATTGTGCTTACAAAAATACACCTTTTCTGAGGTAGTCTGTTTCTATGCTGTAATGCATCTGTGATTATCTGGAAAGTATTCAGAAGTACTTGCTCCAAAAGTATGGCTTATTTATAACTTAAACTGAAGGAGACTTTCCTTTAGGCAACACAGGTATCGTAACACATAAATGAACAGCTCTGGCTACATCCAATGGTTTACCACCGGTACCAGAACCTTTGCAGCATTTTCATCTTCCTTAAAATAGAGGAGGTTTTCATTTACTATACTCAGAGGAAAACAATCTTGGTTTTGTAAAGGTAGCCTTTTGCAGTTTTGCGTTAATCACTGGCAGCTAAGCTCTTTCTCCTTCTTCTCCAGACGGGATGCTACAACATACAGAGATAAGGAAAGAGAAGCACAGGGCTTGAAGGAGGCAGTGTGGAGTCAGTCTGTGAGCACAAGGCCGAACTGCAAGATATAGCTGCAAAACCTCAGGAAATCCTTGTCTTATTCCAGGGCCAACTTTGGCTTAGAAGTAAAACATTCCCCTCACTTTATTACAAAGCACCCAAGATATGAAGCACTGGCAGTACTCAGAGGTGGCACCTAGGCAATTTAACAGCATCATCAAACCAGGAGAGTTAGAATTTGATTTACAATGATGACTAACCCAATAAAATGGTAAAGCAAGTCAATACGCAGGCTCAGAGACAGCTCCAGTTTTTTTACTCCCTAGTGCTTTGATGATGCAGTCATCATAAAGCATTCCAGACATGTCATGCTCAGTGGAAACTATGGAACAACAAAGCCTCACGTGTATCCTTGCAGAGATCAGGTCATTCTTCACTAGAGCTGTGTAAACCTATTTACAAGATCAGGGGGGTTTGTGGTAACAATGAAAGGGGAGGGGAAAAAAACCCACCAAAAGCCCAACCTCTTGATCGCAGCATGTATGAAAACAGTTCCTAGTAAGAAGGATATTTTTCTGTGAAAGCGGTAAATTTTCAGGTGGAGAAAAAAAAAAAACCACAAAAATTCAAATCCTTGTAAATTGACATTGCTATGCTGATTTATGCCCATCGAGAGTTGTCCCTTTATAATATGTTCCAGGTTGAAATTTTAGTATGGAGAAATGTGCACATTCTTGTTAAGCCAAGGAAAAATACACTCATCTAAAAGGATAGTTTCCATGTAGTTCTATTTTTGATCATTTTAGGTATTTTAGGTTATGTCCTGCAATCATCCTATTTAGGGGATCAAAAAGAAGTAACCCAGATATGGGAATAAAGTTAGTAAAATCATTGGTCCACACAGGACTCAGGCTGCTAAGTACATGATGATTGATATTGGACACATTTCTTTCTTGGCAGGGATTTTTGGCTTTCAGCTACACCGTGCTGACATCAGGCACATTAAAAGTGAACCCAAATATCTGCTGAAATTCACAGAGATGTTGAAACATTTTCAACTCTGAAGCCAAAGATGTGTCAGCTGAGAAAGCTGAAGTCTACCTTCAACTTCTTTCATTCTAATTTGGGGAAGAAACGCTCAGCAAACTTGTCAAGTCTAAGCAAGCTCTTTTATAACCCACTTCTCTATTTTCTTGTGGCAGGAGTCCACCAGCAACAATCTTCATAAAAGCAGTAGAAAGGTCAGCTGTTGCATGCATTTGCCAGCCCTGGATACAGTCTCAATGCACAAAAGTGGGTTCTGAACCCTAATCTATATTTCACTAGCTGTATTGGGCAAAGAAGACAAGTTTTAGGCCCATCTTTTGCTGACCTAAGTGATTTCCAGGGAGAGAGTCTACTTGCTCAAGAGATGTATTACAGAACAGAAGCATACTTATTATCTTTAGACAATCTCTTCTCTCTTTCAGGGCTCTATAACTTCCTATTCTCACTTCAGTTAATAAATTTTCTGACTTCAAGTTCCCTTCCTAGTGCCACTGTATTCAAGTGCTGATCGGACCCCATCAATCAACCACCGTGCCACAAGCTGTTTCAGGAGCTACAGTAGAGAACACATGGTAAATACCTGGAAGCTTTCAGACTAAGAAACCTCAAGTCACAATGTGTGTGCTGCTTAACCAAAAACTGCATTCAAGTTGTAACTGGTTGTTCAGTTTGGTGTCTGTGGTAACACAGATTGCTCAGCTTAATTATTTTGCTCTTTGGTGTGAAGGCTGCATGCAAGAGTTCTGCTGTCTTCCATTACTTCAGACTCTATCAGTGTTTCAATATCTTGCTATTTCTTTACAAGCTTTGGAGAAATTAACCTATACAGCCTTTTAAGACACTATCTTTCAAAGACCCAACAAAATAATCCTTTACCCTTAGGGGATGGTTTCATATACACTGAAACAGTGATAAAGGAAACTGCTTTCCCCTGACGATGTCTTTCTGGAGAAGCACAGCATTGGTATGGTTTCCATATAGGTACTTTGTATTTTTATTATTGATTTTTCTTTACTTAATTAATCAGTTATACATTTATTGGCTTTACCTGAGTGTTTGCATTTTAATGTTATAATGAATCATTTGTTCAATAATTTTTTTTTTTGACCACACCATGGTTTATATTTTAAATAGTTATTAAAGCAGGTTGAAAAAACAGTTAGAGAACAAGTTCTAAATGATGAACATGCTGATTCAATTAAATTTTCAGACAAAAAAATATTTTGGAGGACAACCACATTACAAACTTTTTTTTCCTCTGTATGGATGGGGTTTCAGATGTTCTTTCAAAGGTCACAGGCACACACAGACAAGAATATGACATTGCAGCCACGTCTGGGCCAGACTACAGTAACTCCTGGTAGATATTCTTTAAGATACCTCAGTGGCAAGAGCCAGGTCTGCAGCAAGAGCTCACCAATGTGTCCTTACAAAATGTTTCCTGTGCTGCATGAGGTTGTGCTGAGCCCCCGGTTCCAAGTTTACATAGTGGTACATGCGGGAGTATCTCCTCCGGAAATACAATTCCAGATATAATTTCTATTTGAGATAGCTAAACAAAATTTCAAAAATAATATATTTCTTTTGACTACTTACACATTTCACTGTTTATACTTTCATTAGAATTTGAAATTAAAGTAAAGATCTTTGAAGTAGTAGCAGATTTTTTCATTTTTCTTCTGGTGTTGGTGGGTTTTTGTTGTTGGGTTGATTTTTTTTTTTCTGCTTTTTATTTTTTAAAATAAGACCTTCAGAAATAAAGATAAACTGCCTATATGAAGAAAATTTGCAAGGTAACTTTTGAGAATAGAGCACAATTTGAAGACGTTGTGTTAATCTTTCACACAGAGTACCTCATACTGTACAATGAGCAGAAATAGCCTATGTAACCTAACAGGGGTGCTAGCCCTCGTTTAGAAGGTATTCAAACAGCAAAGTGCAATTATTTGAAAAAGCAATTTAAAGACTTCCCTCTAAGAATCTCATCCACAGATACAGGAAGGAGACAATATGTACAAATATATAAATATATGTATAAAAAAGACAGTTTTGCTCATGGTGTGAGAAGGGAGAAAGCTGAAAATGGGGAGTGTTTTATGTAGCAAAAGCACGAGAATGTTATTTTTGTTCATATATTTTTTTCATTTTTAAAAATAATCAAAAGGCTTTCTTGCTGTTCTAAAGCCCAATTAATTTACATCAGTAAAACAAAAAAATATTGTCAGAAAACAGGCATGTGCAAGCACATTTCAGCTGACTTCTTTGACTAGAAGACTTTTTTAACTAACAGAAATGTTTTTTACTAATGGAAACATTTGAAACCACATGAAGAATACAGTGCATATGAATTAAGATGTGTACTATGAACAATGGGAAAGGAGGCACTGAAAGATAAGACATTGTTTAATGAGTTGTGTAATCTGATAGTTCCTGTCATGTGATCTAGAAGCTGGATTTTGCAAGGTTAAAACATCAGTATAAGAAAGCAGAACAAAATTAGTATTATAAATAGTCACTAATGATGACACCTACAAAGAATAGCTAGAAGTAACTTTCAAGGAAGGAGCTCTTAGGAGCTCGCCTTTACTACTGAATTTGAGCTGGACCCCTATGGGAAATCTTTTCCAGCAGCAACAAATTTCTGAAATCTATATCTGTACTTTTTGCAGACACAAAATAGAAAGAACAGATTGCTGGAATCTCCAAAGTCCATTTTGCTGAAAGTGATGAGGTTTCTTAAAGCCAACCAGAACAGTTTAGAATATCTGAATATTTACCTGGTAGGATATGCACACATAATTCAATATCAATTAGCCCAAATGGGCTTTAGACATTTGCTTAACTCAGAGTTTAAATCCAGGCTTTGCCCTATGCAGAACAGACACTTGTGGCAGGCACGGCAATGTCTCATCTGAACCAACTGGCTATCAATAATTTCATAGTAGGGAAAAGGGGCAAATAAATACCTTTTGAGCAAAAAAAGGGTTTTTTTGTGACCTTAGAAGTTTTCTGCAGAAAAGTTCAGTTCCAACGAACTGGCATTTCCCAGCAAAAGACAAGGAAATCTCCCGTCTGCCCCCTCCAGCCCAATCATTTCATAGGAAAATGTTACCAACAGAAGTGTGAGCAAATACTAATGCTTAGCCTCAGGTCTTGATCAGCTCAGACTTGGATATGAGATGGAAATTCGTCCTAGAAAGTGAAACATTTCTGAAGTTATATGACTCATTCTGCACACCTGACAGTCTCAAACAGAATTAACTAACACAAGACTTTCAGAGTTGATTTCCTTTCATTATAATTTTCTGTGGTTACATCCCATCCTTCCCCCCTTCCTTTTCATGACCACCATCTAGATTACAGTGTTTCAGAACACAAAATGGAGCTCTTTTATAAGAAAATACAAACATGCTTTGTGCTTGTTGCCCTTCTGTAGAACAAAGAAATAAGAGCACTAATATAGATACAAGTTAGCTTTATCCATTATCTACTTATAAGTTATATGGCTATTAGTTCTGATATACAACCAGGTTGTCCCTTAAAATAGAACAGATTAAAATAACAAATTAAAAAACCCCATAACTAACCAAAGTCAAATATCAAGATACTAGGTCCCTTATAGGCAACACCTGAGCCTTATTAGCCTTCCTCATCATTGATCTTATTGTCCCTACCAAGAAGTTAGGAATTATATAAAAACAAGTTTATAGCTAGCTAAGATGTTTTCAGGGAAGAAACAATTTTTTTTTTTCACAGGATCTAAAGCCACCTGCTCCAGTAACTTGAGCATTTAGTAGTTACCATATGGGAAACATCAGCCTTGCGGATCTCACACACCTTCCTTGTCCAGAAATAGCTACAATACAGGTATCTCTCAGATTTGCTCTACTGCGCAATTTTTCCACCCCAATAACAGTGGCCACTTCTGTATTCTCCAATGTATTCTCCTGTGACCTACATGATTCCTTTGCTGATCGACAACAGTGAGCCCCATAGCATAAATAGCTCAGTATCATGTTTAATTTGAAGACAGTCTTGACTACATATGTGAAATACTGAATTTCATATCATAAGGGAGACCAGGCATGTGAGGGTTATTTACAACAAAAACACGATATGGAACAAAACTAAATTTTGGCTAAACAAATTAAAAAGGCAACTAAAACAAGCTGAGTTTGGGGGTAATTAAACCTATCAGCAAACCTTTGAACACTGCAAACTGTTTAAGACCTGCATACGCTGAAATTACTTCACTCTTCCTTTACCCTCATCTCTTCCTTTCAATGCAGATGTAACTGCTTTGTGACTCAGTTTAAATTACAAGTTTCAACATGAGGATGACTGTACAAACAAATGAAGAAACTAAATCCAACTGCAAGCTTAAGATGGTATTTGGTTGTGCAGACCATATCTGTGGTTTCTTTAAAAAAATGACAAATGTCCATGCTGCCTTCTCAGTATGTTGTTATGCCACAAAAGACATGGTGAGGTCACAGCTGAGGTCATGACAGAGTTAGGCTGGTTCTGCACCAGGAAGAAAGGGTTTTCAAAGAGCAGAGGCTGGTTAATTGGGGATGGAATCAGCCACCAACTCCTGACAGCCCTTAAAGTCAGAGGTCCAGGAAAGAAGGGGTGAGAGATCCTACCATGAAACAGCAACATATTACTGCAACCCTCCCCAACTCCCTCCATCCTGGCATCCCTTGACCTCCCGAGAGATGCAGTAGGAAGAAGCCCCATTTCATTGCTCTCTCTCCCCATGTATCCTTAGCTATCTGCTACCCCAGACATCTGCCTACTTTGTAGATACACAGAGATGGTCTTTACCTCAGATCACGTCTGTCCTGAGTAGTGACTACACTGAAATACAACAGCAGGAAGTGAGTATTCATATTTATGTACATACATATGACACTCTTTTCCAGGCAGACTACACGTAGTAAATGTCTATATTTGGCCACAGTTGGTTCTTGAAGTATTTTCATACCTTGTAATTGATATTGGTCGAAGATTAGATCATTATGTGGGCTTAAAAAAAATAATTAGGATTCATTGAAAACATATACCTAAGCATAAAATTTCTCTATGAAATTAATAGTGCAACAGCATCATTAGGCATTATTTCAACACAAAAGTAGTAATTATGTCTACAACTTTCCATCCAACTTATTTTTTAAAAAAATCTTCCTACATGGTTTCTTCTGTCTAAGAGGATTCAATGGAAAAGAGAAACAGCAGAAGAATCAGAGTAGCAAGACACACACACACACAAAATTTCATCTTCCCAACTAGTCATCATCTCCTTGAGACCCTGAACACCTGACTATTGTAGTGATGGCTTTATGGAAGAAGAGGCACAGAAAAGAATCAACAGAAACATAAACTCTCTGGCAGTACATGTATTTTTGCCACTAAGTTGCCACTAAGTTCTCATGTCCCCTGTGGCCATACATTCTCTTATCCAGATTAGGGGTTGCAGGGGAAGGAAATATCTTGTCTTTGTGCTTTGGTTTCTGCTGAACCATTTCACGTTTCCCTCCTGTTCTCTCTCCTGGCATTCCCAGAGGGCAACCATGGACCAGATGTGAATGAAGCAAGTCGCAGATATGACCATAAATACCTCACCATGCAAATGCAATTTCTTTAGCCACATATAACAAAATGCTGCACATGTCAGACTGCTCATTCACACTCCAGCTTGCAACTAATCGGCACTAATCAGAGTGATCTGATTCACACCTCACTGAGCTTTCTGAGATTTATACTGCAGAGGACTCAGATTTCGGCACTCAGAACAGAAGTACATGTACGCTCATAAGCAGGGGCTAGCTGGCCATATGGGGTTCTTAGGAGAAAGAACACTGGAAGTGTAAAGCGAACTTCAAAAAAAGAACAAATTAATTCCTGATGCCATCTTTTCCTCTTCAACTAGTGAAGGATCCAGAAAATAAAGCAGTGCCACACTTCATCACTTTCACATGATAAGTGGAACAACAACATGACATTACCTGATGTTACCATATATTCTATGTAAATTGTTTTTGATAAATTTCTTGTAAGGCTTTGATCTTCAGGTCTCATGAGTCATATTACAGAGGAATTTACTGTATTTAATTTAGAAATCATTTGAAAAGGTCTGCTACATTTATTTCTCCCTACACCACTGTGAAGGAGATTTCTAAAAAATGAAGGAAGTAGAAACCAGTGAACTCTGTGTAGGATCTAACTGCATATAATTATTTGTTCAACATTTTAAAAAATGTTTCAATGTAGAAGGAAATAATTTAAATTACATTGTTTAAACAGCTATCAGATACAAAAGATATATAATTAGAGCTTTTAAGGTTTGGGGTTTTTTTTTTGAGTGAAGCACTGATTGAGGAAATTGTTGGAAACAATGAATGGTCCAAAGGCTAGGAGACTTCAGTAACCTTCATATATGGTTTTCTTTGCTTTAGAAATCAATTGGCAGGCTTAGTCTGAGATCACTCTCTTTCACCTCTATTCCAATTAATTATTCATCTCATCTACCCTGTGATAACCTTAAATTTGGAAATTTCTTCTAAATATCCTTTGTAGGTAACAGAAAAAAAATGATGTTGAAAGACAACAGATCACCATTTCCCTGTTGTCTGTGGGAGCTGAGCTAAAAACACTAACTCAGGCAGGATGGCCACATTTTTATCAATCAGGTAAGTGAGACAAGTTTCAAGCTTCCTTTAAAAATATAAAAGCACACATCTAATTTGTGACAGTTCAGTGATACAGATACTGTGTATAAACTTGGCAAGTTTTCCAGGGTTTTTTTCAGTTTCTCTGGAAAGAAAACTAACAATGCTACCCATTGGATACTACCTGTCACTTACCCATAATTTTAATATGTTAAATAGTGGAGCTGGCTGAAGAGCAAGGTTTTTGAAGAATCTCTGTGTTTGGGGAGAAGGAGGAACATTGCATTCCCCTGGGAAGTGCAGGTAAGACTTCAGGATTCTTTGTTTTCAAAATGCTCTTTCAGTTTATTTGTTTCCAAGTTATGAACAAAAATTCTAAAAGAACATTTGCTTTCATTTTCCGAAGTTTTCCTCTGGAAAAATTTTATAAGCAATTTCATTAAATCAGTGTTTTATCCAATAAAGTGGTTGCTGTGGAAAGTGGAGCACATTGGAAATCATTCATCTTTGTCTGAAACACAGGTGAAATGTCTACATACCATAGAAGCGGGAAGCATTCCTCTGCTTAACTAGAAATATCCCAGACCCATACATGGATTCTGTAACTGGTATTTATTTAGATATGATGTGTTAACTTCCACCATCTTCCTAATATGTCTCGGGTGATTCTTACATCTTTATTGAACTGTGATAACCATAAAGTTGCCAATCTTCTTTCAAAAAGTTCAGGAGAAATTACTGAACATGTGAACTCTTATTACATTTATGTAAATCTCCATGTGTGGTGAACCAACCACATGTGTCAACGGAGCTCTTAGCTGTACTTAAGTAGAGGCAAATCTATCAAACATTTGCAATTAGATGTACAAGTTACAGCATCAGAGCTGTTTAATCACCACCATTGACTGTTTACGTTCTCCTGTAAGTTGCTATGCAAAGGAAGATGGCATGCTACATTTTTCATTTGAGGATGTGAATTTGATATTTCTTCTGTTTTGATGATGGAGAAAAAACAAAACAGAGAACCAGAACAAATGCAAAATTTCAAAAGTAGCTCTTTTAGTTTAAGCAGAGTTTTCCTTTATACCTTTTGCTCTTACTAGTGATTAAATATTGAAGTGAAAACAGCCATTTTAATAGAGTGGATCATTTCTGTTACAAAACATTTAACCATGGTAAAATGCTCACTTTCAGCACTTCTTTTTAAATTTAGATCCTGAAGTGACAGATGAATTTAACCTTCAGCAAATTAGCAACTTCCAATGGGAAAACAACCTGCATGAAACACAGAGGCTTTTCAGAACTAACCAAACTGATCATCATTGCCATGGACACAAGTTACTAATTTCCAAGGAAAACTGTCAATGACTTAATGCTAAGGATTTACAGGAGGACATGAGTGGGGCACAATGTGGTGTGATGAGAACAGGATGCATCTCTCCTGTGTGCATTCAAGCCCCGAAGGGAGCTGGGAGTAGGCAGTCCCAGGCAAAAGCAAAAGAAATCAGGTGAATAACTTCAAGGTTGCCAGGAGACTAGCCAGATACGCTGGCTACTTGGCAGTTCATTAACAAATAGAGGTTAATTAGAAAAAGCAGGGTTTTTTTACCACACTGAAGCCACCCAATAAATACCATGTTGACCCAAACCCAAGGGAACATTTGCTCTTCAAGAGAAATGCAATCCAGATCATCCTAAAAACATTCTATGTACTCCATAGCCTCTTCACAGGTCCCACCAGCCTGACAAGCCACCTCCCAAAAACCTAGAGGATCTTCTCTGCAGTCCTCAGCAGCACCTCCAGCACCATGCCCTCTCTGACCAGGGCTGTGCAGCAGGAGTCACAGCAGTACCAGCAGCTATGGAGCATAGGAGTAAAGGCCACAAATCATAAATATCGGTCTAGTAGCTTATGCCATGTACCACCTCCCAAAGAAAGCCTCACCTCATATGCAGATCAGTAGGGTGCTAGACTCATCCACCCACTGATCAGACTGACAGCTGCCTTAGTATTCTCAAGCTGGTCAAATAATTATGTTTTAAAGTTACGTGAGTGAAGTGCTTAAAGTAAGGAGGCTTCCTTTCATTTACTCAGATCTTTCATCATCAGAGACACCAGGACTCCCTCCTGGATCCTCACAACTCAGCGCTGACAGCCCCTGGCAGAAACCCAGCCTCATCTGAATTAGCCACTAATAAAGCATCATCTGCTCTCACCTTCTCCACACTGCAGAAGTGTCTCTAGCTCTCCCTATATGGACTAAACATGCTAATGACCCCCTGCTAATGATATCTGCCAATGACCCCTGGAGATAAAAGCTAATGATATCTACTAATGAACTGCAATTGAACTGCACCTTCTGCTCATTAAAGGCCAAAGTCCACTAACGTTACTGTCTATCCGCTCTCCCTGGTATTAGCAGGACAACTTGCAGAAGAGAAACACTTTATGTGAGAAGGTGACACAGGTGGCACCTGTAGGTTAAACAGAGGGTTAGCTTTTCCCAGCTGTGGTGCTTTCAAGAGGTACCTTCCCCCAAATGGAAAAGATGATCTCTAATCCAGGACATAACGGGCCTCAGCTGAGACTGTGCTCTACCACAAATGTCTTGTGAGATACACTGAAATGCCCCTCTTTTTATCAACTTAGATTCTCCAACTGAGGTTAGTACCTTGTCAAAAAAAAGTATGTTACTTTCTGAATATGAGATACAATCAGCAATGAATCTCTGAGCCAAAATATATAGTGAAGGAAACACAGGACCTGTAAGATGGTGGAGAATTGTTCTGTTGGAGCAGGTTTTTTATTAGTATTTTGTATGCTAAAGATAACCCTTACAAGCTATGGTGATTGAATTTTTTAATAATTAGAAAGAAAATTTATAGAAAGAGACTGAAAGTGGGTGGAAAGTTGGGGAAAAGCCAATATATTACAGTCAAACAGGAAAACTATCCAAAGGCTCTGTGAAACTGCTGTGATAAAGTGGGTTTCTTCTCAGTCTAGGTGGGTTCAAGGGATACGTCTTGTTAAAAACCTGTCTTTTGGCTCCTGAGTCATTATGTCTCCAACAGATTTAACCTGTGCTTGTGAGTGCTCCAAGGTACCTGGGAGGTTATTATCTCTGGAGCCATGGCAGCTAAATTCAGCAGAGTCCAACAGGCAGAGCCCTGTGCTGATGCTGTCCACAGTGTGGTCACTGCAGTAAACTAAATTCAATGGCAATAGGTAAATACCTGGAGAGATGTGGAGACACCACCACTCCCTGTGCCTACTTTTGGCAGTTTCGGCCTCCAGGGTTTTGTGTGTCCAAGGGGACAGACATATTGGAGCAGAAGCCACTTAAATTGTCTGTTAAATTAACAACAAAGTTTGATTCTCTCTGGACAAGGTGCCCCAACTTGTGCTTTGCTAATGATCAGGTGTGCAAGAGTTCTATTCCTGCTTGCTACTTGAGTGAAATCCACAGCATCCAGAACACCTGGAAATAGAGTTTTTTCTTGCACACAGCCTCTTTAGTCTAAATTCTGCCATTATCACTGAATTTACCCTGTGCTTTTCTGATACTGATAACTTAGAAGACCTAGACTTCTCCATAGCTTAACTGTATAAATGAGAACACAGGGGGCTCTACTCTCCAAAGACAGACAGAGCTGGCCAACCACATATATAGCATATTAATATAGAGTGAGCAACAGTGTTTATTACAAAATGTATAAGCAGGCAGGAGTGGTGAGGGGGGGAAGAAATGCAGAAAGCCCAGAAAACAGATATTTACTGTGTTTCCCTGCAATAAACATTCCAACAGCCCTGCCCGGGGATCCTAGCACCATTATACAGCTAATATTGCTTGATTACCCATGCACCTCCACAGCTTCAGCCTCTCAAGAACTGAAATCGAGTTTTCTATTCTTAGCTCGTGGTAATTTAAGCTCATTATGGAGGTGCTTGTATTCCACGAGCACAAGAGATAAAGGAAGCAATATAACTTTAATGAACAGCTGAAATAGCAACCACAGCAGGCTCTGTAGACCACAAAAAAATATATTTTTTTTCTCAGATGTTATCTTGATTTTTATCCCACAGGTCTGAGTCGTTAGTACTCTCAGTAAGTTTTATGAAGATATTCACATACACATACTTAACAGAAGCAAATCTGATATGCTGTTTAATAAGAGCAGGTACATAGTAGCCTGGAAGGTAGAACCACTCAAAGTATAGAAAAGCAAGAAAGGAAAAGTGTTAACCTAGATCCAGGACAAATAATGATAAATCATTTAAAATAATACTCAGCTTAAGCTAGGTAGCCATAGAAGGGTTCTCTTTACATAAATAAATGTCTTACATGTCTAATGATTCTCACTTAGACCAAAGAAAATTGATGGATGCAGATGTAACTGTCAGAAGCAGTAAGTGGAGGAATAGATGCAAAGCATTCTGGGTTCTTTCTGATAAATGTTTGCATACCCCACATTATTGATTGGGTACTGCTTCTCTTTCACTGCTATGCATTAAGCCTCTAATCAAATCATATGGTCAAATCCTGCAACCCCCTCGGAGGGAGGCAGTGGTTGTGTTTGCTGAGTGAAGAGTTCAGAAAGAACGTGAGGTAAGCAGAAACCACAAGTTTGGAGCTATGGATTTAAGGAAATCATCATCTTTCAGCAAGGAAGGCAACTAAAGGACCACTTTGTAAAAAATATCACCTGAATAACTACGTACCTTCATCCAGGGCTCTTCCTTACTTTATAGGCTCCCTCTGCCGTGAGATACAGTAATGCATTTACCTCCAGAAGTAAAAGGCAAGATCTGGAGGCAGCTGTGGAAGAGACCTGCCTTCTTCACAGCATTCAAATTTTCCCTTTTATTTTGAATTCCTATCTCATAAAATAATCACATAAAAATGTTCAGAAGCTAGTATAACTGGTCAGAATCTGATATACTTTTAAATAAATTTGGAAAATGAATTTGGTCCAGTAGTTTCAAAACAGAACAGTTCTTCATTAAGAATTCATTTTTCCCTAACAAAATAATTTTTCTGTATTTTTCACATGCTTTTCAAATTTCTTTTGGCACACACTCATCATTCTTTCCAATGAGGAAAGAGCAGGGGAAGGAAGACTGAGGAGAGAAAACATCTGCTTAGGATAAAGGGAAAAAGAATCCCAACACTTTGACTATTAGGAGTTTATGATTTCAAAATAAAGGGACTATTATGTTGGAAAAAATCTGTCTAAAAAGCTTCTGACATTGGTG
The DNA here is from genome assembly GCA_013400335.1 of Eurystomus gularis. Lineage (NCBI taxonomy): Eukaryota > Metazoa > Chordata > Aves > Coraciiformes > Coraciidae > Eurystomus > Eurystomus gularis. Next base: position 217,463 of record VZZY01020674.1, read on the forward strand.
CATAATTAAAATTCAGAAACTGTCTAAACATAATTGTTGCCATGGCCCAGAACCTTCTCACAATAACTACCTATAGAACACCTCTGAATATCCCTGCACAGAGTCAAGGGTAAATTAATCTCAGGGGGTGCACTTTCCCCTTTGTATTTGAGAAAGGGCCTCCTATATAATTGTATATGGACATTAGATTTTTGTGGCAGCTGGTAATTATCACAGCACTAATTTGAAGGGCTTTTATTATCAACCTTATCAACATTTAAGTTCACATCTTTGAAGTAGGCTGGAATTAGATTAAAAAAAAATCCAATACATTTCTGAACCAAAACAGGCTAAAGGCAGTAAAGTTTTGGCATTTCTCTGAAAAGTTTGTTGTTCTTCCATTTGAAAGAGAAAAGAAGGAATATTTGAGGCATACATTCTCCACAACAACCATGACAAAGTTGTTTTTGAATATCCTGCTCTATGTTGGAAAAGTTACGATGGAGAGTTTCCTGCCAGCTTTTCTGTTCGTCCACATTCCTCATCTGTGCAGGGAATTTCATTGGTGTTAGTACAAATGCAGACCTGACTCCACCAAAACCTACATTAACACCTGAAGTTGATACCTGTAGCCTTTTCAATTGCCATTAACATTTTAGAAATGTGGGGTTTTTCTGCCTAAATGGACACTGAAGATTCAGTGGGGTGGGCAATAGAGTGGAAGTGGCTGGAAAATCATAACAGAATCCTGTTTCTGATCATATCTCAGTGGGTTTAGCCAGAAAGACTACCCTTATGATCCACAGCACCGAGCATACTTTTAAAAGCTTTATTTCTGCCACTCTGTGAACTGAGACAATGAGATGAACCCATAAAAACCAATGTGTGGACAATCTTCTTTCATTACCTGTCATCTACTCAGTGCTCTGATGTCTGAGAGACACAGGAAACTATTTCCGCATAATACAGGAGATGTAACTTGAGTTCACTGACACGTCATGACCTGGAGATTGCTATGTTTGTCACTGGATAGAGTTTTCCAGGGAGCCATTGGGCAGCTGTTGCACCACAGAACTGGATCATAAAATAGTTCTCCCACCCCATTTATTTTCACTCTGGAGAAAAGTTGGAGGATGTCACCAGGAACCAGAGTGACCACCAGATTGCAGTGCTTGGATTTTTTTAACCTCCCAAGAGAACTTGTGTCATACCTAGAACAGAATTATATTCTTGAACACTGTTTACAAAAGCAGCAGGCAAAATCAGTAGTGGTTGCAAGCCAGGAATTGAGGGATCAGAGACAGCCGTGGGAACATACCATGATTCTTGTGTATGGGTCCAAAAGAAAAATCTTAAACTGCTGACTCCCTCTTTTTTGTATGTTTTCTGATGAAAGGGTTTTACTCCAATCTCAGGTACAGAACAAGATCTGCCCAATATAGTGTACCTTTGCCTTCAAGTCTTCAGAGTTATTGACCTCAAGGGCTACCTCATGTCCCTGAGCCATAGACAACCCCTGATTGGACAGTCAAACCTCATGAAGTCTTCTTCTTTGAACAGAAGTGAAAGACCAGGCAGTTGGTTGATTTCTTTCTCCTTGGCTCAGAGACCTCATGCTAAAATGACCACAGTGATAAGAACTTGCACTCAGATCACTCGGCCCAACACCTGTGTCACTGTTTTCCTTTGGTCAACTGAGTTCCCAAACTACCTTGCAGGGGTAAGTGGTGGACTGGCTCCTCATCCTAGTCCCTTTCTTATCCCATTCCATGCTTGCTTCTGTGAATGGGGAGAAATGCAGATGCAGGTGAGAGCTGAATCCAAGCGCCTTTTCATGGCCCGTCTCACACTCATGCACCCAAGCAAGTTCACTGTTATCTTGAGTGTTAGTGTATCTGGTACAAATTTCATGCCTTCCCTGTAAAGTAACTTAATTTAGGGTAATCAAACTGCATTTGCAAGCCATAACAAAGGTCAGCGACACATATTTAAAAAGCTATTTTTGAATGTCTGGCTCCACACTTTTATCTCTTGAAATTCTCTTCATGGCTTTCCATGGCTCCAATCGAACTCCCATTGATTTCCTTAGGAATTGGATCAGGCCTTCTATGGTGCCTGCCAAAACAAAAAAGCAGAATGCAGTCAAATGTATGCATCAGGGAGCTGCAATAAAACCTGTTTAGATGAAAATGTGGTTCTACTCTGAAGATTGTCTCTGTCAGTGCAGTTGTGCCTTTCCTTCATTGACTCTTAATCATTTCTTTATCATCAGTGCCAAGCTTAATATTTTAAAATTTGGATTTTTTTTTTTTTTCATGAGCTACAGCCCTCTAAAAGCAACCTGGGATTAGGAAAGGAAGCATGGTCTTGTGGTTAAGACATTGAACTAGTATTCCCTTCCATATCTGCCACAACCACCTACCACTGACCTTCAGCAAGTTGCTAAGGGAGTGATTCTCAAAAGCACTCAACTTTGGCCTGACTCTGCTTCCTAAGCTTTAAATGGAAACAGGAATTTGCATTAATGGGAAAAGAGATTGTTCAGACCTAAGTATCACAGAAAAAAAACCCTGTTTTCCTTCCTCATTTCCTTCCAGTGCTATTAATCCTTCTTATTCATCAGGTCCTTTAAAACTGAATTTCTTCAGCATGGAGAAACACTTCTAAACAGGGACTGTACAGTGTCTGGCCTAATAAAGCCTCAATCTTGACTGAGGCCTCTAGGATGATGTCAAGCTGGGACAGGAGCAAGGATCCACCTTGGCTCCTATTCTGCTCCTGGTTTGTCTGGCCAAGGAAGTTTAGACACAGGTATAGTAACGGAGCATGCAAAGAATGCTCCTTCCCCAGCTCCTTCTGCAAAACTTTTAACACGTTATTTACTAAGTAATTATAATAATAATAAAAGTTAACAGATAGGTCCATCTAATGCCAAAAAGGTAATCGAGTTCACATGCCTCTGTCTATATTAGGAGGAAAAATCGAGTTTTTCATAACATGACTAAACACACATCTGCTAAATAAGTTACCATTTTCCAGCCATATATGAACTTTAGTAAAATATTGAAAAGGTAATATACTCCAACTATATCCTGCAGTACCACTAGTTAAAAATGTGTCCCTGGGCAAATCACTTTTCTTCTTAGCAAATCCGTTTTCTTCTTTCCCTCTTTCCCAGTTTCATCTAGATAGCTGTAAGGACTTCTGGGTGGTGACCGGCTTTCCATTATTGTTCCTACAAGGCTTCCCAGTGTGGTCCCTGGTCTTGAAAGGAGATTCCAGATGCAATTGCAATGCAAACAAAGGGATGATTACTCTGAATATACTCTACATAAAACAATTACAGGAAAACCTTTTATTTAGAAGTATTTCTGCTGGTCACTGGTCTGAGAGCACCGTGGCACTAGAAAAAGTGGGTATACTTCTGTTAAAACCAGCTTGGAGAAAACCCATTTTAAAAATTAGATGTCCTTTTCTGTTTTAAGCTTACCAAGAATTGGAACTAAACACATGCCTTCTGAAGAAATCCCTTTCTCCCTCCAGCCATCACACTGAACTGAAATAAAACAGATGTGCTCAAATAAAAAAATCTGTGCTTACTTGTTATTTTTTTTCGTTGCCCTTATTACCAACACATCTGACTTGCACCAAAACAGGTAAAAGAGAAGAATATTCTTCAGAAGTTTCCCTTTGCTATATTCTGCCAATACCTGCTGTGACTCCATCCCTATAAATAATGGGTTTCTTGTGTTTTGTTGTCAGATCCCAGCTGCACAAAAACCAAACTCAAAAGTCAGACATTCTTAGAGATTTAAAAAAAAATAAAAAACAACCGCCCCCAAATCCAAAACAAATATATATAAATTCAACCAGAGATGAATATTTTCAAGATTTGTGGTCAATTAATGTTTATTGTATGAAGACAAAAAAACTTTAACTTTCTACCAGTTTTGATATAGGAATGTAAAGTATTGTTTAAAGCTTCATTCAAATATCCTTTCCGAAATAAATTCTCATGATGGGATTTCATAGTTTCACCATTACATTAAGAAAAATAAGTTGTTTGTAGAACACTATGCAGTTCATAAGTTACCAGTTATAAACTAATCCTCGATATCCAGTCCAAATCCTAAGGGAGGCTTCAAGGCAGCCACTTCTTTTTGGCAATACAGTGATGAAAGATATATTGTTGAAAACCATAAAGCCTTGGGAAAAAATTTAGCAAACTATCTACACAGGAATGAATTGTTGAGAGCTTGGCTCATCAGCTGGAGCTTTCTGGAGAAGGAGGGCTGCAAATGTTTTTGTACAGGTTAGCTAAACAGTCTTGAAAACAAAGAAAAATGCTACATCTGAATTATTAGAAAGCTTTTCTTGTATATTGCAGAGGTTTGCTTTCCAGGGATCAGTTGGTAAAGATTAGGTGTTAAATGAATATAAACTATCCTTTTGTAAGGATATTTAGACATTATTGCCCCAAATGTGAAATTCGCATTTAAAGAACATACATATGAGTATATGTTTACCAATTCCCAGGAACTTCTGCTGATAAGGAAGGACCACCAGTAGCATACCTTGCTGTATACAAACAGAATGTATATGACACTGCGCCAGCACCCATGCCACCCACTACACCAGTCTGGGTGAATGCAGGAGAATATTACTTTTCTGTATCAGAAAGAATATCAGAGGATTGCATTAGAACCAGCTGCCCCTACCCTCACACAGAGCTCTGGCCAAAATAAAGCCTGCAGGATTTAGTGATGCAGCTAGAAGCTCCCTTCTGCATCAACTGTAGGAGAAGCCAAGGCATTTTAATGAGAACATTTCAGTGTACACAGCTTCATCACAGGTCATTTTATAAACCAGTAAAACTTTCCAGACGTAAAGAACAGTAGTAAAACAAGGTTTCCTAAAACTTTTGTACTAGATGAAAAAAGCTTAACTGCCCTCTCTGATGCTAGGAAAGTAACTCCCTGCAAAAGCATCTGACACCCTTCACACAGCCAAGACTAGAGAGCCAGCAGGGCCTGAGTCAGCCCGAGCCTCTCCTTTTTACTTAACCTTCATGTGGTTGTTTTCTTACCCAATAAACCCTTGGGGCCTGCCCTGTGGCCTATCCTGTATCAGAGGTGCAGCTGTGGTGTCTATACCGGCTTCTGAGGACAGCCTGGCACACAGTATATGGACTTGTGTCTCCACGGCAGCTTCCAGGCACCAGTCTGCAAACACAGACCTCCATGCCTGAGCATGTCCCACCAGCAGATACACCGTGGGCAGGCCTAAGGGTGGTCAGCTGAGCTCTGGGGACCTTATTTTCAAGCAGAGCAGACCAAGCCAATGTGCCCTTTGTAAGGGTGTTCTCACTGTGGCTGGAGGCTTCTGGGTGCTGCTGTAATACAAATGGTCAGATAAACTGAGACTCACATCCGAGCTTCAAATATAAACATTGGAAGTGACAAGATAATTTTGTCATGTTAACACTTCAGCTAGGAATCAGAAGAAAATAAACCAAAATCCTGGAGCTAAGCAGTCCCAGAAGCTGGAGAACCTGGAGTCAGATCTGAAGTTTACAGCGGCTTGGGTTCTGTACACAACTTATTTATACAAGATGACTTATTTTTTAATTGCAGACTAATTCATGGAAAGACTTCAGAAAGCATTTGACATTTTTGGCAAAACCCTGATCCTACTGAGGCCAACGACAAACCGCCCATGACTTCAATAGGACCATGCTTTAAGGCTGTGTTCCTCCCATCTCAATACAACAGCACTTTTGCCAATTGCAGTAACAACTTTTGGTTATTACTGAAAAGAAACATTATTAACAGAAGAATGTCACTGAGTTCATCAAATGATTCTACTGAGGAAAGTTTGATACAGTTCACTGGCCACATCCTTCTGAACAAGTACTCAGTGGCAGTTAGAAACATATGTTTTTTATAAATTTCTCATTCAGAAACAAAGACTGACAGTAAAAACCAAAAGCTTTGATATTTATATAAATTACTGAATGGTTGCACTGTAAAGTACATTTCAATTAATGTGTCACAGTGCATCACAGTTGTTTTAAAGTTTGCGGACTCCACCAACTCTTTAGCTTTGTATAAGTAGTTTAGATTTACTTTAAATCTGTGATCTAGGAAAAAGTTTGCTTCAATGAATGCTATTCAACAAGTGGAGATATTTTAGGTCAAATTATTTCACTTGCATCCAGAACACGCAATAACATCAGTATTATTTCCATCCTGTTACCTCTTTCAAAGCTATGCCAATATCCCCTCTTGGGTTTTATGTTAGCATTATATTCCAGAAAAGCCCTTTAGTGGGATTTTATATACATTGACTACTAACCAAACACAACTTTGCCCATTCCTGTGTTACCTTTTTTGTTTCTTACGTACTCTGCTGCCGCCTCTAGGACAACGTTGTAAAACTAGCTTTTGTTCTATGGCAAGCAGAGATAAAAGTTACTTCTATACCTAAAATAATGCTATAGGAGAAAAATGAGACAATTCTATCTGTACTTTTTGCTAATTTTGGAGACTAAAATGAAAAAAATTATAGCAAATATCCTGTTTAAAGAAAAACAGGTCTTCCCAGCAAAGACACAATTGTCCTATTTTAATTCACTGCTTTTCTAGATTTAGCTAATCTATTCAGCTCTTGGATGTGTGGACAAATAACTAAAATCTCTTTAGAACTTACCTAGCTTTCACTTTTTCCAGAGATCCAAGAGTCAAGTTGATTAGTGTGTATAAAATGCCCCTTGAATTGCCTGTGAGCTGGGAGCCAGACAATGCACTCAGGTTCTAAACCTTTCACTCTTCTAGGAATACATCAAAATGCATTGACCCAGCTCACATCCCAAAGGGTGATTATATTCATGGAGAGATTACAGCGTATTTCCTGATATTGATTGTACTGGGTTGGGGGTTGGTAATCTCAGAGAGGAAGAATGGTTGTCCTTGAGCAAGAGGAAAACAGTGTGTGTCATCCCACACTCCTGTCACCAGCCTGCACAGGTGACCTGAAGCAGATCTCGATGGGCACAAGTCAGTGGTTAGCTTGTGCCTTTGCCAGTGTATCTTTCCTGGCAGGTGTCAGTAATGCTAGTACTCAGGAGACGTTAGATAAAGAAAGTCTGATAAACAGTAAAGGAAAAGCTACAAAAAGGTCAATTTGGACTTGGAATTAGCTAGCAGAGAGCTCATGTTACACACGCAATTCTCATTTTGCTGCAGTATTTAAATAAAATAACTACCAATACTGACAAAAGCCCCTTTCTGTTTGAGATTGTAATCTACATGGCCCCACTTGGCTGCTGAAGGGCTTCACTAGCCCACTTGGCTGCTCTAGGCTAGCGGGACACACTTGGATCAATGTGACCTTTTTTTTGCATGATTCCACAAACAAGGGGCATTTTACTTCATATTATAGCACATCATTGGCCAAATGATATGCAAAATAGACTAAGAGAGGAAAAAAAACCTTTGCTTGCTGTTTTTCGGAAGTACCTTATTCAAAGATGTAAATCTTCTGCATTCACATTCAAGCTTGAATTGAAACTTCAGTCTCCCTTCCCCCAAAGTCACAGCCAGCTACAGTTCCTCCAAAATGTTATTACCATATTAATACACTCTCGCAATATTGATTCCTCTGCAAAACAACACCCACTAATTAATAAAATTGACTGAAACGGAAAGACATGTATACACAGGCTCTTTCACTTACTTGTGCTTCACTCACCAGCCCTTTTGCCCTTCAGATGCTGTTTTCTTGAATCAAGCTCACCTTGTCTCCAAGCATTCCTCTTATCTCATATACCCATGTACATCAGGTTTTGAGGTAAATATGTTTTTTCTTTTAACTGTTGGCTCTACATGTTAGCTGACCTACAATTGGGCTGTGAACAAGGCCTACTGGAATCAACGAGAGGTATACCATGGTCTCCACTGGGGCTTGGATCAGTGCCTTGCAAACTCACAAGGTCAGCGTGCCTTGCCCATGTGAAACAAGTTGAAATATTGATGATTCCACCAAAATGAAGATCCCAGTGAAGATAGCGAGGGTCTTGCCGGTGACTTTGCTTAGGCCAGCATCCTATTCTGCTCAGCTTCCTACAGGCAAGCTGTGCATGTATTGCACAGAAAGTAGGATTACTGAAGCACTGCTGTAACCAGGATTTCCCTATGGAAAACAAATGTTTTATTGAATCCAACCTCCCTCAACATTAAAAACAGAAACATGTATAAATCATGTTAGCTGAAAATGTGTGGAACACCTTCAAATCTTTTTTACTTCTTATCCAACAAGTATTTCCTACATACATCGGTCTTATTTGAGAAACGTTAAACCCCTTCATTTGAAACTGGATAAATAAATTACAACTTTCAGAGAATGATTATGGAAAGTTATACCAGAACTCGGTGTCTTGTGTTCACTCCACAATACGAGATTGCTTATGATGCTATGTTTTGTTTGCTTTTTCATTATTATTTTAAAGGAGGCATTTATTTCTGAAGTCATATGGAAAAATCTTGATTAAAAGTCTATTTATGCAAATGAGTATATTCCCAAATAATGATCCCTTCTGAATAGGGACAAATCCATTTTGGTTTGAAAGTTTTATTTATTCATTTTAAAACTAAGGATTGTTCCTTAAGAGTTTTCTCATTACACTAAATGTGATATGTGAGCAGTATGAAAAATGAAAGCTGGCAGAAGCAGTTGAAGAAAAAGAAATCTCCATAGTAGTCTGGATATAAAGCTACAATTGCTGTAAGTGATAAATGGAAACCAACGTTTCTTTCAGACGCTAGCCCTTGAAAAATGCATGCTTGAGAAGAACGTCCTAAAATGCTTCATGCACGAAATATACATTTTCTCTTATTTAGAAATTATTTAAAAATCTAAGCTTTAGGCACCTTCTTACATTTTTACCTACTCATAAAAATTTTTAGTATCACTCAGTTTTTATGCAATGACTTTAAAGAAACTTAATATTATAGCAGTGGAAATGCAGAGTAAAAAGAAAGTCACCTCCGGTATTATTCCCAAATCTACCACAGGAAAGAGCAACTCAACAAGCGTCTCTTTCAACACACCAGGAGGAAAAGGGGTATTAGAAGCAGAGGAGGCAAATAGGAGCTGGGACTCTTTGGTCAGATTTTGATCATTCATTTTTGAAATGGGAATAGAAACAACTTGCATCCCCTGGGTATTGCTAAAGACTTAATTATGTTAGTTTGGTTTTTTTTTAATGATGCTTCAATTATACTTGCATGGAACGATAACTGCATATTGCCACACACACACAATTATTCATTTGTAGTCTAGTAACACATCCAGTGCAGTCTTATCCTCTGAGAAATGATAGACCCCACCCTACAGAGATTACGAAAATAATAATAATTCATTATTGTTAAAAATTAAGATAATCATATCTACCAGATGGGCAATTTGTAGGAAGCTATTTGTTGCTTTTCGAACAGGAATACTTTCATTTCTACATACATAAAGGCTAGTTTGTTCAGAGCGCCAGTAGATGGAGCTAAAGAATATAGGCACATTTTCAGATTTGGGGGCGTCAGTAGAAGAGAGAACGTTCCCTTCTGCTTCGTAATTTGTACCAAGATATGAGCACAGTTCAGATGCCATTGAAGCTGAACCTCAAATCTAGCCCTAATTACACTGCCAAGTTTGGTCTTCATTCCTAATTACACTGGAGCATCAGCTCTGCCAGGAAGTGGTAGGTCACCGCACATCCTGCGCAGCTCCCCAGATCTTCATCCTTCTCTTAACTACCATCATCCCCTCCCACTGCCTGTCCAGATATCCACTGTGAGATAAGAACCAGGCACACAAAGACAGAAATATAATGTGGTAAACCTGGACTAAATGCAGACAGACATGGGATAGAGAGGGAAGTGATGAAGTCAAGGGGGTTGACATCTGTCATCATGGAGCCTTGCAGTATTTACATACCCTGAATATCTGTGGTACTATCATGACAGCTTTATTTGGAATTTTCTAAAAAAAAGGGTCCAAGCAAAACCTGGAAAAAAAAATCCCAACAGAAACGTTTGGTTTTGATACACTACTTCAAAAAGTGTATTTGAAAATTTAGTTCTTTACAGCTGACTTTGTCAAGAGATCCTTAAATTTTAGCTTGATTACCATTGAGCGATACCATGGTCACCTAATGCTGCCTCATTTATTGGTAATGACCAGAAAGTTCAATTCTTCTTAGTTGTAAATATTCTGTGAAGCTTTTAGGTCAATGCACCTCAATAAATCAAGAAAACTGATACCTAATACATGAGTTTTAGAACTGTGCAGGGCAGGGATCTCCCTTCCTCCCTTTCTTTGGGTGCTGATATCCTCTGTTTTCATAATGTCCAAGTTGGACAAAAAGCTATGGGCAATTCTTCAAAGGAGGAAGCTAAAGTGAAACTCCTGCCATTCAAAGGCAAAGTTTCCCAGGTAGCTGAGATTTCTCCTTTGGCTTCAATTTTGTACATATACTATTCATAAACAGAGAGACTACTTCTAGAAGAAAGCAAGGAGATGGCTGCTGAAATAAGATATTAGTTCACTCAGTGATTTCTTGCTTTACCAATATAAGTGCATTTAAAATTATTTTAGAAGTAATTTGCTGAAACTCTTTATCTTTCACAGATTTCAAGATCTGGCTCAACAAACATCCTCCAACAGACATTTTCCTCCAAGTCATCTTATTTATGTCAGTTTCCTTTAGCCATAATAAGGAAAATTTAGTAGCGCAAGGAAGAAAAAACTTCTCTACATCTCAGTGCATTGCTGGTGCTGAGCACCAGATTAGAGGCCACGCTGGAGCAACGTTAGCACTGCAAAGCCTGGGGGCCTGGAGGGCCCCCTCGGTGCAGGTGGGAGCAGGATGGAGCCAGGTCTCAAAGATGTGGCCCTGGAGCTACAGTTGCCTGAGGTTGTTAAAATAAAACCAGTGCTAATTTTCATTTTTGCTTGGGGTAATTTGCTTTACCTTTATGTCACCTTCTTGGAGAGAAGTAAATGCAATGCAAACTGCTTGCTCTTGTCCCCATGGTGAAGGTTTCTGCCCTTGGAGTCAGACTGTAGCAGTGCACAAATTAATCTGACATCCAGCCCAACTGAAAGGAAAGAAGTCGGCATCTGCAGAGTGAGGAGTCTGAGGATGTGATGTGTGTGGTGGGAGCACTCTAGGAAGCACACACAAATGGGTCTGATGGCTGTGAAGAAAGTTTCCCATCCACAGGGAGTGGCTGCATTCTTCTTCCCTTCTCATTGTACTCTGTGCCTACCCTATGTGTCTGCCTGCTCAGCCACACAAATTGGTTGTGTCTCACCTGGCAGCTAAATAAGGGCAAGAAGCTTAGGCAGAGCGAATTTAACAGGCATTTTTGCACAGACTGCCGGAGGAGTTTGGGGGTAAAGTCCCCTGGCACTAGCTGCATGAATGTTGTTGTTTCCACTCCACATGCTGCTATGTGCTGACCCAGCTGATAGCTTTTCACAGACTGCATAAACTTAGAGTTTATACGTAGCTGTATAAATACATATAAATTTCAGTGGGCTTAAGCCAGGCCATCAGTGACTGCTAAATGAGGAAGTGGCAACTTTTTCCAAAGGCCATGTAGGTCTTTAAAGGCCAAAACCCAGTGTGAGTAAACCACAGACCCTTAGGACAGAGCTTTTGAAGCAACAGGTGCTAAAAGATGAGAAGACAGCACAGTAAGGGCAGTACCTGTCCAGTAAGTGGCATAACATGCTTGTCAATTAGGATTGCAAGCCAGTATCATTCTCACTTTTTCCTCTTGATACCAAAAATGAAAAGGAAGAGACTGAAAAAGAGAAGGTTGGGTAAACAGTATCTATTTTTTTTTTCATGGGGATGTTCCTTACATCCCTCTCCCTGCAAGGTATATTAAGAAAAACTTTTCCTCTTTCTAGAGTGCCTGTCTCAAAGAGATAATTAAGTGACATCCTGGTAACTTCTGATGAGTACAGAGGAAGATTTTGAATGTTGGCACACGACGCACACTTTACTGTGGCAATCGTGCAAGCTCAGATTTATTGGGACAGTTAGTCAGATCAGTCCAAAGACTGTCACATCCCGTTTTCACTAGTGTCATGTAATTAATCTTCCCTGACTTAGAGTCAGACCTCATCATTCTAAATACTAGAATAGATTTTAAAATGAGAACATTAATAACAAAGTCTCTCTATTATTTACCTTGGCTAGAGTAATGAAAGCCAAAAAGGAGATGGCTACTCCCAAGGGCAGGTGAGGAGAGGCGTAAGAAGGAAATGAAGGTTGCTGACCTTCCTGTAGAAGAACCTAGGGAAAGAGTATGATTTGCAGAACTTCAGTTCATCACTGAAAAAGAGATTGTTGTTGTAATTTCTATTGAGTACTTTGGAGGCACTTCCATGTGATGGTGATGAGGGCCATAGGCATACATAGATATCTCTATTAAACTATAAAAACATAAAGGTATAATGTGCCAGTCTCATTTAAAAGAAAGATAACTACGTTGAACTGGATTTTTTTCTACCAGTAATTGCACTAACTTATTTATTTAAATTTGACAATAAAGAATGCTGAGCAGGTTCTTTGCAAATCAGCTCTAGTTTTCAAGTCATATTACAAGAGTTTAGGCAAAAAGCCAGAGGCAACAATTTCATCTGAATAGATTTCAGAAAGCTGGGAGAGCTTAAGATACTTGGAATTCTGTGCCTGTATCTTTACTTTTTCTGAGATGTACATAAAATGCAGATATTTCTATAGATATTGGAACACAGTACACAAGGCAATGAAATTGTGACACCTCACTCACATACCAAATGAGGACAGAAACAGCACAATATTAATCCAGCTTCATGACAATCACTGCAAAGAGAATAAGGCGGTAGAAAAACCACAACCTTCTCTAAATTACAGGGTTAAAACTGGAGTCTCATGCTACTTGTCTGCCTCTATACACCATTAAAATGAAAGGGCTAATAAGAAATGCATTTCAGAGTTCAGTCCCAATTATCCAAACATCACAGAGGACAAGGAGTGAATGCAGATTATCAGGATTTCAAGCAATCAGTGGATTTTTCAGGGAAATACAGAAATAGTGCCACAATTAGAGCTTTTCCAGAAGGTTCTAAAGAGATTTGTTTTCCTAGTGTGCCCCAATCTGAGCAGCAGGCAGGAGGAGGAACACTCTCCTGTATGGACAACACAACTTGGACTTCAGTCTTCTGGGGTTAGATGCTATGACTACTGGAGAAAGTTATTCTCCAGCTGTTTTCTGAAATGCTGAAAACCCATTCCTGAAGATGGAGTGGCAAGTGGAGGGGATCAGGCATCTTCTACCAAAGATTACATTCTTTGGTACTTAACTACTCTTTACTACCAAAGATTATGTTATCCAGTTGGAAGCACAGGACCCAGGACAGGTTTGTCCATATGTTAACAGGGATTGGACTATCCTTCCTACGAGCAGTGAGAAAACACTACAGGTGACATCCTAGTGCAGAAGAACAATACAGAAAAAGTGGACTTACACCAGCGTGAATGTCCACAATTGTAGTTTGAAATTGTCAAACAGCAGAAACACTACTCAAGGGTCAAGATCCATTGAGGGCAGGTGCCTGTAGCACAACAGAAATGTATTCCTTGCTCCTGCTTAACAGGTCAAAGGAACAGGTTCCTGAAAGACTATGGAAATATATAACAGAAATTTGCCACAAAGAGCTTACAGTGTGAATGCTGGAGTGGGGCAAAAATTTTGATAAACAGAGATGAGCATAAGGAAAGACTCTGACCAGAATCATCAGCAAGGAAGACCTGGGCATGCAGAGTGTGCAGACATATTACAAGATACCTGAGTTACCAAACAATACATGAGATCTGGACAACAGTTGCAGGACAATCTGCTGGTCTTGCTTGCTTTTTACAGTGAACCCTCCAGACAAAGCAGAAAATACCCAAGTGTTTTATTGTTGTATACACCCTTCAAACTTCTGTATTTTAGTTTTGTTTTCATGCAAAACCTTTTAGTAGCAATGAAAGCAGTATCACAGCTGGGAGAATCAGAGAAGGTGACATAAAATATGGTCGGTCAGAATGACACACTTTACTTTTATTATTTCAAATGTCAAATTTTATTTGAGAGCTTTTGGGGGGTTCTGTTCTTAATTTATAACAAAAGGATGAAATTGATGAATACCATAGACCATTGTATTCCAGAATGGCACCTTAAAATGTTAAAAGTATTAATCTAAAATGGTATACTATATCCAAAAAGTAAAATGGTTTAATACGACTTTTCTTCCTTCTATTTGTTGAATAGAATCCACCACAGGACAATACAGCTTTCTAGTAGAACTAAAATTTCTTGTCTCAAATTTGTAATTTCAAAGTTATTTCCCTTTTGTCCTGTAACTTTCTAACAACAATTAACAAAGACAAATTTTCATAATCATATCATTATTATGATGATATCCCTTTCTATGGCATATTTTCTCTGACAATTCCTAGAGCATTTTGTAAATTAAAAAGTGGTATAGTCATTCATGTTGTCAGCTCATGACAACAGAAGAATGAAAGGGTCATCTTGCTGAAGCTAACTACTTGGTTTTATGTCTGCTGACCAGAATGAAGAACAACCTGTGAAACGGTGTAAAGGAAATGAACAAAAATAGTCAGGACAGGGCTGTCTAGCATTAATGCCTGATTACCTCAGGTCCAGTATGGATAGGAGATATTGATAGGAAGAAAAAGATTTACTGTCATCTTCTTTTAAAAGGATCCAAACACCCTTCCTAATCTCAGAGATAACTATATGAGATACACACACCTCAAGGGACACAAGCTGTCCTAAGGAATTTCCAGTCTAAATAGACATGACAGTCAGAGAGTAGGAAAGGAGGAAAATTATCATATCCAGTCATAGATAAGCATTTGGAGCACCCACAGATTATGTGCAGTCAGGCTTATGTTTATCACTGGAGGGAGATTAGGGGTATTTTTGCTCCCTTATGTGCCATGTGGCTCTGTGTCACACATGGTGATGCTCCTGTGGCAATGTCCACCTCCATCCACTATGAAGAGTGAGTCTGTGGAAGATCTGAGAAAATAATCTATCTTCCAAGCCCAAAGCACTGAATGGGGCCACAGGCAAAGCAAAACCACCTACCTGTTCATATGATCCAGTTCCCCCTATAACAAATACTTACTGTGCCTTTACCTGCTAGAGGAGACCATACATACAGCTCAGAGACTAACTCTGGAGAAAAACACACCAATTGCGACTGCAGTAACATTACTATTGCTCCTCCAGTTCTTCCCAAACCCACAAGGAGTGACAGGTCTTCCTGTGCAGCTTTATTTTTCTTGCTTAAAGTCCCAGTGAAGTTAGTAGCAAAAGCTGTCAGGACACAGGGCCAGGACTGTATGCTTTGAATGGTTCCTGAACAGAATCATCCTCAGTGGGACTAGCTACTCATTTCTTTTCCCTGAAAAAAAACAAAGGGATTTAAAGCACCCTGAAAGCATACTATACACACAGGTATACACACAAGGCTCTGTCCTTCAAGACTAACATCCCCTAAGAGTATATATCAAATAACTACAACCTTGAAGACACTCTAACTGTACAACATTTCATTTTTGCATTACTCTTTCCTGTGACTCTTTGCAAAAGTTGTTGCCCCCTGTTCTTTGGGCTCCTTCAGCAGAAAAAGTGGGTGGCATGCCCCAGACCAAGAAGCAGAAAGAGTAGACCTGTAATAGTGATTTAATGAATGCCAAAAATGATCCCATGCTTACATGAGCTAATATATCATGCCAGCAAGAGTAGGAGTGACTGTAGCTCTGAGAGTGCAAAACTGATCTTTTTGCCAAATTCCCCAAAGAGAAAAGAGCAGCTCTGTTTAACGGATCATGATAAGTCACAATTGTCATTACTGCATTTCAGGGCAACATGCTTTATTTAGCTCTTTAACCTTGGCCTATTTGTTATCAGCACAGTCAAGAATAGTTTGCATTCATTAGGAGACTTGTTTATTTTGTAACATAATCCTTTTCTTTGTTAACATGAAAGCACAAAACATGAAGCACTGGAACGACAGATCATCCAGGTCTGCAGCATTGTTCCATAAAAAATATCTCTTGATAAATGATTACCAGGATTAGATTATATGGGCTAGATTCATAAGAAATTTCAGTCTTTTTCCCATATGTTTCTTACGTAATAGAAAACTTACAAAAGATCCTTAAAAGTGCAATTTCTAGTCATTCATTAAGTGCTCCCCTTCTCTCATATTTCTGGGCAGTATAAGACATTTTTGTGTATTTTGTAGATTTACTCATCTTGGACAAATTTGTTTGAAGCATGTCAACTTTTTCCTGTAATTTGAAACCAGATTTTTACCTGCATTCCCTAAGGATTATTTAAAAATAAACAAAAAGAAAGCATGTTTTTGCTCCTCTCTCACCTTGCTCATACCCAGCTCCAAGAAAGACTTCAGCACATCGGAAATTAGACTGGAACAGGTGACTGCTGTTTGACTGCATCGAAGTCTTGCATTTCCACAAGTGGCTTGTGATTTCCTCAGGTCACCAACAGAGAGAAAAAGAGAAAGCATACACAAATTTTATATTCCCCTCAAAAGAACAGCTTCTCTGAGCTTCAAGGTAGACTGGAAAAAGTGGAAGTACACAAAAAGTTTCTAGTCATCTTGAAAATTTATATTTAGATTACTTCTTCAGTCTGTTCTTGAACAGACATGCTTATCAAATAAGTGGAAAAAGTCTCTTTAGATAAACTAGACAAAATACCAATATGGAATATCAAAAGCATGGTCTCTCAAGAGCATTACAGTTGCTAGTTCTTGGGGCCAGGTTAATGAAGGAGTGTTAACTCTTGGAAATAAAGATATGTGATCATGTGGATTTAATACAGCTTCTAAGACAGAGAAGCTAATTTTGGTTTTAAGTGCTAAAATGTCTTTTTAGATGAGTGATGCCTCGTATTTGCATTAATCCAAAAGAAAAATTGATGTTTTTTCTGCCACTTTATTGATGTAGCTGTTTAAAGTTAGCAGAGGCAGATCAAGTGTGGCCAATCTGTATCTTTTCTGCGTGAGCTATGAGCTTTACCCTTCCTCCTTCCTTCTTACCTGTGCAGAGGAGATAGTACATTTATATTTCAACATCCTTCCTGTGTTTGGAGATCAGTAGACATTTGTCCTCTGAGGAGAAGTAAGAACAGACCAGGAACCCACACACAAGGCTGCTGAGCACAGTTTACATGCAATAAAGAAATATCTGTTTGCTCTTTGTGCATGAAAAAAAATCTGCAGTGTTCATACTAAAGCTGAACTTTTGAACCTGAAGTGCTCATGTTAGGAATATCTTGTTCACCTATTCCTGTCCTGGAATGTTTTCCATAAAGCTTTATGATGGAACACATAGTAAACAGAAACAATCTTCATCATTCACAATTACTTATTCTTGCTCACAGCACACAGTTCACCTCTGCTGCACCTTGCATTTTTGGTTTCTTTCCCCCACCTGCACTGGACAGATACATTTAGGTAGGTTTTGATGTGCTTGGACTTCTGCTTCTGAAAGAGGCATGGGAAATGTTTCTGAGCCAAAGTAATTTCTGCTTCTGCAACAAAAACATCTCACATGAAGTCAGGCTATAGAGCCTTTCTTGAAAGAGGAAAAGTAGGATTCAACTTATAGGTGTTAAGTGGTGATTTTTTTTTTACACTAACGGAGTGATGTAGCTCTTTGCCCTTTAGGTCAACATGTACAGCTCATACTACAAGGTTACTAGGTGAACTTACTAAAAGCTAGTTGGATTAAACTGAGTATGGAGTATGTGGCTCACTGCACAACTGACTGCTTTCAGGACAGATAGAAAGAGGCTATGTGAAACCAAAAGCTCATTTCAACCATTCTTCTACATAAAAAGCACCCTTGATTCCAGCAGGATTTGGGTTCCACAGAAGGAGCCATCTGGAACTATAACCACACTTAAGGATCTCTGGAAATGCCTTGTGGGTATTCTTTGTGCTTCTGGAAACCCAATTCCATTGACAGACTTCACAAAGTTTTGTTCTTTAATAGAGTGCATAACTGTGGTTGATGGAGGGCTAGCAGGCCCAAAGCGTGGTTGAAGCACAGTAGCTTCTGCAGTCAGTGGCACACAAAAAAGTATTGTGTCTCGCCTAAGTGTTTGCTTGCTGCTGACTCCTGACACTGGACAGAGACTCGTTTACAAGGAGTGCTGGCCACTTGCCAGAGGCTGTCTCAAGGCTGACGCACATATCTCTGGAACACCAGCAAGATGCTTTAACCACGCTGCCTCAGGAGCAAGCAAGCCATTTTTCACAGAGCATCCTACACTTTCCTCTGGGACAAAAGGACACATGGTCCTTAAGAGGAGTGATTTATGCTCTGCACATAAAGAGCTATAGTAAAAACCTGGCTTTCTGCTAGGATGGCACCCACTTGTGAATTTATCCAAGTCCAGTATTGTTTCCATTAGATAAACCTCTAGGTTTGGCTTCATTGAACAAAGAACAACTTCATAATGAAAATTCACTTTGCGTTGGAACTTGGCATGTGCATTGTTATGCCTAGAAGCCAACTTCCCTTTTCTCCATATGTATTTTAATAGGTTGATCTGTTTTCGAACAATGGGGATCCAAATGGGTCACTGTTTTTTTATACATCTGAGATCTGCCCTTCTGCCTCTTAAGTTAAAACTGTGTGTGTTCCAGGGTCAGAGGTTTTTTTTTCATAGTTCTCACAAATTAGCAGCTATCCTTAATTTCACCACTTCACAAGTCTCAAGCTTGTTTTTTTCTTTTTGAGCTACAGTGCACCTGAATGTCACAGTGACATCTCTAAAATTAAAAAAAGATAAGACCATATTACACATTTGAAAGAATAAGGTGCCATGGATATTTTGGTATTCCGTTGATTTCTGAAAAAAAATTGAATGTAAAAGTCTCCTCTTCAAAATTACTTCTTGCGTCATGAAGCATGCCTGGTAATCATTAAGTATAAAATGAGAGAATTATTTAAGCCAGCAAGCTTGGCAAAACCTTGTCTGTGTTATGATTCAGCCTATATTTAGCATTACGGACTATAGCATTTTTTTTAAAACTCCTTATTTTTCTCAGTATTTGGAAATGTGTTCAAAAGCAGCCACGTCAGAGTAGAGCTACATACTTTCCAGCAACCTTACTTTGTACAAATGGTACAGCACAACCACAGTTTAGGCAGGGTAAAATCAATATTTTGAGGAAGGATCAGGTCACCTGCCTATATTCAAAGCAAGCAGTCAGCACCTCCAAAGCCCAGGGTTTCCAAAAAGTTTCAGGTTTATGGTGCATAGATGTAGCAACATGGGTGGGATGTTTGGTCTTCCTTGAAAGTGCTGGCCTTGGACCACCAAGCCACTGCTCACAGCTGCACAGTCCTTGGCTTGAATTCCATATGTGAATGAGCTCTTGTGAAAAAAAAAAAAAAATCACGAACACCAAACAAAAAACAGTCTAGGTCACTCTCAATAGATAACATGAGCACAGGACTGTCTAATCTCTCATAAGGACATTCAGAAAACCTGGACAAATACATAAAGTTATTGCTCGAACTGAATTACTAGCTCATTTTATGGCATTCTTCCCTCTAAGACGGTTCAAGCAACATGCAAGTTCAAGGAAGGACATAATGAGATCAAGGAGTGATAATGCACATCAGATTAAGTGTGTGGTTAAGGGAAAATGTGGCAACCAAAAATAAAATAAAATAAAATTCTGGGCTGCATGACAAAGGCAACAGCTCCTTTTCTTATACATAGATGAAGCTGCTTTTAGGAAATTGTATATGACTTGAGGCCTGCCTGATGTGGAAAGAATCATCAGCCACTTCTTTCTGTTAAACCTCAAGAACTACTTCCCTCAGCGTCTTGAGAGGATGAGAAAAACAAGTCCAAGTGTTTGAAACTTAACAAGATTTGATCAAATCTTACCTCTTTTGTTACTGCTCCTCTGTCCTTCCCTTGGGATTCAACAACCTGTGCTAGGCTCTTTCAATATGGCAATCATAGAGATCACATATTGTGAGAGAATTTAAGATGTAGGGTTTAGAAATTCCTTATATCTCAATTCCCAAAGCCCTCAAAAGTCAAAAGAGGCATCAACAACCAATAACATTGAAATGGAGGCTGAGTTCAACCTGGAAACTTCAACCACCATCTCTTGATTCAGCCACTGTTATGGAGGCACAAAGTCTACTTCCTGTACAAATTAAAGCAAGTAAAAAGAGTGTGAATTTTTCCTCTGAAACATTTGAAATGTTTCTTTCTTGGAGAAAGGAGAGGAAGGAAAAAGCAAGGATTTGAGGAGCGTGCTTTTGTAGCAAAGCATTGCAATATGAGGCAAGCCATTGCCTCCCGAGTATTGTAAATTGGTGTCCCTCCCACCCCTCTCCAGTAAGCCACTTTCCTGAGAGACACCACAGTGCCTGTCATGTGTTAGATAAAAAGAAAAAAATACTGATAGTAATGGCCCATAAAGAGCACAGGGGCATGCAGCATCCAAACCACATCTGCCTCAAAATACTGCTATGGCTTACACAGATACTTGACTATATCAAACTATTTCCAACTCACTATTTCAAGTCAATGCATTTAGAGTTTTAGATGTGGGTCCGCTGGTTTAGAAATGATACATTTTTCCCTCCACTGAAAATTTGAAAGACAAGCAATATTGAAAGTTTTCCCCAAAATTATCAATTTTGCAGAAGTTGAGCATTGCCAGAAGGTTTTTGAGGAGTCATCAGTCATAAAACAGAAAGCAAAAGATCATAAAACCATACCAACAAAGAGGTCCAACATGCAACTATTAGGGCTGTTGACCTCTTCTTCACCCTTTGCCTGCATAAGGGAAAGAGGAATGCACTAAATGGAGAGGGCAGACTGCCCTTGGCCTGAGAATAGAGCAATCAGGACAGTGTAGACTTTCATCTGCATTGAAAGTTGGTAGAAGAAAACAAAACCAACAAAGCTGAAGTAATGTGACAGCTTGAAAGTCATGATGAGAAGACAGAAGATGAACAATCAATACAAGGCATCTGTGTTTTTTTCTCTGTTACAAGGCTTATTTCTGTTTTACTGGCTAACCCAGGTGCTCCTTTACCCAGCTCATTGCTTTTATTCCTCCTGATACTTTCCACTAATTTTGGCTGTGCAAAACCCTTTCAGCAAATTAGTAAATGTTGCCTTAAATTGAGGTGAAATACTAGATCTTACTCTGTGCACAGGCATACTAGTAGCAAGTTCGACTTCAACACAATTAACTGCTTTGCTAGACTGAATCTAAGAAAGGAAAAGCAGGGCAAGGCAGGAGTATTTTAACAGAGTGCAGCTGTCATTTCAGAACATGACAGTTCATTCCTACAGTACAAAATAAAAATAAATTAAAAATACCAATCCCAAAACACCCAGCATCACCCAAGGAGTGGTCCCTTACAGGAAGTCCAGATAATACTCTGGGTATTTGCCAACAAATGCACCTCCACATCTCCAACCATCAGACATGAAGAAGCTGAGATGTCATCTAACAGAACTGTCTGATAAATCAGCTGTATTTTTTCATGGTGGTTTTGCTTCAGGAGGATGTGGGGGTGGCAGGCTTTCTGCCTATTTTATTTTTTAGTGTTTATGGAACATTTTGCTCTTTTTATATAGCCGGTAAACTGACCTTTTGACTTCTGCAGCTATTCTGCAATAAATGAAGTGCAAAATCTCTCTTGGCAGCCAGTCACTTTGGATTTTCTGATATCTATTAGCACTCCAGAATTTCAGAATAGTCCCACACCAGTTAGTTTCGAATATGCTAAGCAAAACTTTCCTGCATTGCATTTTTTGCCTATCATTTGTCATCTGCAAATAGAGAAAGAAAGAATCAACTTCCTAAAAACAGCAGTATGTTCTGTACTGAGAGGGTATTACTAAAAATACATGACAGTAAGAAAAGACAGTATAGTCCAGTAGTCTGTACTGGGATCTCTCAAATTCTAATGCTCCCTTCACCAGCCCTTTCTGCAACCCTTGGCTATCTGTGAAACACAATGAAAGCTATGAGGAGGTGTTGTGTCCTGCTTGCACTCCAGGACATTGTGCACTTGAACTGATGCTCTGAGCGTGCTCAGGAAGAGCCCAACACACTCAGCTCCTGGGGAGAAAAAAAATGGGCTTTTTGCATTTCCTGATTCCAATTTGCTTTAGCTACAAACTGGCTAAGCTGCAGTGCTGAAGACGTGCTTCCAGGGTCCAGAGACAGTGAAGACACCAAAGTTCTGGAGTTATAGGAGGTACCACAGCAGCACAGAGTCATTCAGAAGTTCCCCCAAGGACACTGCACTTCTCCACTGATTCATGGAGCTCTCAATCTGTTTGTCACAGGCCAGAACTTTGTCTCGATACTCAATATGTAAAGTAAGGATAATACTATTTATCCCATGGGGGAGTTCTGCAGGCTTAGGTAATGTGTATACATGGCTTTCGAAACATAATCCACTCCAAGGTCAGCCTACAGTTTGTCTTATGGAGCTGCCTTTGCACATGTGCATGCACCTTTCAGAGGGAGCTCAGAGGTCCCACCCAAGGTGGCCATCCCCTTGCTGAGAGCCAACCTGTTATCAGCTGATAATCAGAATGGGAAGAGGCAATCGGATCAGTTACGCTGGTGCGACAACATGCACTTGATGAATAGCTGTGTACTGAGCAACATCATCCATCGTAGCCTTTTAGAGCATAGAGGAAAGTGGTGAATTAGCTTCATGCTGAAAATGAATGGTAGGTCCAGGCACCCTGATAAGGTGCGAGGCACATCCTGGCGATTAGCTGGGTTGGTACTAAAGAACATTAGGAATTCACTTCTGCTGCTCTGATTGGTAATTAAGTGACTCGTCTACTGGCCGACAGTCCTGTATGCTTCCCCAGGCAGTTGTTAGTTCTTCGAAAACCACTCCTGACAAAATGAGGTTTGCCCTTGGTACACAGATAATGAGACTCAGCTTGACAGGTGTGGCACGATTAGACGCTGCTACACGCCGCTTTTTCTGCTATAGCCACTCCGCAGTAAACACACTCATTACAACCCGCCGGTCCCTGGAGGCAAAGCATGTTTGACATTATTAATTGGCTTTTCTGTATAAGGAGTCAAATAGATGAAAAGGTTTATCAAGCTGAAATAATTAATTTTGCCTGAATTCGCTGACAGTTCAGTTCTCCCGCAAAAGACCATTTTAAGGGTTTGGTTTCGTTTCTTTTTCTTTCTTTTTTTTTTTTGAATTTCAAAGTTCAAAAGGCATAATAGTGGTAAAAGTGGAGCTTTTTAGTAAATTATAATTAAAGGGAATTTAATTAATTTAGACCTGAGAGAAGGGTGTGTGCGGGGGGGAACTCCTATCTTTGTCTATACAGAAGTCTAGATGGTAGAACATATCATGGCTTAATAATGCATTAATTTTAATCTAATCAAAATATAATAAAAGAGGTAATTACGTTTAAAAATTATCATGCTCCAATATTGGTATATTTAAACACTTAATACTTACACTGCTTCCAGTTAGCTAAAGTTGTAATTGTTGCACTCAAATTTAGCTTATTTAATAATAGGGCTTATATTCATGAGGTTAATTGAATAAATCATTGTAATAACTCATGGTGAAACTATGATTATCTATCGGGTTCCAATTTCACTTTCAAAAGGAGAAAAAAAATCCTCAGAAATTATTTTTCTTGGTTTCTCTCCTTAAAAGGCAGTAGATATTCTCCTCAAAAAAACTTGAAGCTAGCATTTGATTTTAAAAAGCCAAAATATACTTCCCGTGTACTTTTCAAATGACACATTCTGTGGCTTATTTTGCCCTTTCAAAGCATGCCAATGTCACTTAGCAAATGTTTTAAATCTTCCACATTAAACCACCAAGATAAAGGTTGTGTGATTATGTGCATTCGGTCATTTTACAAGCCCTCCTGTACTAATGAAAACATTCACCTTATAATTACAAAAGGCATAAGATTTGAAACTTCAGAAAAGTGCCTGTGATATGGAAGTGAAAAAGAAACACAAAACCTGGGAAGAGCAAGCGGGGCAGCAGTAGCTTCTACACAGTCACTTTTTAATATATCTGCTGGTGCACTTATTTGGAGATTTTAAAAAAGACATCTTCACATCCATCTTGTAAAAAGCCTTTTGACCTTTTCTGACAGACTATGCATACCACAGAGCAAACCAAAGAAAGAAGTTTTCTAGCAAACCAGTTGTTTTTGCTGAAGCCTCGGTAGCCCCATAACTGTTGGACCATATCAGTTCATATAGTGTGTATACTGTTCCAAAACATTCAAAATGTTTTGAAACAGCAACAAGGGAGTTATTCTACACTTAAGGCAAACTCTCTACCATCAAATGCTCCAAAGTTTACTCAACAGTGTTGTAATTCATCAGCACCTGTTTATTTGTCCCACAAACAGAGAAGTTTAGGAAGCCTTAATTATTCATTTAACAGAGGCTGAGGATCCAGGATTAACACATAAGTGTCAACATGTCAATATATTTTTGCTCCTGTTTGAGAATATTTGTAAATTTTATAGTCTGTCATGTCTATATAAATATATTTCTGAACAGACTGATGGGAATCTGGAAAACCAGTAGCACATCTGTACAAGTGAAAGGCAACCCACCAGTTTTAACGGAGAAGGATACAACTCCTTGTGGAGAGAGCAGCAGGTGGGCTCCTTGGAGCACCTCGCAGTTCATGGTGTGACCCACTCATTTCCATGGACCCACGCCGGCTGGAGAAAATACAGGGAAAGAGGGGAAAGCAGTGGGATCCTCTTGGAAAGTCACATCCAGAATAAGAAAGCCAGAAGTCCTGCGAAGCAACACATTGTAATATTTACAAGTAACTTAGTATTTGGTTCCAGAAATGTCATCTTCCAAAAATGCAAACATGTGTGTGCTCACACTGGAATAGTCAGCAAATGCATCAAAAGGATAAAAAAATAAGACCATTCATTAACAGCACCATTTTTGCCGTTTGCCACACTTAATGATACTTATAATATTTTATACTTGCATGTACTATATTAAATTTACTAATTGGCTGCATAATAAAGCTCAGAGGTAGTTATGCTTAAGTAACTGGGGAACAGAGAATTGGGAGAGAGGAGCAGCAAGGATGGGTATGTACATTAACCAATTTTTTGAAGATTTTAGTTGGCATTTTCCATAAGTATGTTTAATTCTTGTGTCTTACAGAAAGGAGTTCACATGCTAATCCTAAAAGTAATTTACTTGGGATTTGTAATGACTTATCTCACAGTAACAAATCCAGTCTTAAAAAGTCTGGCAAAAACCATTGCACAACTAACACAAAGACCCCAAAGCTGTATCATACATTGTCCTGCTAATAGACTTAATAATTCTACATCTTATAATTCTTGTTTCCAGCAATTGTATTTGATAAAATTTTCCCACCTAGAAGGATTCTGTGTCAATGTGGTCAGTAGAAGAATATCCTGAGGGAAAGCACATCTGCCCAGCACCTCCCTTTCATTCATTAATCCACCAGGGGCTAACACTAATTAGATCAGGCTGCTCATTTTAAGCTGATAATTGATTTAAATAGGTTGCTCATTTAAAATAGAATAAAAACCTGCTAAACATTTGGTGCTTGGGTTTTTTTCATCTGCAACTTTCAATTGCTTGTGCAATGTAGCATAAAATGTAGAGGTCTCCCTTTGCTAAAAAGGCCATAAAATTAATTACAATGAGTATGAATTGTGCAGGGTGAGGGGGTGGGGGAAAATGAGTGCCGGAGTTAACTGGTGATGACTAACTAAGAATCTAAAGAAACAGAGCTTGTTTCTTTCAAGCAGAATTTTTAATGTAACTTGGATATCTGAACCACTCAGTTTTACAGACCTTTTTATCTTACAAGTGAAGGAGCAGTTTAGCAATATCCAGAGATGATTCATGCATCTTCTAAATGGTCATTGCTGGGAGCACAAACATTATCACATACTGCTAGAGGTTTCCATTGTCTCCCTTCCATTAATGAATATCTCAGCCTCTGTCCAAGCCTGTAAATACAAAGTCTTCATTTTGTTATTAGGACAGTGTGAAGCCTCAGTCATTGTGAAAATATTCCCTTGGTGAAACTGTACATCAAAAACTTTAGTTTTGTGTGTCTCCATAATTTACAACTTGTTTCTTCCAAATCTAAATAAATCATTACCTTTTCAGCCAACTCTAACTATGTTTGTTTGTACAGAGCTCAGACTTCAGCCCAGGCTAAGCCTCAGCATTTGCTGTTTATTTAGCCCACATGAAAATCTGCAAGCTGGTGTGCACATGCACACAAGACAAAACAAGTAACAGCAGGTACAAGTAGGCTGAAATATAAACTCCTGACAAAACTGCAGAGGATTTTAAAGCAGGATTACAACTGGACAGAAAAAAAAGGTGACTGCAGGCTACAGAGATCATCAGCATTGTTATTTTATTTTTAATCCCATTTAATAATGCCAAGCCCCTGCCACTCCGTCCACTGCTGCAGTCCTGTTTCTTGCCCTGCTCAGGTAAGTCACCTCCACACCAGTGGCACCACATTTCCTCACTTAGAAATATTTCTCCTTCTTCCAACGAATTCACCCAGAGATTCAGACTTGCAGTTCAAAGGGGTTCAAGGACTCTCTGCCTTGAAAAACTATTCAAGAGCACTCACTAGTGGCTGAAAATTAGAACAGCACCTTAACAGGGCATTACTCAGGCGGTTTTGTTCATGCCTTTTTAGATGGTAGGGAAAACAGCACGAAGATAATAAGCACTCTTTTGATAATTCTGTATTCAGGTATCAGATCATTTTCTCAGTTAATGGTAAACATTATATACCAATAAGCAGTTTTTCAAGGCAACCAGTTGTGAAATACATTGAAAACAATACCAGTTTCTCAATCACTGTCAGGGAATATTGCAGATAATCCAATTGCTTGCATTATACATGAATGCCTGAATTTCTCCATTCAGTTTTGAACAAAATGCAACTTAATAAAACAAGATTTTTTTTTAAGGGAAGATGCTAATTTATTCCCTTGCATTTCAATTTGTCACTGAGCACATGCTTCTCGTGTTCTCCCATTAGGTGCACTAATATATAAGCATGCAGCACATGAAAATGCATGGGAACAATCAGTTTAGTTGACAGCCTGCTGTAACAGGAGCACACAAATAAGATAAACTTAATGACCATACCGCAGCAGCACACCCACTTTAGTGGCACTAAAGCTTCCAGTGGCAGAAGGCATCTGGAAGAGGACAATCAGGTAAAACTGCAGTGCCATGAGGCAGGTATTTCACAAGTTTCCTCATCACACCTCTCTAAATAGCAGTAACCATGAGGACTGGCACCGCACCACACAGCGCAGGGCTTCCTGCCCAGGGGGGCTAGTAAGCGCTGCCTCACCAAGGGCAATGGGCTCCTCTTTGAACCACAATGCTGTAAAGGAACAGATTGTTGGCTAATATGGAAAGCTGCCTGTTTCCTAGATTAACAATGAGGTAATTTAGAATTTACATATGTGTAGAGAGGGACTGTTTTGATCCCAAGGTAATATATCTGTGGTATAATAATGCAGACGATAGAGAAAAGGTGAAGCAAGGAGGCCAGATAAGAGGAAAGTGAAGTGTCTCTGGTGCTGGTGCCAAGGAGAGGCCTAACAAAGCACCAGGTCCAGCTTGGAGTTAAGTAGAGGCGTTGCTGGAACAGCAGAGATGTGGCTGAGCTGGGAAAGGCGAGTGCACAGAGAGGGATGTTGCAAAGGTCAGTGAAGCAGTTTGCACAGCTGTGCATCCAAGTGGGCTCCTCCAGCCCCAAGTCCTTGCCCCTGACATTTCAGTAGCTGAAAACCAGGCTTGGCGCTACCTTTTCACTTGCCTCAGCACCTTCAAGTGCACTGAGAGCGGAGAGGTTTTAGCTGGGCAAGTCTAAACACAGTTGACTCTCCCTTAGCCTTGTATTCAAAGAAACTTTAACGCATTTGCTCCCATAGCAGCTGTTTGGATGTGTTGCCTCAGACCTGAATCCTGAGAAGGCAAAGGGATTTGCCCAGTTACATGGGCAGTTAGCAGAAGAGCAGGGAATCACTGCTGACCCTGGGTAAATGTTTTGAGCAAGACGGTGTGTTCCCCAAGCACAAGTCTGGGGCTGGAAACCGGGAAAACGGGCTTGCATTCATCCACCAAACCCTCAGTGATGAGGAAAGAGCTGATAGCGGAGAAGTGATCAGCTGCACAGTGAAAACATCATCATTCCTGAATCCTAGTTAGGATACAAAAAAAT
Source organism: Eurystomus gularis (assembly GCA_013400335.1). NCBI lineage: Eukaryota > Metazoa > Chordata > Aves > Coraciiformes > Coraciidae > Eurystomus > Eurystomus gularis. Next base: position 245,886 of record VZZY01020674.1, read on the forward strand.
AGATCTATTTTTAATACCGTTTGTCCCACTCTGGCCTCTGCTTGATGCATGAGTTTTGGGGGTTGAGAAGGAAGCTTGAAACTACCATAGTCTCTTTTACATTCTGATTAAGATTTGTATCATCTGTCCCATTTGGTGTAGCAAAAATAATTACATTGTAGAAGTATAGTACAAAAAACACCTCTGCCCTTGTGCATCACACATGACCTAAGCAGAGAGGTAAATGGGAGTAGCTTAAACATGAGACACCAGTTTTCCCTCACTCAGAAAATCCTCACATGCTTAACTTGCCAGCATTAAATGTCGTCTGTCACTGTATGTCTAGAGATGTACGTATAAGTGAAGGCTGGTGCATTTACACTAATGACAAAAAAAAAAAAAGGTGGCATCAAACTGAATGTCGGAATAGCCAGGCATTTAATCTGAATTTCATCTCCTTTTATTTCATGCTTTTCCTTCTTTTTAAGATGTCTACCTTATTTTTGTTATCTTCCTTTTCTTGTAGATACGTTTCGGTACCTGTATTTTTCCTTAGAATACCTCTCCTTAACATATATTATAATTTTCCTGAAATTTCTCACCTCTCTCTACATACATCTTCATCTTGAGATGCAATTTCTTACAGCTTTCAATTATCTCCAAAAAATCACTTTCTGTGCAACTTCTGTTTCCATCTCCTCTGCACATTGTTCTTAGTCTCACTTCTAGCTGCTTTTGTAGTTAATTAAAATAGCATAATAATAATAAATGTGTATTTCTTCTCTCCTTCCATTTTTGACTGGTAACTAGATATCACTATCATGTATCTTTGCTATCTCCTGAGGACCATTTCTAAACAAAATTCCACTTGTCTTCAGTGGGGCTATATTTTCCTATTTTGTTTTCCTTCTGCAGTGGAACACAGAAGTGGACACACTTTCCTTTTTCTGAGGAGCGGATAAACTTTTCTGTGCTTCAACAGGGGAACCATCTAGATTTCTTGAAACCAGTTAGGCTTCTTTTCTCTGGAAGTTCAGTGTATCATTTCTGATTTAGAACATCCATCAGTAGTCCTAGAAAAAGGCTCCTGCCTGGATCACTGCTGTAGTTACTGAGGTTCAGTTAAGAGTACCAGAAATGAGGTTTACAACAAAATCCTCAAGCTCATTTCAGGAACGTATTTTGGAGAGGGTTGCCTCACTTGCAAGCATAATCTCCCTTGCACAAAGGTCTGGTGTCCTCTTGAGAGGAGGTAAGAAGTTAAATTGAGTGCTGGGTAGAGTTTTACTAATGCTGCAGTTTGCATAGACATTAAGGGCTATGAGGATTTTTAAATGCTTTCTCAGTCACGGTTCTTAGACTCGAGAGCACTCGAAGTGAATAACTAAAAGATTTTTCCATTCTGTTTCCTCTTGCTCCAAAAAGGAAGAGATTATAACAAGTCCAACTTTCTGTTTGCTTGTTTGTTTTTAACTTTTAATCCTGGGGGATTTAAATTACCTGTATTTGGGGACCAGCTCAGCAGAAACACACAACAGGAGCAGTGTACTTGCAAGCGGATTGTGCAACTGTTTGGTTTGAGATGTATTTTCTTTTGTACTGCTGTAGTCAGTAACTGCTCTGGATCCTGTTCTAGGACACAAGCCAAGAATGAGAAATAAGGTTGCAAGCGAGACAACAATTCACAACTGCAGTATTGTTTGACTTGGAGTACTCACCAGGGTAAAACCTACAACAGGAATACAAGACGCTTTAAGTAGCAGATGCAGATTTTAATCTTTCTAGTAGTTAGGAAGTCCACCTTGCAGAGCCGCATGCAGCCCACGGAGCCACGAGGGACCTGGCAGAGGGATTTCTTCCTGGTTATGTCAGAGAGGAAATGACAGCAGGAGCAAGTGTTGGGAAGCACCCAAGGCGATCAGCAGAGTAAGTAGGATGCATATGAATATATGCTTTGTTAGAGAAAGGACTGTGCTATCAGTGAAAATAAGCAGCAGCCGATTAAGAAGACGAATGGTCAGAATGGGAAAAAAATACCTGTATTCTAGTTTGCTAGGAATTTTTAGCCAAAAACATGACAGTCTTTGAACATACACACTGTATGGGAAAGAAAAGATAAAACTGTTTAGCTACAATTTGGAAACAAAAAAAAAAAAAACATGGGCAGAGGAAAACAGACAGTGAGGGTTTGATTTAAAGAGGAAGAAAATCATTAAAAAATGCTGCAAAACTCCAACATCAAAGTAGGATAAGACAGCAACAGATAGTAACCATCACAGCACTATGAAATAATATGAAGGTCTTATAAACACATATTGTATATTTTAAATATAATAATACAAATAATACAAATTCTTAAATACAACTCCTCTTTCATTTTCTAATAATTGGTAAGGTTTATGATGAAGCTTTAAAATTACTCAGAAGGCATTACAGTATGAAAATTGAATTGGGGAATGCAGCACAAATCACTGTACAGGATGATATAAACTCTCTAATTTCCAAAACAGTTGTTGTTTGAGCTGTTCTGAAAATGTTGACAAAAATTACATTTTTATGAAAAAGAAAACCTCTATCCAAACTGTTTGTGACTTCCTAATTTAGCCCACATTCCCAGTTCCCACTTGTCTTTGAGAATGCTCTGGGTAGGATCCAAAGCCTGTGAAAGCAATGGACAGGATCCCAATTGCATTCAGCAGGTGGGACACGAATGCCAAGTCAGTGTCGCGATGTCTCTTGAAAGCCATATCTCTCACTGCAGATCCCAAATATTATATCTAGGCCTGAAGTAATCCTCTGTAAAACAAGCTACAAAGGCTTTGGATATTTTATGGTCAAACTTGCTAGTGCAAACAAAATGGCAAATAGTAAATTTGTAAGGATGGCAATTACAAAATGAAAACAACCCAGGCATATTCACTGGGAATGTTATGCACTACACTGTCCAAGAAGGGAATGCAAATTTTACTGTTTAGAAAGGCCTGAAACTATCAGCTTAAGCAGTGTTGGTACCCTGGCCCTGCATCAGCTGCAGTTTTACCATGAGAGGGAGACTGAAGATCTCCCAGCATAGCCCTGCATGGTGTGCATGGGCTTCCACATCACAGAACAGATTTGCAGCTGTGTGTCCATGCAGCCCACCTCCCCATTCAGCTGAGAGCAACATTCTTCCAGTCTGCTTCACATGCAAACTGGAGTGCTCCACATGCACTGACTCACCCAACCTTTGTGTGCTCTTTCCCTTTTTCCCCTTGAAATCCAACACAAAGCCAAATAGGAAGAACAATGCACAAGTCCTAGAGGAAAATGTTACAATTACAAATGTAATGTCACTGCCCACCAGAGCTGGAGAGTGCCATGTACCTGCTCACAAAACCTATGCAGATAATCCAGGCAGTTCTCTGGCACTTCCACAGCTACACTGTTTTCCAGGAGAAGCTGGTCTTTTGTCTCAGATGAAAATTATTTGTGTTAAAAGAACAAAATACAGAAGATTTAATGTCATTAAGATAAACCAAAATTATCACTAACAGCAGTAGAATGCTAAGAGCAAGATTTACAGAAAATTATTCGGAGAAAAGGTTAAAATTAGCTACTAATTCACTAAAATTAGTAAAAACGTGACCTGCAGAATAAGAACCATCTCATGTTCTGTCACTTGTGTTACCTAAAAGGACTGACATAATGGTGTTTTCTGGCCTTAAGATCTCTGATTATAGAAGAAAATTTCCCAGTCAAAAAAGTCTCTAAGAATCACAAATTAATTTTATTTTTTTACAATTTCTATCAAAATGAGATGGAGTGATTTGGAGTGAGATGGAGTTTTGATGGAATGATATTTTTAAAGGGAAAATTATATTACCCTTGCTGAACGAAATACCAAAACCATGCAGATATAAGCATTTCAGCCAAAGTGGGCCAAATGGTTGAGCTTCCACCAAAGGCCTCAATTTTTAGCAATTACATTTTTAAACAGCTTTATAACACATGTCATGAGATGCAGAATTACAGTTTGAAGAAGGAGGCAGTCAACCTGCACACCCTGCAGACTCACCTGTAGGTACAACTTTCTTGGGCTGTGCCAGAAATACGCCTGTAAGAGCTCTGCCCTGCAGGCATGGATACCTAGCCAGTGAAAAATAGACTTCAATACTACGCTGACTTTATACCCAGGCTTAGTGATTCTTTGGCTGAACACCATCCCACACATACGAAGCAGAGATACAGAGAAGAGTGAAATGCCAAGAAGGTGAAAAAATTTCTGTCCTTTTTAAACGGCAAGTAAAATTTCTAATGGTATTTTCCTTCATGGTGACTTCCTAAAATAGATCCAATATATAGCATTGATTGTCCTCCAAGGAGGGAAAAGAAAAGCTTTTCATGTATTCTCTTTTGCGTTTTTCAGTGTTTCTCCATGTCATATCTGGCTATGCAGACAGCCACTAGCAGTACCAGCAATTGTCTGATAGTCCAGGATCAGGGTCGAGGAAAACTTGTAAATGGAGAAAACGCAAATCAACATCATCTACCATAATCAGATTTTTAACCAACCTCTTATATTCTCTAAAGGAAGGAGTTCCATAAGCTTTAGATAAAGCAGAAGGTACAGATTTTCTTTCTCCTTATTTGTCATGATGCCCAAAGGCATTTCTTCTCCCTGGATGAGGTTTTATTAAGTCTCTGCCCCATTTGGGTTCTCTGATGTGCTGCAGCCCCCTGCAGCCATTCTCCCTGCTAGTGACTTCAGGAGGGTATTTTCTTCCTATCATGCTACACGTTTTCACTGACCTTTATGGAATATTTACCCCCTCTCAGATTTAGTTAAAATGGGTCAGATTCAAAACGTGTTGGTGAAGAAATGGCATACATATACACAAGCAAATACATACATGAATATTAGTCTATGGCTTTTTTTCTTTTTCTTTTTTTTTTTTTTGTGAGGGAACCAACTTAAAATACTATCTAGCAGAATGAGATTTCCCTCCATCAGTCATAATGAACACATGTACTCCTATTTCATTCATAGTTCCAGGAAATAATAATAGTTTGTGTAGTAGGAAAGTTAATCTGTCAGGATTATAGTATTCAAAATGAGCTGCAAAGAGAGGGAAAGAACCATAAACGATAAATACATGTAAACTAATTGCTGGTTTTATTTTATCAAGCCACAAAAATGTAAAATACTCAGCTCCAGGGATTCTAAATGGATTGAACAATATTTTTTAAAAGAAATCTTTCATTTGTTTTATTCCAGCATAATGAGTAAGTGCCCCCAGGACAGTCTTGAAAGGAGATAATGCACTTCAAGAGCTGACTTCCTTTTTCTGGCAACATATTCTAACCATAAAAGTATTTGAATTAAGCAACTAGACTGACTGGCTGTCAATACTGCAAAGCAACTTCACAAAGCTACCTTAGTTGTAGTGCTCAGCTATCTTTCACTATTCAGAATTGTCAGGTATATGTTCTTCTCACGTGAGGATACAATTTTCTCTTCAAACTTCACATGCAACATAAGAAAACAACCAATCCAGGCAGTGGTCTGCTCGAGAATCCAGAGATTTGTCCCCCTTAAAGTTCATTGTGGCTTCCAGCACTCACTGTGGGGACAGTACAGGGCATTCAGAACGCCACAAAAATACCAGTGCTCTGGCCTTTTCTGGAACAGGGAAAGAGCACATCTAGTGTTTGTGGCAGACTGTCAATAAGCAAAAGAGTTGTTTGTTTGTTTTTATTCATTTAATTTAGGGTGTTTAATGGAGTAAGGGACTCACAACTTGCTAAGTATGAATGGGAGGTAGGGTCCCAGGGAACTCAGGAGAAGAGCTTTGGAAATTAGGTGAACAGACATGCAGGGGAATTTCTATACTGTGAAGAAAAATGAAGGAAGTAGGATTATAAGAAAGGAAGACAAAAGAAGGCTCAAGGTGACAGACCGCTGATCCTGAGAGAGCAGTTTTGGCAGGCTGAAAGACAAAATTTAGCTCAAGTGTTACTGAAGTGTCTAAATTAATACAGAAAAGACACATACAGAGATTCAAAAGCCAGATACTGTAATGCCTAGGACCTAATATTTACACACAACAGTATGGAGCCCAATCTTACAAGTCCATTTTACTTATAAATTTTTTTCTTAAAACCTCTTTGTGCACGCAGCACACAGATGATCATGACTGGCTGGTATCTCTACAACTGTTAATGCTTCTATACAATGAAGGGAACAAAAATTTAAATCCAAAGGAGCAGAGGCAATATGAGCAGGTGGATTAGAAAAAGAATTGGTGGTTGAAGGATATGGGTTTACACATGGCTCTGTCTTGCTGAATGATGGTCAATCAAGCTCCTGCTGCTTCAGATCCCTAGCTCTACTGGGTGGTGAGCCTTGAGGACCTCAGACAGGAATTTCTGACCTGCTTTGAAACAAGACACCACCGCAGCTACCACAAAAAAGGAGCTTCAGCATTGACCTTCAGCAAAGAGCACTGCAAAATAACCAGACACATGGAGATTGCAGTCTTCACATGCTGACTGAGGGTGGTGTATTTCCCAAACTAAACTTCGAATCTCAAAGAGGCCTGCCAGGCAGCAGGTTGGGCCATAACTGACAGATATAGCCCCAGTCTTCTGTATGGAGAGAGGTGAAAAATGTACACTTAGGATTGTGACACAGTTGTGCATCTGTCAGGTAAAGCAGAGTTAGAGCTGTGGTTTTTATTGCCCCAGTAAAGCGATGGGGCAATTCTCTTGGCACCCCCATTAATAAAACAGATAAGGAAAATGTTGGGGAAACCACATACTCATGTGTTTAAAGACCTGGGGTGTTCAGTTTTCCCAAAGAGCTGTAACAAGTCATGGACTTTTTCCAGTGATTTGTAGCAGCTGGGTCAGAAATACATACATCTAGTTCTGCAGAGTCACTATTGCTGCTTGTGGAATCCTCATGGATATCTATGTCCTTCCAACATTTTGACTTCAGTGTAAAGTCACAGAAAATTCTCCATGGTGGCCAGGTCAAAGCAGTAAAATAAACCTGTTCTCTAAGGCTTAGGTGCATTTGGACCCCTATAAAAATAAAACTGTCAATGAGAGAGCCAAAAAATATGGGACCAAAATAATTTTCTGCCTTTATAGACATCAACCATTTGTTAGATAATGAAATTCACAACCTAATTATTGTTATCTAGCACACATATATATTATCTCTTTATATATACATGCCCCTGCAGGTACTCCTTTGCTAATGTACCTCAGTTTCATTGAATGTGCTGATTTTTATAGCTTCCTTTTGAAATCACTAACCTTCTGGAGAGAGAAAACATACAAGTACCCTAAGAAATGTTGATTTATGAGCTACAGTGGTCTTTATTTTTCTTGTAAACCTGGGTGGAAAATTGATCAGTTATAAGCCTGCTATAGATCTCACAGGTTTGCAAGATATATTATTGTATTTCAAGATTATCAGATATTGCAGAAGATTTTTTTCCCCTTCTTTTTATCTTTACCATGGTCATACATTTTCCTGCCTCCAATTTTTTTTTACTCTTGTTAGAGTTAGGGAAGCTATCAGAAAAAAAAAAGAGGCCGAAATCATCCTAGAAAAAGTGGCTTTGGCCCACCCCAGGTTTTTCCAATCCGTCATAATGTGGGTTTTATTTCATACCCCACTGAGGTGGAATTTGCAGAATGTTTCTTAAATTACCATGAGGCCCTCTTATAAGACAATTACTGTCCTTTTTCCCCCCTTTTGCTTTACTCTGCTTTTGACAGCTGTTGGTGTTTATTATATAGCCAATGGACCCAGCTTTAATTTTCAGTGAAGAGCCCTTCTGTAGGATACAGATCAGTTAAACTGTAAAGTAAAATGTACAGACTAGGACTGCTCAAAAGCAGGGCATCTACCTAGTAGAAAACAAAGTATTTCAAAATCTTTTGAAATCAAATTTTGGGCAAAAAGATGAAATACAAGAATTTTACCAAAAAGTTCTAATAAATATTGTTTTGACAATCTTAGCATAAATAAGAAAATGCTGACCCTTTTATCAGAACAAAAATGTCATTTCAAAATGTCAACAGTTTTGATAGCTCAAAATCCAGGTCTATTGCTCCAGCTTTTTCTGTTTGGGGTAATATCAGGGAGATAGAGATGTCTTCATAATATTCCTTAAATGTCACCTGTCTCAAGAATCTTCCGAATAATGAGTTTTATCAGTAAGGCACCATCATCAAACATACATCACATACATTGGTAAGTATACCAAAATAAATTCTATTCTGGAACAGTTGTATTTTTATTATTTACTCCAATAATCTGTACAGATCCAGATCATTTACAAACTCTAGTGAGTATAAACTCACATGTGATTTTAAAAGGCATATTCAATACAGTTTTGGAGCTTTGGAATGTTTAGTTTTTCCAGATTCCTTAAAATGTTTGGGTGCTCAGAGTGCGAACAAGCTGCCCTTTCTTTGACTGAAATATCTGACCTTATACTGGAGAATGAGTTCTGAGCAACTGGTCTCCAACCCAGTAACACCAATGCTGCCAGTCAGTCACAGGCTGGCTTTCAGATCCTAAGTCTTGAGCTGAAGGCTGGATAAGAATTACAACCTATATTTTGGCAAAAGCAACAAACAATCATAACTTTAATGATACAGCTCTAAAGCTTTGGCAGTACAGTTGTGACTATCAGCCAGCTCTCCAAATTATCTGCCTTTTTCTCGATCCTTTTCCATGTTCACATTATGCCTTTGCTGAGATGTTGCTTCCCTTTTTTTGTTGTACTCACAGCACTTTTCTAGGAATAATTGTTTTTCTCCCACCCTTAAATAAAGAGCTAACAGTAAGGGGAAAGTTTCTTCTGCTCTTTCTAACAGGAAGGAGACCTGGACCTGGGTCAGAATGTAAATGTGCTCCTTCCTAAGTGCTCACCTACTAAGGGTCACATCCTAATTATTTTGCAGATGTTGAATTTTGTTTTATTCCACTGGAATATCCATTGATTGATATCAACAAGGTTTCTGGAAAATTAAGAGGTTTCTTAACTATTAGCACAGATGTTACAATCTAGACTGAAAAGCAAAGCTGTGGACTGAGACAGAAGATTAGAACAAAAGCTTCAACTAATCCTCACATTAATCAAACCTAAAGATCATAGAATGGTTTGGGTTGCAAAGGACCTTTAAAGCTCATCTAGTCCAACCACTCTGCAGTGAGCAGGGACAGCTTCAGCTAGATCAGGCTGCTCAGAGACCCAGACAGCCTGACCTGGAATGTTTCCAGGGATGGGGCATCTACCACCCCTCTGGGCAACCTGCGCCAGTGTCTCACCACCTTCATTGTAAAAAATTTCTTCTTTATATCTAGTCTAAATCTACCCTCTTTTAGTTTCAAACCACCACCCTTTGTCCTGTTGCTACAGGCCTGCTGTCCACCAGAACCCCCAGGTCCCTTTCTCCTACACTGCTCTCCAGCAGGCCCTGTTAAGGAGTCTTTTCTCATCCTTCTTAAGTGTTACCATTTAAATACTGAAAGGCCGCGTGGTGAAAGATGTTCATCGCTGATGTTGACATATATCTGAACCAACTCTTCAGATGGCTATTCTGCTTATGTTAGTCTTACCAGTCATATGGGGTTTTGTTTTGCACAGGCAGTGATTTTCTTCAGGTCTCAAATTCACACCTCTCCTGGGTAAGTTTTCGAGCATTTACAGTTGGAAGAATATGTATCAGAAGTCTTCCACACTGAGGTTTTATATTCTTGCCTAAAGTCTAATAAGGTCACTTACTGCATGAGACAAGATGGGCCAGATGGACTGATGATCCAACCCAGCTGGTTCTAACTTCCTTGTTGCCACCTTTCTATGAATAATGCAATAATTATACACGTTAAAAATATTTTTAAAGAATTCCTTAATCAAGAACCTCACAGACTCCTGCTAGAAACATTCTTCTCCTTGCCATGAGAAAGTATATAACACCATGATTTGTTAGGTGGAAGAAGCTGTATGACAAAACACTTCAGAGACACAATGCTTTTTGCCAGGCAGCTGAAACTGTTTTGTTGATAAATGTTCATGTCTCATACTATTAACACTGTCACACAGGTAAAGTTTGATCTCCTGACAAAACCTCTTGTGGCTGTCTCTTAATCTATTCAGTAATCAATATTAACGCTGTCAAATGTCTCAAAATGTTCCTTTTAGCCTGTTTGTTTCAGTATGTGCTATATACACACACACATATTTCACTTCCTGTATTCATTCTGTATGTGTATATATATTTCATTCCAAGTGATAATATAAGTTTTCTTTAGTAACTGCAACAAGCCAGAAAGTAACAGAAAGATGAATGCCCAGATACCCTGGCAAGGAGCACATTATTAAAGATTTGGAAAACCAAAGAGGCGGCTGCCTACATAAACCTGCAGTTTGTACTGGCCTTCAGGCTCCATCAGGATCTCAATATAGTCTGACAGTTTTGTTTGCTGTCTTAGAAATCTGTTTGGCTTTGTAACCTCAACTCTGCCAGATACTACAAGAAGGGGCAGTGCTTGATTTGCTGTGTGAAATGGCCACCCCTCTCATGACCGAGCCTATCACTTTTCCGATATTTATGTAGCCAAGTATAACAAAAGATGCAGTTCTGTGATAAACGATGGATGGTTTGCCTATTCCAGCTGTCTCATAATATTTAAAATAAGCTGTGATGGTGCATAAACCCAAATACTAGACTGCACCCTCACACCTAATTACTCCACTCCAAATGCTAGCGAATAAGACCTTTCCAGATTAATTACACCAGACACTTCAACTCCTTCTCGGTGGAGCAGATTCCATTTTTCCCTTAAACACATATTTCCTTAAGGTCATCAGAACTCCAAAGTTAAAAGAAAATTAGTGTGTATCTTGGCTTAACTGAGACCTAGAAGGATGAAACTGTTATTTCTTGGAGATCAAATGAGCATAACTTTGAAAAGCTTGAGTTTTCACAAGCAGACGCTGCATTTTAATAATTTTTCTTCTCAGAGGAGCATATTGTACCTTGAAATAGAGCCTGAAAGATTTTACCTTGTAGGGAATGCAGCTATAACAAAAGAAAACTGAAAGCCATTTGGCTGCTTGTGACCAACTCAGAGTTCAAATTGGCCAAATTCCACACACGAGCACAGAGAGAGACAGATACATACAGCGGCTGCAACCAGCTCACAGTGCCAAATTGCAACCACATTTATAATCCTTTCAAAACACTTGGGTCCATTTTTGTGGGAACAACAAACATAAAAATAATGAAAAAACAATATTTCTTTTAGGAAGTGAAGTGTCTCTCTCCCACGCACCCAGTAAAAGCAGTCATGTTGCATTTCCTGCTATTGAGCTGAATAATACCAGCCATTAACATTCATAGTTTCTTGTCAAGATTTCTTTTGAATAAACATGCCAAAAAATAAGAACCCTTAAAGTTTTGATATATATTGTCTTTTCTGACTAAATCCAAGAGAAATTGCTCATACCTGACTGTGTGGGCAAACCCTCTTCTGAATTTAAATTATAGCTGTTCTGTGAAGCTATTGTTTCAACAAGAGAAAACAGGTTTACTCTTTAATATGCATGCAAATTGTATTTAGTGGTGGCACAGAATGAGATTTTGTACCTGTGCTGTTGTGGCTCTTAAACTTGTAGTGACAACAAAGAATCTCTCTTGACACTCAAACACTATTGTAAAGCACAAATTCATTTTTGTTGATACTAACATCTCAAAACCACAACAGCATATTCATATATGCTTATGCATGTATTCAACACATAAAAATATTTTACATTTATGCATAACCAGGTTTGAGGGCAGACCATTAGCTCACAACATCAGTCAACACCATTTAAAATTTATACCACACTAGAATCTCTCCTTGTTAGAAGAATCCTGTGTTGAAATTTGAATTTTTCAGTTTGAAACTCTATTTGAAGAGTCCCTCACCATTCTGAAGTTCCAAGAGAGCAGTTCCCTGCACTTCTGTAAATCAGCCTGCAATAACCAATTTCATCCTCAGAGGATAAGTCTCATGTGATCCAACAATATTTCTAACAGCATCAGAATCCCAGACTGAAAGTTGTTTTCACATCTGAAGTAAATATTTATTGAAGGGAAGGTGGTGGTCTAGCAAATAAAAGGAAGGAGACAATGTTTTCCACTACCCAATGTAGGGTAAAAAGAAGCAAGGGAGAAGGGTTATTCCCTGAAACTGGGCAAATGTGGACAGCACGATTCCACTTACAATTCTGAAACATGAAGCAGAGCTGCAGGAGAACAACATTAGCAGCTTTCATATGATAATTTGTATAGAAGAGAAGGTTGTTTCTGGCTGGAGCACTATCGAAGACCAAGTTCACTGAACCTAGCACACCATTCAATCAACCATGGAAAAAACAACGGGAGATGGAGATGGGGGAGACTTTTATTTTGACTTGGTAGCAGACGTTAAGGCAGGGGGTGAGTATAGGGAGGGGAAAGTGTGTACAAGTGAGAATTCAGAAAAGCTAAATATTTGAAATGTCTCTGAATGGACATATATTATTTTAAACAATAAAATAACAATCATTTGTCCACTGACATAGTGTGGCAAACCAAGCAAATGTCAATTTATATGGTACGTGCAACATAAAAAATAGTGAAAGAGGATAGTGGCAGTCTGCCAAGCCTCCCCCTCCCCATTACCCCCCTCCCCAGTCATTGACTTTCAAAGCGGGAAAGATCTCATACAACAAAATCTACCCTGACTTCCAGGAGATGCAATGAGGAGGGATTTACACTTAGTTGTATTTTCTAAATAGTCCCAAATGAGTTGAAGTTTCAGGTAGTTCCTTGCAAGAAATAAGTCTTTTTAGCTTGCTGGGACAGCCATACAAGTTGTGAATTTCTCGCCTATGTCTTTCAGCTAGGATTTTTCACCCCTTTTATTTCCTGTCTCTTTGTATTATTTTATTTCCATTTTAAAATAAAAGCTACAAAAGGCTGTTCTATTTTCATGGAAATTTCCCAGCAGTAAGAATGTCGACTCATTTCCAGAAAAATAATCCTTGGGCTGGTCAATTCAGTCAAGATAGTTTGCTGGCTTTCACACAGCAATTTACTAATTAATGACAAATTAAATAGTGTCCTATATGAAGATGGCTTCAGAGGTGGTGCATAACATTTGGGACTCCTGGAATATCTTCAGACTGGCTACAGTCCATTTGCATGAAAATATGGTTGAGTTTTTTGTACTACTCAACACAAAATAAACACTTCTGATGCATAAGCTTGTTTCCTTTAGTCATATAGATATTTACATTTGATTTGATACTCTTGGTGTGCCTTAAAGCATGTTTATAATTGAAAACCACAGAGTTATCATATTAACACTTTGCTGCACTCTTTGGGAAAAACCATTCAGGCTGCTCTGAGGGATGTAAGCCATGCTATCAAAATGCATTGCTTTACAGCATGGCTTCATTGTGCAGGAGTGTGGGAATCCTTCATACCAAAGCACTCCTCGGGGTTTCTCACCAGGGGCATCATTTCAGAGTTAAGCATTTTCAAGCACTCAGGATTGGTACAATTTTAATTTCACTGAAATGAACAGGTAGCTTGTGCTTGACTGTAATGTGACCTCCGCTGTGATACAATGCTTATGAAAGAGCATTTGAACTCGCATGCTGGACCCCCCCCCTCCCCCCGGAGACCCACAAGGTCATTTCAGGATGCTCTGACCTTTTCTCCAGCAGCATCAACCTCCCCTGAGCCTGGTCATCCCAGCAGAGCCCAGTGTTTCCAGCAGGGTGGGAGCTCAATGCAGTTTAAGGAGCTGCAAACTTTCTGCGCCATGCAAGCAGTCCTATGCCAAAAATCCAGGCATCACTTAGCAGATATTGGATGCATGTCTGATGCATGTGTAGTAGCTTTTGACTTTGTGACCTGATGCACACTGTATTCCCAGATTGCATTTACTGGAATAGCCATCAGGTAATAGGAATTACTATATTTTGACACCTAATGCTAGAAGGGACCATAAGGCAGAAGGGTGCCAGTGAAGACACTGCAGTGGAACGTTGCTTAGAGGAAAGAGGCCTGGCCGAAGATTCTATAACTAGGTCAGCTACATGGTCTAAAGAGATTTTGGTTGCATCTCATCTGCTTTATACCACTACACTTTTCCTACACAGCACACATTAGGTGTTAAAAAAATCGATCACAAAAGCCTATGTTTTCTCTAGTGGTAGATGGTGCAGCATGCTGGGCTAATCTCCCCAGACTTGAGGAAATGTGCAATAAGACAGGGAAGGTTTAGTTTTTAAAATAAATTGAATGTTTGATCACAAGTTAGCATTCTGCAAAGCTGCGTGCTGTTACTATGACAAGTTCTTAAAACTGGAGCGAGCTAATAAAAGAATTGTATTGATTGTCATGGCACATCAGGTCAGAAATTCATTTAGTGTTTTATTGCATTCCTAGCACCAGATGTTTCAGAGGAAGGTGTGAAACTCCCATAACAGAGAATTATGCAATAACTTGTTTATGAGAGAATCTTCTTCCTAAGCTCAATGCCTAATGGTTAACATTATTGTTCTTCTCCCTATATACTATCATCCTATTTAAAGTGGCTACAGATATTCTTTCCACCTATAACCAGAGATCTTTGCAGTCTTTGTTATTTCTAATGTTATCCATGTTCAATGAGTTCCACAAGTTAACATGTAAAAATGGTATTTCAGTGGTTTTCTGGCCATTTAAAAACAAACAAACAAACAAAAAGCCCAAGCAAAACAACTTCCTTTGATAGCATTAATGACCAAAACAAAGTATCTTTCCTGCAGTAATCCCTACTGAGGATTTTTCTTATGCCTCCCTCAGTGTTTCCCTTTCTAAATTCAAGCTGGTTTAGTAGCAGTAAAGATAGTACATAAAAAATGAGTCATGTACTTGCAGACTTTTGCTTCTCTATACGTTCCTCTGTTAGATATGAACAGATTGCAATTTATTTGAATTTATTTCTGTGAAAGATTTCAGTGACTGCTCAGTGATATATTTAGAAGTTTTTAATCTGGCTAAGCAATACAGGTAACTTGAGATATTTTCATAGTACGTAACAGAAGAATGGGCATGCATAAACCCATGAATGAGAAGCCAGGTTACAAAATCAAAATAAAATTTCTGCAACGGTTCTTGAATGTCTACTAAATCCCAGTGCTTTCATAAACTTTCCCAACAGAAGCTCCTTTTCAAGAAAGCTAATGAAACTGAACCCAAAGCAGATGGGAATACAATAAAGACAAATTTGTTTTCCAATTCCATTCACTTGTTGTGGATTTTTTTCTCCACTCTTCTACTTTCAGATTCTTCATCTGTTTCATGGGTTGCTACTACTTACTCTCCCCATAGTGAAAGATCAATACATTCATATTTTTAAAGTACTTTCAAATCTCTGAGTGAAAGGGGCAACTATATCAAATTCATTTTGTGTTTATCAAAAAGAAACTTAAAAGTTACTTCAGCAAAGGCTTCAAAATCCAGATCAATACCGATCTGAGAATTGAATATAGTGAATCTGAATATTGTGTCATGTATATGCTACTCTGTTTGGCTTTGAGCCAATAAAGCACTTAGACGTGTGCCTAGTTTTACACACAGTGAGTAGTACCATTGATCTCTGAGCAGTACCCAGCTTCACCAGACTGGGGCCTTGGTGCCATGGGACAGAAAGCAAAGTGCCACAACCATTAAGATACACAGGAACCCAATTACGTTTCTGTCCCAATAAGCTCTCTGTTTATCACTCCCACTATATTTTCTTTAGTCCACAAGCGCTGCTGTTTAATTTACCATCTTCCATAAGGGCAGATGTTATGTGAGCATTCCTTTCAGCAGCTTTGACATCCTTAAAATTAACCACTAAGTCTTAAAATGTAGGCAAAGAGAAACTATTTCATAAATAAGAGCCAGAATCTCTCTCTCTAAAATAAATGAAAGTAAATGGCATTCAGCTCACGCTGAAAATGTCTATTCAGTCTAGGTAAGCACAAGGAGAGACTTAGCACAACAAAGCTTTGCAGTGCTACTGAAATACTACCTTTGGGTCTTCTTCCTAGAGCATAAGAACAAACAAGCATTCATGTTTCATTAAGGATTTGAGAAATGCCTCTCTGTCCCATTTGGAAGATGAGTATAGACTAAATCAAGAGCTGACCTTACTGGCAAATACTTTTCATCAGTTTCAAGCTCATTTGGGTTCATCTCCTGGTTGCTGTAACTCTTAGAAATACAGAACTTTGTGCTCCTCTGCTTGAATGTGTCAGGTGTCACCTTGCAATACGGGGAGTTAGATTTCCATAAGGCCTGTAGCTTGGGTGAGTCTATAATAGTATTGTTGTTGGGACTAGGAACTTTAAAAGGAAGTTTCCAAATTGTACTGACTTACCACACCTTGGTTCATAACACAGAGCAAACTCAGAGGGCAAGAACACTCCTTCTTGAATGAAACTGATGTGGAAGAAGCGCTCCATAGGTCAGGTCATGCCCTCTAGGCTCCAGTGGGCTAAGACTGGACTTAGTCCATAGGAAAAACCTCCAAAATGAAGAATGTGAACCTTTCATCCTCAGCACCAACTACACCTCTCTATAGGACTTTTTCTTTTACACTGTGTTGCTCAATAGTGTAGATGACTGTAGTAAGCCATAGCTTATGAATCAAGAGAATTGCTATTGCATCTAAACATCAGTTCTCTACTGGACAGTAAAACCTGGTGTTGTTTCTCAATGATGTAAAGCATTTCAGTGAACTGTGTTTCTGCTGCAGCAGAGTACAGGTGTGGAGATGTTTTAGGGAGCCTGCAGTAAAAGGCAAGATGCACTGCAGTGAGAGAATCTGGCTCTCCTCTCCCAGTGACACCAGGGCTGGACTGGTCTCTTCTCCTGGCAGCAGAAAGACTAGTGTCACTGAAGTTAAGGATCAGAAGGCTTCATTCTTCTTTCATGCAGGTCTGAGAGAAGAATTTAGATTTTCATTCTACTCTCTGCTTTCCAGCTCTCACATCCTGCAACAGTGGGACTCCGTTTCTCACACATGGGTGGGATCTTGTGTGAATACATTTTCCTGGGCTTTGCAAGGAAAAAGGCTTCAGCATTGCAACCAAGTTCATGATTGTGGCAAACATGTCCTGGTAGAAAAACCATTTGACTTCTATGATTCCTATCAGACCAGGAACCTGCCTGCACAGGGGCTACATTCAGCTCACAGGTCAAGGGAGTAGGCAAGTGTGGTACGAGCCAGCCCCTCTCCTCACCCAGTCATAAGACAACTCGCTCTTACTTCTCTTTGCAAGTGTCACCTTCTTCCTATTTCCTTCACTATGTTACATGCATATAAAACCACCTGCAGTATTTTCCAAGGAAAGTCTTGGGTATATACTATTAAAATCTATTTTATTTCATGGATCTGTTCAGTGTACTGAAATTTTTTTAAGGGATGTTGTAAGAAATTACTTTACCTCCCTAAAAGATCCCACGCTGTGCTTCGTGGAGTGATGCACCCTCAGTTTGGCTCCTATTTGTTTCCACAAAAGCCTTAGAAACTCTGAAAAGCAGAGCACAATTACCAAAGCTTATGCTTTGTGCAGGATTATTTTCATTCCTATTTATACAGAAGTTTAATGCAAAGCTCCAGCACAGAAAATATTGTACTTACACCAACATTTTTTTCCTGCCTGTCTTTTTTTTCAATTACATCATTAGAGTATGTTCACAATTAAGTCAAACCAAAGGTTTTTTTCCCCCCTCGCATACAACATATAAAAATATTTACTGTACACTGTGAACACAGAGCTCTGTTCAAATCCAAAGATTTAACCTGGGGGTACTTTTGGTAGAAATGTGTCTTTTATAATTATCCCCTTGTGTTAGAACAATCCCAGTCAGACCAGAATCGGTCTGGCTGTGGATTTCTCTGTCTCTCATGTGAGGCTGAGTGGAAAAGCAAAGATGAAAGCAAGGAAGAGGTTTTATAGTACCTCTTGCAGTCCTTTCTTTCTCTGGCTAGAATATGATTAAAGATATCTCATGTAAACTGGGAATAGGCAACACTTCCTAGCAGCTATTTCAAATTCTGCCCTTGAGGATAATAAAAAAAAAAAAAAATCCTCATTCTTACACAGCATTTTTCACCCACAGATTTCAAAGACATTTCTTGTCTCACTATTAGAGCACCCTGTGCCCCTATAGAAACGTTTTTCTCTCCTTGCATTTTGGCACCTTTGAATGCCTGGAGGGGCATGGGTGGATTTCCATGGCTGGACACGACCAGAGAAGGTGCCAGGAGAGACCTTTCACTATCATATGCCAAAGCACATGGCACCGTGGTGGCTGGGTTATGATAAAGCCAGCTGAAGCTGCTGTAAGCAGAGGGCGTGCTGGAGCATCACAACACCACAGTAAAGGGGCTCTTTTTATCTTAGAGGTGCTCCCTGGACCATTACTCTCACTCTACTACAGCTACAGCAGTGACTCCTGGAGTCTCCAAGAGAGAAATCTTTTCTTCATCATATTATAGTGTTATTCCTTTTTCATCTGTCTTCTTCACTTCTAAATCAATTCCCACTCAATGTATTCTTTTCTTTGTTTCATTAACTGATGGTTTTAAGGACTCTCAGTGTTGCATAGTTAATAACTTTTCTGTAGCTTGACTTTTTCCATCAGTTCACATTTCCAAACCAATTAATTCCTTGTTGTTTTCCACTGGTTATTAAAAGGTAGAAAAATCCAGTTTAACCCAGTCTACCGTCTGAGGGATGCATCTATATGCTAATTACTTTTCCAGTTTGCTAGCAGGAAACTCTGCATGATAGAAAGGACCATTTTCTAAAATTATCAAGGGCCAGACTTTTAGATGTAGTTAGGTGCTTAAAGATGTATAAGTGTCTAGTGGGATTTTAAAAAGTGCCTAGAGATTTAAATCCTATTGAAATCAGTGTGATTGAATTAGGGGACTGAATACCTATAAAAGCCTAGCTCCACAAGATGCAAAAAGAGGGTTTTAAAAAACATAGTATTTAAAAAAATAGATTTAATCGTATAATACAGAAGTTAAATATTTAAAAGAGTGGGGTTTTTTTTTCTTCAGTTAATTAAACTTTAGGTTAATCAGTAGGATTTTTCAATTTATGGTGCATTCAGCCAAGTGGCTTGAGCTAACCAAAAAAACCTAAAAATATTTCATCGTTGCCATTTCCAAAAGAAACCTTTTCCTCATTTGTTTCTTGAACAATGATTACACTAATTCCTAGAAAGGATAATAATCTGTGAGCTAAATAAAATTAAATTGTTTTTCTCTTTCACCAAGAAGAATTACAGAAAATGTATTTTCAGCTGAATTTCACCTGGTTGAATAGATACTTGGTGTTTCTTCTCCCATAATTATGCCCCATTGACTCATTTCCGTGTAAGAGGTTCCAAGGCTGAACTCATGGCCAGGCTTCCTGCCCATTCACATTTCTCAATTGAAGAGGTCCTCTCATCACTTGCTCTGGAAGCTTTTTACCTGTCCCATCTACTTCTGCAGCAATATCACCTGAGCAACATCAAATAGCTAAAAACCAGCATGAGGTCCTTTTTCAGAAGAGCCCTAATAGCACATGGGAGAAATGGTTTGCAAGTGGCCTGAATTCCAAATCCTGAACTCAGGATTTTTACACAAAGCACCAAATCTAAGGAGACAACAGAAATATAGGTTACTCCCAACACCAATCAACTGTGTTTTTACAAATAACTAGACTGAGATTAATTCTTCTAGGTGTGCAGAGAAGGATACATTGTCTTCCTCATTCTTAATGCCCTTAAAAACTGGGCTAAGGGTAAAGTTTGAACAAGAGTCTCCATAAAAGTTTTCAGAAGTGACATATAGCCAAGAGTCCAGAACCCCCAAAGGTGTTGGTGTTAGATTAAAATATAGATACCCAGATACTTTCTGGACCTTGGCTAATTTTACAAATGGTGAGTGAAATACAGGTCTTCCAGAGGTGGGATCATTTCTCAAAGAAATTTGGCTGGAGTCACCTGAAAAAGATCTTGTACCATCTACTGCACGGAGAGTTTTAAAAGCATTTTAACATTTCAGGATAGACCTCATTGCCAAGGTAGCAAAACAAGTTTTATGGCCTCAATCTATGGTTCGATTTCATTCTAAGCCACAATGACCATGCATCCCTTAAGGCTACCATCTCATAGCCTTATGAATGCAGCTAAGCAAAAACACAGGAAAAAATTTATTTCAGAAAAGTGGTTCACTGCTTGTTTATCTGATTTGTCCCTTAATCCACAAGTTGTATTTATTTCACAAAATTGCTTAAGAACAGGATGGCTCAAGGTCTGGTAATGGGATTTTTAGCCTTTCACATTTGGCTCATTTATCTGAGCATGAGTAGGTCTTCAGGTCAGTGAGTTGTTACCCACTGACTCTTTTCCAGTGGCCTTTGAAAAAAATGAATGAGCAACTTTCACACAGTGAGCAGTTGTCTACCCAAAAGTTATCTGCCAAAAGGGGATAATAACAGTAGAAAAACCCCCATAGCTGCACAAGAGTAGAGCCAAAATTTCTTTATGAGCACAAAAAATGTTGGCTTTTTTTCTTCCCTGTGACACTTCTGAATTATGCTGGTAAGGAGATTTGAGAAAGCCAGCACCATTCAGCCCAGCTTTTCTGGGTAGACATATATTTTACTGATCCCACAATGAATCAGATTTCTACTGGACTTGCTCAGTACTTTTTGTGGGCAATTGAAAAAAATAGGAATTCCTATCCTTTGAAGAAATCCCACAACCTTCCCTGCTCACTGGACAGGGGTTCATCTAAATGACCTTTAAAGTTCCCTTCCAACCCAAAACATTCTATAATTCTGAAATTAAAACTTTGAGAGATCACTAAAATCCAATATTGTGTCTAAGAAACACTTTTTAAAATACTGAACACTGTAATAAAACCAGAAAATAATAAGTACATGAAAATCATAATATATATACTCACAAAAATAGCTGAATATGATCTTATATTAAGGATGTAAAACAGAAAGCAATAAAGCTATAATGATACAAAAGAAGAAAGCTCAGGCAAAATATTTCATTTTGTTTAAAACTTCTTGGATTTTTTTGTTGTGGGTTGGTTTTTTTTTTTTTCTCCGTTAAAAGCATTCTGAGCAGCTCTTCCAGGTACAGACTTTGAATGACAAGTGTGGGCAGTGTCAAAACTGAGTTAGGACTGCAGGAGCTGACCTGGCTGGGATGTCTAGCTACAAGTTTTATCTTCTGGTTTTTATTCAGTTTCATGCTTCCCACCCCATAAAAATATCTACATAGTTTAGCCTGATCTAGAGCTTTCCAAAAGAAATTAAATGTTACTATTTACGCTATTTCATCTGGTCAGGGATTAAATCATACTCTAATAAATAAATGCATCTGTTACATTTAAGCTGCAGCTGAAAACAGTCTTTCTATTTACAGGCTGAGTTTAGTAGACCACCACAGACAACCTTCAGCAAGCCAGACCTCTCCCTGTGCATGTTTGTATAGCACACTGCAGAGACCTGCTGACACCCCAGCATGGTGGTACAGTTCTGGCAATTCCACATAGAAAACCACCTTATTTCTTCCAAAGCCTCTCTCTCACTAACACAGATGCTCCTTCAACAAAATGCCATGCTCTAACTAGTCATTTGAGTACTACACACTCAAGACAAAGCCTCCTCTGACTGTGCTATAGATGGTTGTCAAATACTATTCCCTAGTAGAACATACTCTGAAAACCAGTAAGTCATTAATACTTGTAGAGAAAGGTAGGGCTACTCTGAAACAAGTGATCTTAGGCCACTACCCCAACTACTGCCTTTGAACTATGTTCCTTCTCCACCAGGAGAAGACTGCTCATGAGCCGGCCAACACTGAATTGGATGAGCCAATACTAGAGGAACAAATACAAATCTGTTCACACCTCAGTAATAAACCATGAGAACAGGCACATGAAGCTCCTTATTAATCATAAACCAAGATGTACTTCAGCCAATACAATGAAATGAATTTAAAAACCCAACCAAACAAAACCCCAAAACCCCGCTCCCATGCTGGATCAACCCAGCTAAACACAATGTAAGAGAACAGGCTTAAATTTAATTCCTGAAGAGTAGAAGTGTGCAGAGAATACCTAAAAATAAGTGCTTTATCTGGTTCTCTCATTCCTGATTATCAAAACCAGCATGCCAGGACCTGCAAAATACAACCTCAGATACTAAGATGCATAATGCTGAGAGATAGAAAAAACAACCTCACCAGGGAGGCTGCTTTTATGGTATGTTAGTCTTCTCTCATTTCTCAGTTCCCACTAAGCACTAATTGTTCCACAGGTGTGAATCAGATATCTCTAATGATCTAATACATTAGCATATTTAAATTAAAGTTAATTATCACTTGATATTTAGATGAAGTTTGATGCTTCTGTTTCAGGCCCCCAAAAGATTTGTCCACTTTTTCCAACAGATAAGCCTATAAAAATACATCTCTAGGTCATCACACCTGTATCTATGCCAATAAAACAACAAAAAATTATACCTGTTTGATCATTCCTCATCTGTAATTAGCATAAACTGTATTCAAACTTGATTGATAATTGCCTGTACAAATTAGGTATGATTTGGTCTGCATGAGAATATGTTTATATATATACAGCTCAAATTCGTGTCTCCTGTGAATAACATTTAATACTATTTACTGCATACCACATTGGTGTGTTTGAGGACTATTGCAGTGTGCTACTTGTTCAATGCATACTGATATTTTTCCATTGAAACGTGCTCCATTGTCCATACAGACATTTTAATATTGAATATTAAATATTTAGTATTACCCAAGATACAAGGCAATATTTTATTAGATATCTGAGTATTTGGGTTGATTCACTGGAACAGGTAGAACCACAGAATAACCTGGCTGTAAGGTCATCCAGTCCAAGACCCTACCATTTTCCGGAAAAGTACAACTTATATAACTGTAGGATGTCTACATCCTACAGTTGGCGTTACAGATACATGGAAGTTGCAAGGAAAAAAAAACACAGAATGTGAGAATCCAGTCCTGTGTCACTTATAGTATTGGAAAAAAAACCCAAACAATCCCTGCCAGTTTAAGTTTCACAGATCTCTATACTCTGCATCACTAAAAATCCCTGTCCCTTTGGAAACTTCTTGTTCATGTGTTAATGTTAAACTAATTCTTAGCACATTCAGCTAAACTGAAACAATCCCAATTTACATTTAAATAATAGCATTAATGTTGAGATGTAGTTCAGCAGTTCCATTGTTTTAAAAAGATATTTCAAGCCAAACTAGTGAAGTTTTCTTATGTAGCAGTAAGAAAAAATATACCTACCTGGTACCTAACTTTTGCATGGAGCATTGCACATCTCCCAAGGTAAAGGCCTCAGACCAAAGTTGTGCAGGAGTAGAGGCACCTGTCCTATAAATCAAGCAATTAATTTCCTCCTAACACGGCCTGAGTAAAGCTCAGTAAATAATTTGCCAACACTACCTAACACCAGCTAGCGATTTGGTACCGGGAATGAAAATCCATAGATGCCAAGGATGGATTGCATGGCTGTGTGCTGGGGGAGGACAGTGCCCTTGCCAGCAGCTCCTGGGCTCATGCTGGCTTTCGCTCATGCTCTACTTTTTAGGAATGGCCCGAAGACCATCAAAAGAGCAGTGTGTAAGTAGCATTGCTTGTCTGTTTGACCACAAACACATGACTTCCAGATCTGCTGTGCTGAGGGGTTAGGTCACCTTCTAAGCAGCAAAAATTCCCAACATCCATGAACAGCTACAAAGAGAAACTGCTGAAGTCTGCAGAGTTGTCAGCCTCTTTTAAGTGGAAACTCCCTTTGCTGTAAGCTCACAGACCATGGCTTTAGGCTGAAACTGTATGTTTTCATTTACATTGAACAGCCCACTGCTGAAGCACTGGTGATACTAAGGTCAGCAATAAGTATCCCGGACAGAAGTGCTATAGCAGATCCAGCACCTGCTGCAATCAGACCCCACTCGTGCAGGCCTAAGGTGAGAGAAAGGCCAATTTATCAGTATTTCAGCAGTGTAACATCAAAGTAAAATTGTGTGCTGCTGAACAACCATCTCAATAACAAATCATGCTCGGGGTAGGGTAAGCGTGTGGGTGGGGATGAGATAGAATAGGTCTTTGTCAGAGATCGTGCCGGGGCTCCAGATCAAAACATTCTTCAGCCTCGAAGGGGATTCACCATCTAAACTTTGATGCAAACCTGAATCCCATTGCTACTCCTCTCAGCATACTGAGCTAAATCAAATTCCCATGTGCAAGACTGAAACACAAATCCTAATCGCACAGCTTGGCCCCATCTCTAATTTGTAACATTATCAGTAATAAGCTTTCCAACGAAAAGTGAAGAGGCATCACACATCTATTACCCTTTACATTAAACACGCTGGGCCAAATTCTTGCATTTACATTTTGCCATCAAAGCCTACAGAAAAATGCTGATTTAAGCAGCAGGGGCTCTGTGTCTATGTCTCCCTGTAGATATGCATGTTGTCTCTGTGCCAAAGCCAGAAATGAAGTGTTAGGGTTATTGAGGCAGAGGAAGCTACTGAACTCCAGAGAGTCTGGAAGAAACTCGAATCCTAGTGTTTTCACTAGGATTTCTTTCATAGTAATGAAGGTTTTGGCATTGATGATTCTTCACATGTCTGCATGTGTGTTTGTAAGGGAGGAGAGAAGTAGAGGTGAGTAGCTTTACACTAAAATTAGATCAAGATTTTCCATAAAACAGATGTTATAGTTCCCTTTAAAAAAATAATTAAATTAAGAGCAAGCACAAATGTTCAGGAGAAGGAATTTGGGGCTGGGATTTTGGCATTAGTAATTCCCTATACTTAATCCACAAAAGTTTTCTTTTATGTTTACAGAAGGGGGTTAAAAAAAGAAGCAAGTCTGTTACTAAAGGATTTTAAGATACAGTGGAGATGTGAAAGGCACAGAAGATTTTCATTTCCTGTGTTATAGGGTGCAAATAATATCAGTATGAAAAACCTGGCAGGAAGATTTAAGATAGCAGTTTTTACATTGATAAGTATTTGTTCATTTCCTGACAACAAAAAATATAAATCTCTTCAGAAATTAAATACCCTGGCTTGTTGAAGCACTTTTGTGACGTTCTGT
Organism: Eurystomus gularis; assembly: GCA_013400335.1. NCBI lineage: Eukaryota > Metazoa > Chordata > Aves > Coraciiformes > Coraciidae > Eurystomus > Eurystomus gularis. The sequence continues at coordinate 271,122 of VZZY01020674.1, forward strand.
GGTAGACTGGCTTCCTTTCATTGGAAATCCACAGCTAGAATAATAATCACAGCATCAGTTATTATACTTGTATCAGTTCTGTGCGGCAAGAGGCTAATACAGTGTATGGCCGAATTCTCCTACTTTTGTGTCACTTATTTTCTCTGTGGGCCAGATTTGCATTTTAATGGAAGTAGTTTATAGACTTCTTTGCTGCCTTCATAGTGCCACAAGTGGCATCATTAAGTGAGTTAAGCCGGATTAATGCTGATAGTAAAGTCAGATAATACAATAACAGAGGCCTTCATTTCCATTTGGATTAGGTGAAGAGAGCAGGCCTGTCTGGTGCAGGGTGATAATTTGTAAGCGCGATATGTTGTACTTGAGAGGATAAGATTAAATTTAGTGGGTTTAACTGTCATCCCAGTAAGTCAATTACTTCATCTTTTCAGGCTTTGAATTTATTTTATAAATAAAATAAATGGAATATTGAGCTGCTCCACAGCCAATTCGAGCTTCCATGAAGAAGAATTACACATGCTGGGCCAACAAAAAAAAAAAAAAAAAAAAAAAGAGGGAAGGGGGAAAGAAGGTTTCTGATTCAGCTCCATAAACAAAATATAAACTGCATTCAAGTGCCAGCATGGCAACAGCTCAGGAATATTGTCCATCTCTCATATCACAAGCATGACAGATTCCATTGTGACTTTAGTTTATCCATAATAGGAAATATTTATGTTGTGCCTGGCCTTTTCTATTTGTATCTATTCAATTGTAGAGGGAATACACTAAAATACTGATCCCTGCTATCGTTTAACTCTTTTACTTTTTTTTCCTCTGCTTGCTATCTCCTCTGTATTAATGCTTACACCTTGCTGCTTAGAGAGTCTCAAGAGGAAATAAATAAAGGAGATCTGTTCGATTTTGATCCATATCAGATAAAACTTTTTTTTTTAATTCTCCTGTCTTCTCTCCCTGTCTCCAACCCCATTTGGACACCAAACCCCTGCAATACCATTTCTTGGGCATAAAAAGTTTAACAACAAGCTTTCTGTAAATTAGATACAGACAGATAAGCACCAACATCTTCATTTCTATCCACAGACTCAGAATACACCTGATGTCAAAGGATGCTCGGCATGTCAACATGGGAGTGCTTAGCCATAAGAAGAGATGATTTCAGAAGCCACCTAAACTTGAGATCCTTTCAGGACATCATTTTTAAGTACTTAGCTTTCTCCTGTGATTCCTGCTGTGGGACGTTATCACACGCAAGGGGAGAGAAACCTCTGCTTGTCTCTTTTAAGCTATTAATAAAGCTTAACACTACAACAAACTGAAGCCTTCAGTGTGGCAAGGTGCTAGGCACCCTTATCTCCCACGGATGCTGAGAATAAGCTGGCATTCCTCTCCTGGGGGGAAGGAATGAGGTAGCTAAGGCTCAGACAAGTGCTCTTCATTTCTGTAAGAATACTTGGCACATGACGCATTAGTTAGTTCAGTCAAATAAGCATCCAAAGGGCACATTACAGAAGAGGTTCAGCAGCCTGCAGGACTAAATTCATTGTACAAACACAGACACCCCAAAAAGGCAGGGCACCTGGAGAGCAGACCAGGAATGTTGGGTACATGTAGACAGGTCTTCCTAGGACGTGTCTTTTTATTTTCCTGCAGCTCTCATACATGGCACCTCCCTGATTTCACTGGGAACTATAACTGTGGCACTACAAGGTGAAAGGCACCCTTCTGGGTTGATGTGAGTAGGACAAGTATACACTTTGACACATTCTGTGCCAAGGAGTGAAATATTTTCCACACAATTAAGGTGACACAGAAGTAAATAACTATTTGCAATGGGCATTTATGGCATGTGTGCCTCTTTTATGCTAGTAGGTATCACATATAGTTTGCCAAAAGTCAAAGGAATCACCCATCAACCAAACCAGTAAGACAGAGAACTGGGTCTTTTCATGATACAAAGCTATACGAAATAAAATGGGATGTATGAAATCACAGAATTTGTATCCTAAGTGGAGGGCACTACTGAACATACAAAAATTCCTCTGTAGGTAGGAGATATTTAGCAAAGAAAGTTGCACTTTGAAAAGTGTTGAATCTTTCTGTTTTCATAATTTCATGCCACAGTTTGGTGGTCAATTTCACTTCCAGGTATCTTAAGATCTGACTAACCTCTTTAAATTTTTCTTAATAGCTGACATTTGCATCTTCCCATCTTTTGTTTTTCTATGTTTTTTATAATTACTCACATAAAGATACTAAATGGCTTTAATATTCACAGGTTTGATTTACTGATTTTTGTAATCAAAATCCCAACCCTGAGTGTTCTTACAGATATCAGTGTCCCATTTTCTCTCAAATTAGCAATGTCACGCAAGCTTTGAGAGGCTGTAATTACAACCTCAACAGAGCAGAAAAGCCCCAGGAGCCAGCCAGACTCATTCTGCTCAAAAATGAGTCTTCCCTTGTCTTTAACGCTGGGGAGTTCTTCCTTCTTGCATCTGAGCATTGTGACTATGATCCAAATTCTGCCTTATTTTGGACCCAGCAATGCCACAGTTTTCTTGTGCAAATGTCAGTATGGCAGAATTTGACCAGCCTGACTTTAATCTGCCCTGATTTGTCACACAGTTCTGCCAATTGAGCTCCTGAGATGGTATGGAAAATTGGTGCTGCTTTTCTCCAGAATGCGTGTTCACACACTAGCACAGCGTACAGACGGTGAAGTGTGCAGTAAACAAAGAGCTCAGTGTGTTTGTCACAACCAACCGGGCTACCAGTCTCTAGTTACTGGGTGAGCTAAGCTATTTCAAGAAAATTAGACTGTATCCCAGAATTAGGTACCTAGATGTCTTCCTTTGCTGTGCTATCTGAGCATCTCACTAATACTATGGTTAGGGTCACAACAAATCTGTGAAATAAGGCAGTACTAGCCTTCATTTTCTAGGAAGTGAGTCAGAGAAAGAGATAAGGGTGGATTTAAATGTAGTCAAGATGATAAAAAATGCAGAGAATTGGGTAGAAAGTGTTAATATGTTTAGTTAATAAGCCTCCTTTTCTCACTTTTTCTCCTTCCTCCTCTCAGAACTCAACGGATCTGCTTAGACTGGGATATAAATCTCCCAGGAAACGCCTGCTTTATATCTTTTGCTATTTAAATATTTTTCAGTCAGTTTTTAAGTGGCATTAGCAAGCAGTAGCCCTTACGCCTAGCGAAACACCTTAGTCGCTATGTTATGTTGCTGGTGGTAAGGCTGAGCAGAAGCTCTGTGACTAGCTCAGCAAGGAAAGAGGGATTTCCACAGATATCTACAGGCTAAAAACCACTGAATATTCTGTTTGATGAACAGCTCAGTTCAAAACCTTGGCAAGCTTCAGTTTATTTACAAGAAAGCAGAAATGTGTGGAAAGCCTTTGCCATGTAGGAATCCAAATGGACTGGCATTGTTGTGATGAACACTAAAGAGCAAAGTCAATGGTGTTGTACCAGTGCACAGGAGATCCTTAGGGCCAGCTGTCATCCCACCTTACATGGTTTTTATGGAGATGTAATGTCTCTGAGGCTGATGAAGTTGCTTTGGGCTAGTTATTTGAAAGTATTTGAAATATATGTCTGTGCACGTCATACAGGCCTGGTTGAATTAATACTTGGGCAGACCATATAGAAGTATTACGTTTTCTGTGTGCCAAATATGACTATTTCTGAATCAGTTCTCATCAGATAAAGGACAGATTTGCTCTTACTGTTATCAGAAGCAGAAGTCATCAGTTGTCTTAGAGTATATGTGTGTTTTAAAGAGAGACAGAAGTGAATACATAGATGGATCCAAAAAAGCTGCAGCATATCTCAATTTGGTTTCAAGTAACTCCATATGGGCAAATATTAAATTGTGTGACAGGGAAGGTTCTGCCCCTGCCAAGCTTTAGCTAAAACCAGGCCTCTCCTTACTGTGTTTCTGCTCTGCAGAGCACAGGAGGTTTGTTAAGTTTGTATTAGACAGCTTTGACAAACTTATTCAAAATATGTTAAGCCTCCTAGACACATGATAAAGAAACATGTATATTACAAATGCCATACAAAACAGAGGGTTCTCAGAAGCTGAAAGCAGAGACCTGTGCCAGCCAGTCTCAGAAGGAGAGTTTCTACCCATGAGATCATGTTATCCCTTTCACAGGACAGAAAAGAGGGAAACTTTGGGAAATCCAATCCTTTGGAACATGATACTGTAGCTGCAATAGGAGGGGCAGATTTATAGATTTGTAGAGTGGCTAATATGCTTTTGTATTTATGTCTCGTACATTAGGTCAATTTCTCCAGTACAAAACAGTGTGGGTTTTTCATGCAGTTAGTAAAATGTAGCATAAAATCCATTTTAGCTATCACAGTGAAGATCACTTGACAACAACAGCAGCTCCTGACAACTACTGAGTTGGTCAGATGCTTCCAGCCTGCAAAGCTTTCTCCTCCAGTACTGAAAGCAAGCAGGTATTGCAGAAAGGAAAAAAATCACAGGCTGGGCCTGAAGGTGAGCCCAACTGGGATGTGCCGTCCTTTGAGGCTGGTCTTATAAGGAAGCCACTGAGCAGCTCTGGAAAAGCCTAAGGGATCAGCCTTCAGAAAGCAATGTAAGCGTTAGAGAGGGCAAAACTGCAGCCAGCTATCCCATGAACTGCTGAACACTGCATACATAGGAAGTGTTAGCAGCAATGTTTTAGTCTACAGTGGGCTAAGACCGTGAAACACCAGGCCCATTGTACATGAGTATTATCACCTTTTAATCTTCTTTATTCTTCTTTCAATCTATATTTGTGTTTTAATATGCAGAATATATTGGCTTAAGAAGATGGGTAAGAAGGATTCTTTCGAGAAAGAGGAATAAATGGTTGCAAATTGGGTAACGTTATCTGATTTATATGCCAGCGAGGGCCAACAAGAGGGTTAACAGGAGGTGGGTATGCAGATACAACAGTTCTGCAGGCAACTAACTCCATCACTAAACTGAGTCTAAGAAAAATGCATCTGCCAGAAGGAAAAAAACACAGTACATTGCGACTGCCGACTGAGGAAGCCAATGGAACATTTTACAGATGAAAGAAGGGTGCAGCAAGTATAAGTCAATAAAGATAGACTGAACTCTAGAAAAGAAATTAGTGTACATATACAATAATAGGAATAAATACTATACCATAATCAATTTGTGCAGATTTGGGTGCAGAAAATAAGTGATACTATGATGTTTCTTGAGCATGTGATGATTCACGTAGTGACTGTGTTATAATGCACATGTACAATGTTAGTTTTACAGTTGAGTATGCTGCCTTTTCCGTTGCATCTCTTCATTTTTGAAGGTAGAATCATGATTTTTCTTAATATATCTCACTGGGGAATTTTAAAGACTAATATTATATTTCCATGCGCATGGAAGAGCTTCCATGTGTACCTCATGACATTTCGACATGCCTCACTGCATATAATAGAAACTCCTTCAGAAGATGCTGTTACTTTAAGGATTGACTTGTCATATATTAAAATTATATCTATCAGATTGCTGAGATTTAGGGAGGCCTTTGGGCTGAAACTGCATGGATTGAAACATATATGTTGGTTTACAAGACTTCATCACATGTTCTACATGCCTGGTGTCAATTTAACCAGTTCTTAAATTTTTTATAAGATTTTCTTTTTTTCTTTATAAAGAAGGTTAAGGTAATTTACTCACCATGTTTATTAAATATGAAGTTGTTGAAATAATGAGGGCAATAAAATTGAATTTAGCATTGCCTTTATTGGTATGAAGGTTACATGCACAAGCTTTGTTTGTTTTAATAGGTTTATTGTACAGTCTTAGGCATATGCTATTATGCAGCAATGGATATGCTTTGAATATTTTTGTAATTGTTAGAAGTATAAAAGTCATTTTCTGTTAGATTGCACAAATCCATTACATTAGTAGAAAGATACATTATTGTAATAGGATTAATGTGCAACACATAAACATGATCAGTAATATTCTTTTTGATAAATTATCTCATTTTAATCACTTGGAATGTAGAGAGATTTCAGGATAGTTCCATCTTTGATTTGCATAATTGTATTACAGACAGACAAATTGCATTATATTCTTCATTAACAATAGATGGCTTGTATAACTATTGTATTTTTGAAGGCACTGCTCTTACGTTCATCCTGTAATTTGTCATTTTATGACACCACTGTTTAGCTTAGTTTGGAGAGAATAGAAACTAAAAGATTATTTGATTTAAGCTGAGTACAGTAATATCTTTGCATTCAACTGTAATGCAGTAAGCTATTGTTTGTTTTAACAAATTATAATCCAACAGCTAAAGTTAGTTAAAAATATTCTTCTCATTTGTGGCAGATCCCATATTCATGGCTTTTCACAGCAAAGTGTCAGCACTTGTAAATGAACTTCAATATAAAAACACAATATAAAATTAAATTAGATCCATCAGAATGTTTTCTACTTCTCTGCTTTGGCTCGCTCTCATGTTTTTCCTCCCATACACATGCACACATACACAGACACATGCACTGTCTAGATTTCACTGAGTTCTTTAGGGTTTTGTCATTCCATATGCTAAATAAAACAGCTGAATTGAAAATTATATCATTAAATGTATTTTTCCCTTTTTCGATGTCAAATCCTTCTTTTTTATGATTGTGTATTTTCTCCATGAAAAGCTAAATACTCTCAAAGATATTTTAGGATCAAACAAATGAGTTTTTCATTTTCCTCTAACCAAGCCTTCTTCAATCATTTTTGACTGATAAGAATACCAGTAAATTAACTCAGTAACTCTTATTTTAGAAAATCTAATTTTTGCACTCTTGTAGGGCATCTTGAGTGTTGTGATTCATTATCAAGAAACTGGGTTTAGAAAGAAATTATTATGGCTAAATCACAAATAGATACCTTTGATAATGAAACACAAGACTTAAGTTCCTTATTTAAATGCAAGTCAGAATTCAGGCCTATCTCACTGAAGTTTGCTATATTAAACAGAATTTTAAAAAATCTGGGCCAACTTTCTTAGAATTTGATCTTAAATTTAGGTTATAAGCTTAGGTTCCAATCCTACAGGAGCATATTTACTGTTGCGTGTAATCAGTAATTCTATCAACACCAATATAAACAGTCTCAAACGAAAACCTGATCCTACAAAGCCAATGGCAGTATGGCTATGAGTCCAAAGAGTTCAGGATTTTACCCTCTTCACCCACCTATGGACAGCCACCACAGCTCTAGCCTCCCTTAATAATGGTTTTGGGTTTTTTTTTACTCCAATGCACACTGAAAATAAACTTTACAGAGATGGGAAAAGGATAATGGGTTTGGACCAGTTCTGTGTTTTCCTTCAGCAGCTAAAATATATTATTACAACACTTGAGGCTTGTAACATTTTATATTTTATGACAGTTTTTGTCCAAATGGGTCAAAAATAAAATAATTATCTATATCTTGCATTTTTTTCATTCTTCTGGAGAAGACACATTCAAAACCACCAAAATACAAGTTCATATAAATTTGTTAGAACTCTGTGCATCTTCTATAGAATAAAAAGGATGTAACAGGTATAACAGGTAGAAAAATACAGCTAGACCTATTTGCAGAGAATTGAATAAATCTTAACTTGATTTGGTTATCCTCTGGAGGTTCTTCTTCTCACTATTCTCAGAACAGCATTCATACAACTTGTATTTGCCCATCCTGATGCTGAAAGTGTTATGAGATACTTTTGCAAAAGGCCGAAGGTTAATACTTTTCTATCTAACTGTCTTCACGCAATCTCTCTGAATGTCTCCACTGTGGCTTGGCAAAATCTTAGTGCTCCAATAAGGGAGGATAAATATTATCCGCACTGTCACGTGGCCTCCATGGCTGACTGCATACTGAGAATTAACAGTTAATGAACTCTGCATATGCAAGGACAGTTTCTGAAACAGACTGGCAAAAGGAGATCACATCCTAGCGCTGACGAATGGGAAAACATATAAAAATCAGAGTCTGCTTTCAGATAATTCCCAAACACGAAATAGAATTACATTTGCAAGAAATTTACAACCAACAAATTGCCAAGCAATGTGTACATTTACATCAGCTCTGTCAAAAGTCATTTTCAAAAGTGTTTCAGCACTGATATCTACAGCTGACCTCCCCAGCCCACACAGCATCATACAGAGCTGATGTGTCAATCTGAGAGGTTTTTATACCACTTGACATCTTGGATCAAACACAAAGACATACTGTTTTTTTCAGTTCCAATGTTTTGTGTGTTTGTAAATGTGCACATTGCAAGGCTATTGAGATTTAGGGTCATACATATTTAATACTCCAAAGAACTCCAGGAAATATCTTTTTGCTGCTTATACTAAATAGCCAGAAATCTCACAAAACAAGTAATGTGAAAAATATGCTTATGCTGTTATTTACCATCACAATAACTCATCTAATCAAGTACACACAGCCCACACTTTTTCAGAAGCACGGTTCTTTAGACTGCTTGGATAAGGGCAAAACAATCACACCCTCCCCACTGCATCAGTTGTGTGTACCATGGCTTACTGCCAAATACGCTATTTTGAATTATCTCTGTGTTCTCCAACTGAAAAGCCATACCACTCTGAATGAGGTTTCACCCACCATAAGTAGTCCATGTGGCTGTCTCACACATAACAAACTGGGCTTGGGGACAAACAAGTATGGGGAGGTCTGACTTTGGGCCACCACTGACTCATTCTCTGACCTGAGACAAGTCTATGTTGCTTTCACTTCTGCATGTATTGTTTGCTCCCTCCACTAAGATGTCCCATAGCAGGTTTGCCTGCCTGTGTGATCTAACCATGGACGTTACAAAGATAAATAAGGAGCAGTATTTTAGGATGCGTGTTTATTCTTTTCCTAATAGCTTGCCTTTAACTGCCTAACTCTTATTAATGCAGTTGAGGAAGTTCCCTCAGAGAGTATATATTGTAACATCAGTGTTTTTAATTCTTGAAAGTTTTCCTTGCCCAACAAGAGGATAATTATAAGTATCAACAGAAATAAAAGCTGCCACATGTAAAAATATATCAAACCAGAAAAAAAAAACCAAACCCCCAAACTGAATTCTCCTTTTTAAACACGTTTCCCTTAAAATCATTCTTCTCTCTTCTCTCTCTCTTTCAGTGATCCCTCTGAACAGAAAAATGGGATGCATATGCTGTATTGTCCGTATGGAAACTAAACATAACCTCCTTCAGGAATTAATAAGATTAAGTTACACTTCAGTGGGAAATCAGTGTACATAAATTAATGAAAATTTCCTGTGGATGGTAGCAAAGAAAGCCACTCACTGTGCTAGTGAACTGATGCAAACAGACATTTTATGATGAGATTTACTGAAGAAGAATTAATAGGACCCATCTACTGTCTATGACAGAATATAGGTGACCTTATGTGTCCCCTATGAGTCAAACGTTTTCCATTGTGTCTGCAAATAAACCAGCCAGTATTTCTGATGCTTTCTATCTTAGACATCAGGTAAGGATTTTTTCCAGTGATGGAAAATGCCGCTTTCAGGCAACCACATCAGTGTTTGGCCTCAAAACCAGGGCAACATCTGCTATTGTCTTACACATACTTCACTGCAGGAGGGCACCAGATTCCATCACAGAAGTAGTCATTAGAAATTATCTCTTGTCCTTGGATATCTTACTAATGGTTGTATCTCCTCACATTCTCTCATTTCAGGCTCACCATCAGCCAGTGGAGGCATCAAAAATCATTTAATCCTGTTCCTGGGAGGCCGCTTAGTTCTTTCAATCCTAGCATCAGACTTTGATTTTGATATTGAGAGCAAGGATGATTTTGAGCTACATTTTTAGAGGTGGTTCTTGGAGAACAGGCTTTACCTTGAATAATATTTTTTCCCCCACCCAAAGACATCCCAAAGTGGCACTGGACATGTCTTTCATAGGCCATCACATACAGACCTGGGGAAATGAAGTTTCTTTTTCTTCCATCTTCTACCTGCTATTTTTGCTTGCTGTTGAACAGTGATTTTAAGTACAGTTCTTTGAACACAAGCTATATCCAAATCTTGGCCATCTTAAGTTAAATATTCTTCTAATTAGGTTTATTCTTTCTGAATCCAAACAATTTTCATACAACCAAACAAGACAGAGAGAAGAAAGAGCATTTGGGTAGACTGCAAGACGTCAAATTTGTTAATGTTTTACCTAGTGCACGTTAAAGTATCAAAGAAAGTTTCCAAAACTTCCATAGGGATGCTATTTCCTTATTTATGAAAGCTTACTCTTAGAAAGCTTGTTCCAGCATTTGCATGTACCTATTTTCATTCTATTACCCTTAGTTATGTTGTAGCTAGGATCACTGACTCCTAATTTCTTTTGATGGTTAAAGCTAACCCAATAACATTTGATCAGATAGTCATAACACATTTAAGATTCCCACATCTGAGATTATGTTTGGTACTTTAACATTTATTGTAGCTGTTGGAGCTCTCAATGCTTTTAAAATTCACCTTGTGATGTGCAACTCTTACGTGGAGTTTAAATGCTACACCACCAAGTGAAGTGACTGTTTTATATACTAGAGAAATATCTTAGAGATATAAAAATGCATCATTGCCCTCCTATTTTTTGCCCCAAGGTGCCCTAAGAAATGCCCAGTCACAAATGGATAAACGGAATGATAACTGTTAAAGGACTTAAGTGCATTTAAAATTCAATCCAGAATAAATAATTGTTTATAACTGTGGGAAACATGAAGAACTTCTGTTTTTCCTTTCAAAAGCTGTTTTACACACACAGATCAAATAAAATAAAACCTCTGAAATGCTTAGTTAGCGGTATCCTACAGGAAATAAATATAACCACAGGAACAATAGGTGTTTTTTTAGAACTCCCATTGGAACTAACACTTAGCTCTAGATAGAACACAGAGGCTACTCTGGGATCTGATAACAGGCTTCCCAAAAAACCCCAAAGCTCACAGGATTCGTGTTTCTCTTTTAACCATCAAAATAAACACTCTATAGACTTATAAGCAATGGGTTTATTTCAAATAACAGTAAATGGTCTTCTAAGGTCAATATATTAGTTTTCCTCTAGATATACAGTTTCAACAGCAAGTGATGCATGAAGTCTGTTAAGCCTTTTGAATTGTCTATCAGTTCTGGGAATTATAGATTTTAACCCATATAGATACTTGGCTCAACCACAAAATGAAAAATCATTAAGAAAAAAGCACTGTATATTATTACTCCAATACGTATTCGTGATCTAGAATTGGCATTTCAATACACAAAGAAAATTCCTAGAATCATCCAGCTAAATGCAAATGGGTTCTATAAATACCTTAAATAACAGAATCAAAAAAAGCTCATCAGAATTTACTAGTCATCCAAGTGTATATAGCTTTTTCTATTACACATCCGTAAACACTCTTTGTAGTTCTACAGTTGATGGAATCAAAACAGGAGAAGATCTGAAAACACTTTTGTAACTTTCTTTAAGTTGTACGACTACCGTAACATGTTCCCTCGTAGTGCACAGGCCATATTCTGTAAATAAATGTGTGTTTCATTTTCAATTGGAATTTCATTAATCAAACCACAGTAATAGTGGAATATTTAAAACACATTTTTCCAAAAAGGGAGTAGAACATGCCTGCAAACTGAACTGACACAGTTCTGTTGCACAATGATTTAAACCATCTGGGGAGACGGCCTTCTGCCTTTGGATTTCATGTCAGCCTAGGCTTGAACTTCTTCCCTTCTTAGAGGCTATCAGAGCAACTCCACCACAGTAACAAACTCTCCTGTCTCCCCTTCTGGGAGTTCAACCCCCCATCCTGCTCCTTTTCATTCACAGGGAACTTCAGGCAGAAAGATGTAGGTTAATGCACAGGTTCTGTACCTGTGAGTCAAATCCAGGGCACATAAGTTACAGTGACCTACCTTCAGTAACAGTATCTTCAGATGTAGCTGGCAATTGCTGTCATTATACGCAGCATCTCATCTGAGGTTGGAAAAGTATTTTATGGATGAAGAAAGGAGAACTGAGAAGAGAGTGACATTAAAATGTCCTCCATTCACTGAGCTGGGAACAAACAGAAAACACCCAGTGTCCAAAACCTTTTCCTCCACCTTCAGAAAGTAATAACAGGGAGCTAGCAGCCTGGACACCCAGGTGTTATCTGGCAGAAATATTCTGCAGCAGCAAAACCTGTTTCCTGTATAAAGGTGGGTTGTACACAAAGTTTTCCGTTAAGGTGTGGGTAGCTAGAGGAAAGTTTCACAAAGACTTTTGTGATTCCCAGGAATGCCTATGGCCTTGATGTTTGCAAATTTAGGAGAGAAATTAACACTATCCATTAAAACCAACTAGGAATTGTTATCAGCTTCATGTTTGGTCCTTAATGTACAATGCTGTAGATAGAGAGAGGGAAGGAACAGAAGGAAGAAGAATTACTTCCCTAAGATTCTCTGAGGATTTCAGGCAGAACAATAAAATACTAAATTAACTTATTCATTTTTATCACCTGATGAGCATAATTAGCAAACAGTGCATAATGACAGCAAATAATGGTTCTCTTTTTCCCTTATTAAGATAGCTTAATGACTGTATTTTCCCACAGTCTAAAAGCTGTGCTGTATTTACCAGTTATGCTTACCTGAAAAGTGTTTTGCCTGTGAATATTGAAGTTAACAAAATGCTTAACTACAGCACATAATGATCCTAACACAAAGCACCATTCGAGCTGAGCATGGAAGAATTCTCAGCTCTCACCGTGCTGAAACCTCTGTGACAGCAACTCAGGAAAGAAGATGATGTAGCAAAATTTATTCATTCAATTCATCTTCCCTGGATGATGACTAATAAACAACCTTCATTTGTGATGCGCTTCTTTCTTTTATAAGTTTCACTATCCATGTATGAATCCCAGAATAACCATCTAGAGAAACCTGATGGTAGAATTGCATATTAATATAAGCACTTTAATATAGAGCTTCAGGATTCAGGTACCCTTTGGTAACATTGAACTATCCCTTTGGGTTTCAAGGTTGTGAATAAGGTTCTCAAGCTGGCTTACTCTACACTCACACTGAGAGACCTTGGAATTAAACCTGGGGAAATGCATTTCCTGTATTTGCTAGTGTTGAAATTGGCTTTGTACAACAGGAACAAGATGCAAAATATCTTGTCCAATGACAGAGTTTTCATGCTGTATCTTCAGCAGCAAGTGACGCTGATGGCATTGGCAGCTATTGCTATCTACCGCCAGACAAAACAAACACAAACTAATTTGGATGAAGTATAAAATATACTTCTCCTCAGGGCACAGTCTTGCAAGACCCCCAGAGACCGAGCTCCCATTGATTTCCCTTGATGCAAAAGCCACAAATGATTCGCATGACCACATCCAGAAGGGATAAAGATGGAGAACAGAAGTGATTCTGATATCGTCCTAAAAGCCTCTCTGACCCTCACTGTACTCACCCTCCTTTGATTCATTTGTCACAGCTGTACCTAACAGAAGCATTTACTTTCAAGGATCTTCCCAGCTTATCTTATTTTACCTACTGCTTCCCAGTCATGACCTAAATGTCAACATCTGTCTCATCCAGATGTCTGTATCCCTCTAATATCTTGTTGCCATATTAAGAGATCAGAAGCATCTCTTAGTTCTTTTTTTCTACAGCAACTTGCCCAACATGACAATAGTCTGTAAGCAATTCTCCATATAATATACAAGAGATAAACCTACAGAAAAGAAAAGATATTATTGCTCCTTATCAAATCAAGTGTTTTGGCTCTCTGGAAAACAAAAATAGTATTATATCTGACTTAGTCCTATCCTAACTGATTCTTTTCAGAGATTTAAAACTGACTTTAACAAAATATGACTGCCCTCCATTTTTTTTCCTTTTTATTTCACTCCATGATAATAGACATTAAAAAAAACTCTGCAGCTTTACAAAAGGGCAGCATGTGGCACTTCATTGTCACCTGGATTATTATGCAGGTAGTCCTTCTGAGGCTTCTAAATTCTGTGTTATTCCATACTGTTGTATTAGCTAGCTGTACATTATGTTGATGGATGTATGACTATGCTGGTGGAAGGAGCTTTCTTCATGCCTGGTGCCGTATGGCAGAGAGAAGTATATGCCAGATGATGTAGGGTATTTTGCCAATCTTAGGAAAAGTGCAAAAATTTAGGACTTTTTTGTTGTTGTTTTGTTTGGTTGTCTGCAGGGAAAGAACTTTCATCACTAACACCCCTTTCAAAGATCCATGGTTCGCATGGGTCCACAGCTCACCATGTGACTCATTCAGTAATTAATTTACTTCTTTGGAAGGATCTATGAGTCAGTAACAAAAGGGTTTGAAACTGTGGTTGTAAGAAGTTCACCTACTTTTACTTTGATGGAGAGGTCACTACATTAAAAAAAAAAAAAAATATGCTTGCTCTTATCATCTCTGTTATTACTTCTTACATGGTTTCATTTTACTTCTTCCATCAGACATTAGTGAGGTGTGAAATGGTGATGAGAGAAGTCTTGCCAGCTATTCATGCCTCTGTTACAAAGCAGGTCTCTGAATGCTAGATCCATTAAAAAAGTAGAATTTACTGTACTTCGTTTTTCTGTGTGACTAGAAAAGACAGACATTGAACTTTATTAGGTCTGGTTGACTGTATCCTCTCATTGCAACAAACATGTGACAATGATGATATTAGTGTTCCCAACAAGATCCTGCTAAAGAAGCTCACTTAACAGCAGAGGGTAATTCAGGGAAGATTTTGAAAATCTCAGTCATTCAGCAACCGGATTTTATGCCAACAAATAATCTGACAAGCAAAGAAACCTTGAGACTTATGGCTTCTGGACCAGGTTTTTCTGGGCATACTGAAGATCAATATGCCCTGTATCAAGTCGGGTATTAGTACCTATTGCAAAAGCTGAATCATGCGTCTTGGGTACAAAAGAGAGACTGCAAAAATGAAAGAGAATCCTGTGTATGTAAATACATACTTGCAAATGCACACACAAATGACTACTGATACCATAAATGTTATATAATATGCTGGCACTTGTTCAAAACTTTGAGGCATTGGCTTTATTTTAATCATTTTTCCATTGAAGTAAAGAAACTGCATGTATAATTAAACAGTTGTATTGTATTGTAGAAATAACCATGTAATGACATAGTTAGAAATTCTTGGTTTTTCATGGTAATACCAAACATAATTACCATGTAATCTGCAGAAAACAAACAAGGCTGTAATTATTCTTTAATCCAATTTAATTATAGGTTAAGAGATTTGTTATTCCTTCCCAATAAAACATAGAGGCAAAGGAAATAAACTGGTAGAGAAAATATATTTTTCCTTTGAATAAACTTCTTTAATTAAAAAAAAAAAGGCTCACTAGCATTTTTATGTCAAAGGACTCAACTGAACCTAGCTGTGGACTTCCCTCTGACTAAACCTTGCAATGTATAATCTGGCATCACTCCATCAGAGAAGATACCTTCTTTACTTTTTTCTTTCCTTTTTAGCTGCTAAAGCTCTAACCCATCTGTAGGAAGACACTTAGTCAAAAGCATAGAAAAAGGAAGTCTTATAAGTACTTATATAACTCCTGTAAGTACTTATAAGCCCCAAAATATGCATTGTGTGGGTTTGGAAGTCTTGGCTTCCCTATGCCACCTGCCACACTCATGTGGGACCAGCAGAGGATGAAGTGACTGTGTCTGTTCCACCCTCTGCCTCAACAGCAACCACATCATGTCACTGATTTGGGCCAAGACTGTTCCTTTTGTTTTTGCAACGTGCCCACTTTCAGCTACTCAGAGAGTCATTTTGGTTTTCCTAAAGCTAAGCCATAACTGAAACAGCTTCTTCTACCCCCCAAAACCTGTTAGAGGTCAAATCATCCTCTAGACAGAAATGAAATAGTTCTACAGCCTGTACTTGGGAAATTTTGTGACCCCCACACACATTCCCATTTCATTTCCATAATTTCCATCAAGTTAAATCTTCTGACCTTTTCTCTTTTTTTTATAACAATAATTGTGAAGCCTTCCACAGAAATCTGGAAGTGAATTGGTGAAAGGCTGTGCTGCATGTGCAAAGGGAGAGATGAATGTAGCAGTTTCCATCCATGCCTGCTGTAAGCTGGGATGACTGTCCTCTATAGTCAAAAAGTTTATGTCCAGTTTGAAACTTTCTGAAGAGCTTGACTATTGTATGACAGAAAATATTGTGTTACTTTGTATATGATATAAAGACATTTTAAAAAATGCTGGCTCTAATTTTCTTTTACTATCCTTAAAAAATTAAAAAAGAAATGCTTTTTGTCCTGTGAGCTACTTCTACTGGAGCTTGTGCTCCAGTTATTTATTCTAGCCCCTCACGTCTTTCAGACTACTTTAAATCCTAGCCTTGTGATGACAAGATGAGATCTCCAAGCCAGCAACACTCCACTTTTCTGGACTGTGCACATTAATGATATGCACAAAGTCAAGACAAAGTCACTAAAAGTCAAACTATCAGCCTCAAGTACCTTCCTGCTCTATTTCTTTGCTTCAGAAGTTTAATTGGAACAATATCAGAGAAAGTAGGTACCCTTTGTCCCAACAGAGTCTCAATTCAACTTGGTGTTAGCCTCATGGTCCCATCAGCCCTTGGTCCATATGTATAGCCCTACGTCCTTTTGTTCATGGTGCAGTTCTGTATCATACCACCATCTAGATACCAAATGAGAAACTGCAAGACTTGATCAGAACTATCAGATCAGAAGGGCACTAAAGAAAGCTCCACTCTACTTACATTTACTGTGCAAGCAAGAACAGTCATAGAATTCAGTGGCCACTGGAATTATAAATTACTGTATTGCAAATAATCACTTTGCCCTACTCTTGTCTGCCTGGCCTGCTCTGAATTCTTCTTCTTTTCTAACCTTGCACCACTCTAATCCTCACTGTTCTGTTGTTAATCCTTTTGAGAACAAGATGAAAAGTGGTGCAGTAAAGCAATGTCTGAGGGCATGCAAACAATTGTACTTCTGTCCTTAGCAGGTGCTGTTTCTATTTCTGGAAATTGTTTAAAGCTCTTCCAAGTATGAATAGATGGAGAGTACTCTTTCTGTTCTGTTTCCTCATACACAGCACCTTCTTAATGAACAATACATTCCACTCTAAAGGAGTCCTGGGGGTCAGGTTTTCACTTAGAAAATTTGGGCACTCCTCACTAGATATTAAATAAAAGCTCGAGACATTTCTTCTATTTTGATGCAAATATAATTTTTGAATGTGCATAGTGTTCATTTTTAAAGCATGAAACATATACACCAGTTGAATGAATTGACACAATAGACTTCTGTCTCCTAGAACATAAGTATGAATTTCTGGGGAGGGGGACAGGAAGAAACAAATTTCAAGGGTCACACACTCCTGTAATACTTTCTTTCTATCTGCCTCTTGAGACAAGTTTAGAAGATTAAAATGAGGAAAGGCAGCAGTAGTTCTAAAAAGGAAATACTTATACCAAGATGCCCACAGAAAAGCAGTTTAAACAGTCTGCCAGACTTACTCAGGCATCTGACCCAAGTTTTGAATTTATGGATATTCATTTCTAAAAAGGACATCAGCCTGGATGTGTGGAGCTGATTTCTTTTCCCTTGGTCACTCTGCTGTAAAAGTTGCAGCTGGGGAACCACACTGGTGTAGGACTGGTGAAAAGATCCATTTCTTCTTTAAGACCACAAGTCCTCTGGTGAATGGCTTGGCAGGGTGGACAGGGGATCTCTGTCTTTTGCGTCTTGTCTTTTGCACGTTGCTTTTTCCCTTTTCTCTTAAGGGAACAAAGCTTATGCAATCATGTCATGTCTGGATGTTCCCTCATCGTTTCATTTCACAAATGACTTTTTGAGTCTACTAGGCAAGGTCAGCAAAATTTGACAGAAGGGTAAGTACCAAGTCTCTGCAAATTTCTACAATTTCTATTGTATTCAATTCTAAATTTAGCAGCTGAGAAGGGTGAGAGATTATATTGGTGCCCCTGTGGAAAGTAAGACTACAGCTTGAACTTATTTTCTATTTGCTATGGGAGAAGCCATATGGGTAAGAGGCATTACGAGTACCAGGGCTAGAAAACCATGGAATAGGTCTCACATCAGCGAGTACTGTGCACAGTTCCATAGGGAGGCAGGTTTCACTGGCTCCACTTGCACCACAACTTCTTAATCCCTGCTATAACTCAGGTTTTAGTCACACACAGCCATCTGTGAAAAAAGTCTCTTGGCTCTGATAACAGAGCAAAGCTGCATACAAACAGATGCACTGAAACCACTATCAAATAACACCAAAAGGACATCATGATGACACATTCAAGCTCTAAAAATATGGGGACTGACAGTTGATTCAGCATGTGCACATACATGGGCTGTAACAATATCAGTATGCAGGGTCTGGCTTCATTTTGATTCAATCAATCTTTTCACTTACTTATTTGATACAGCCCCACACTAATATTGTTTATCCATGCAGTAAAAATCTGGTTTTTTCTTTCAACTGTTTCTTTGTTGCACTCTCTAAAGTAACCTGTTGCTTCACAAACATGAAGCCCATTGCATGTCATGGCACTCTGCAGAACAGATGTTATTATCCCCATTTTACAGCTGCAGAACAGAGGCACAGAAGGCTATAGCATCATAACTGTCAAAAAGTGTCCATGAACCCAGCTATCTGAAATCAGTTGGGGGGGGGTTATTCTTGGGTTTTCTTTTTGAGTATCCAGCATTGTTATAGCTCTTTTTACACTCAAATCACAGCTCAAGTTGACTTCTGTTACAGCTGTAAGAACTCAGCATCTCTCTAAAACTGGCCACAGATGAACTGCACTGGGCACCCAGAAAATGAGAAATTCGTCCCAAAGGCCCAGCTGTGCAGAGACCAAAGATCTGCCCAGTTTTACAGGGCAGAGAGTGTGAGCCAACAGCAGGGATGTAATCCAGTTTCCTTAACTGCAGGATGCGGCTTCTCCTACTATTGCACCATTCCTCTGTCATACGCTTTCCAGCACTGGGAAAAATAGTGTGAGGTTCTGCACAGAGAAGACCTTCATTGTTTGCACAGGACTACCTTACTCCCAGGGCACTATCTGCTTGGTACACTGAATAAAGCAGAGTTCTGGCGAAGGATGGTGAAAACTTCCTAGTGTGAAGTATTTTGAGGTCGGTGTCACTATCCAAATGAGTGGAACTGCATGTTACTGCAATACAGTGCTCTTTACTGCATGCATGTATTGCTTAAGGATGCTCAATCTTGTTTGTTTTGCCACTGAAAATGAATATTCAGGCTTAGCATGAAATAATGATTTTTAAACTCTGTGCAACAAACCCCAAAAATCTTGTGATGACAAGCACTTAGTGCTCTGCTAATTGAGTAATGTGGATTAGTGAGCTCTGGAAGAACGGTATTCCACTGTACAGTATGTGCTCATGGAATTAAAGACTTTGGAATGCATACAGCCTTATTAACATCATATAAGCAGAACATGCCGAAGCCTTGACTTTTCAATATTAGCATTCCTTTTTTTTCAATATACTTTCTGGATGGAATTCAGAATTAGAAAATAGAATTATCTCTTCCTTCATTTTTCTCCACATTTCCATCATGCTAAATCACACTGACTTCATCCAAGGTCAACAGGAGGATTTGGACAATAGATATTTTATTACTTCTCTTGAACTGTTGACAGCTAGGGATCTAAAAAGCCTTCTAAAGCCATTGAACAGACATTGGTCAGCCAAGGCAAGCACCAATCAAACAGAAAAATTAAAATATGGAAAACTGGGTGCTCATTTCTTTCCTCCTCCAGAATGACGTCTTGCCATGAACACAGCTCAGGGATGACTGGTTAGAATACTGTTAAGACTCACTGAACTCAGTGCTTAGCATGTGCTAAAGTGCTTTGATGAATGAACTTTAAGTAGCAGCACTGTACTCAAACTACAGCTTGAAGTATGTCTTAGCCTGACTAAAAGTCATAACTTCTGAACTTCATGTTCCCTATATGCCATGTTTTCCCTCTTAAATAAAAAACAACTCATTGAATCTTACTTGTAGGGATGAAAACAATATTCGCACCAAAACTGAGTTTCCAGTAAAATATCAGCCACATGAGTTTTACCATTATGTGGCTGGCTTGGAGACTAATTTTTTATTTTCATTGAGGACTTCTGTATAGAAGCTGAGTTAAGGATGTGTTTTGCTTTCAGTGGAGTCTTAATTCAAATGGCATTCTCATGTGCATAACCTTCAATTTTTTTAAACAGCATTTGTGTTCATTATGTGAGAGCACATGTGCACATCGCTGTGGGGAGAAAGCAAGAGAAAAATTGGTTCTATACCCTTGAATTCTTCTGAATTGAAATGCAACATTAAAATACATTTCTACATTATTTAGATCTAGCACTTGTCCAGACTTTCAGAGGAAGGAATAAGGAAAGAGAAGATAAAAGATGTGAATAGAAAAGTGTAGAAAAAAAACCCCAAACAACTGAAAGCAAACAACTGACTGCAACTGGCTCCCTCAGAGTCATTCTAATCTTTTATGTCAATGCATACTAGTAGACATCCTTAACTGATGGATTATTGATACCACAAGGGGTAACAGCTCCTTTGGAGTTGTTATATTCAGTGTTGTTAGTGTCTATTTAATGAGCTTTAATCCGCCAATTATTGACGTGACAGAAAGTAACAGCTCCTTGGAAACTATTATGTTGTATTTTGTCAGGGCAAGTTTTCCTGCCTACCTACCCAAACTGATGCTCTGCAATTCCGTGCTTTAATGGTAAGAGTGTTGCAGGTAACACTAAGAAATACTGCAACACTGCAACACCAAAACTTCAAAATCAATACTATAGATGGCAAAATATCCACCAATGGATTGGAATAATTCCTGCCTTGTGCAGTTTCATCTGCCTGTATAATGAAAACAAAACAATAAAGGCAAAGGAAAGAGCAGCTTGTATTAGGTTCTTATCAAGTGTGGAATCTGTAAAAAATCTCATTCTGTTATTCCTGTGTTTGAGCTGTCAAAGATGCAAGTTGTTCCTGTGTTAGAGATGTAAGAACTTCATCCTCAAAGCTCCTGAGCAAGCACAGTGACTTAGCTTAAAATGCCCAGCACTTTTTAAGATAAGCAGTAGTTGGTTACCATCACCACAGTATGTTGAGCACGTACCTGTGATTGAGACTTAGGTGCAGATAATTATCTTCAACATCACTTCTCTGATGACAATGCCAGCATTCAGGTAGAAGGCCAAGCACATGCTTAGGGAGTTCTTTCAGCACAGCTATTCCGATGCCTCCAGACTGGACTATTGTTTTGCCAGGACAGCTGTGCCTGTGTCAGGAGATTTTGCCAGCACGTTTATATTGCTCTTAAACTGCACATTGCAAAGCCCTTAACTGACCTCATGAAGATCTGTGCATCTGCAGTATGGTCCCACCTTCCTTCCCCAAGCCTTGCATTCCCATCTTCTCCCTTGTGACAGCATTAGTGATCACGCATTTGGCTGTGAGCAAAAATTACCATTTGGGGATGGGGATAAGGTTTCTTTTGTGCTGGATCAGCTCACTGATCCAGCCAACTGCACAGCTGTCCTCTGTTAATGCTCACACAGAGAAGGAGAGGGAACACACAGCAGGACTCTCAGCTTTCTTTGGCTTAAACTGCTCTGTAAAACCATGCTCTTTGAGTGGTACAGGGAGTGATATCTCATCCAGCATAAAGATCACTGGTACAAAGTCATCAGAAGTGACAGCTTTGGCCTAACAGAGAAAGTCTGTCGGGACTTGGTGTTTCACATCATTCAGTCACAAAATGTTTTAATCCAGTACTAGAAAGCAAATTTATCATATCATTGAACTGTGGCCTCAGTCTGTACCCCAAACTACTTTCAGTTTGAAAAGGCAAGTAAAAAAAGGCTAGAAGAAAGGATATATTATGTACCCACTTTCAGTGGAAGATGTAAGATCAAGTGACCTGACCAAGACTGCACATCAAGCCTATGGCTGAGTGGGGAATTTAATCTGGATTTTCCAAATCTCGCTTTGATGTCTTAACCATAAAACCACCCTTCCTCACTCTTATGCATATCCTTTTCATTCCAGAGACAGCAAACTATAAGGCAGGATATTTCAAAAAAGCCTTACCCTTTTGAAGTACCATAAAACATGTTTTAAAATCTGACCTTTCTGCAAATGCTTAAGTGAAAAGTGAAAAATCTGTCTTGATTTACATATGCCATGCATTTAGAAAATCCACACAAAGTAGTTGCTGTATTGCTTCACTGCTTTGGTAAAACTTTGAAGATGACCAAAATTCACAAAGTCATAGAGCAAAGACATAGACAAAGCAGTGAGTATTCTGCTCTATTCCATTTCTTGTTGTCAAATATGGTTAAAAAGACGATTCAATACTTAATATCAGACTATTACAGAAGTGGTAGAGTTTTCTGGGTTTCAAAGTATTGGAATTCCTTTTCATTTATTGAGGAAAATTAAGCATAATTGTGAGATAAATTTTCCTTTTCTGATACAATTAACTATAGGCAAAACTATAACTTTTTACACAGTAAAATTATTCTAAGAAATCTATTCAATCTAATCTTGATAATCATGGTATCTCCAAGGTATAAAATAAATTGAATGAAGTTAAATATCCCCTTTTCATGTCAACAAAATTGGTTTTTCTGGGGATTAAAGGATTAACGTGTTGTTAAGTCCCTAAAGAAGTTAAAACACTTTATTATTCATTACAAAACACAAAGATTGGGCTGCTATTTTGTTCTTATGTCTCTGTTCGTGATTCCATTGAAATAAGAACAATAAGACAGGAAAACTTTAATGATTAAAAAAAAAATCTAATGAGTCATTTTTTAAAAGGTGTTGAAATTAGCAAACTTTTTGTCTATCAAAAATTACCAATCTTTTTAAACAATGAGTATCTGCACTTTTCAGAGTGTATTAAATGTAACTATAGATGAGAAACAGGAGATAATACAGAGTGAAGTTGCAACTCTGCATTGATATGTTAGAATTTCAGTTAACGCCGCAAGTATTACCGAAATAATCTCTTCTCTTAGTTATCTTTCCTAAAGCTATAGAATGAAAAAAATGGTCCATTACCTCAGTGTTCTGAAGGAATTATTGGTGAAGGGAAAGTTCCCTAAGTAGAAGAATTAATCCTCACAAAACACTTCCCCCATCACTCTGGGACTGATCTAACACCCATCAAAGTCAGTGAGAGTCTTTCCAGTACCTTCAGTGAGCAATAGACCAAGTCTGAAGAACTGCACTTAGTCAACATCATTAAAACCTACATCTTTAAAATCTATTACAGAAGCAAAACTTTGCACTAAGATGTTCTTTTGATTGACATCTTTTATTAAATTTAAATAGGTAAAATACCACTTATATTAACAGCTGCTTCTGCTGAGTCCTTTTGCCACTCCTACTCTGGCCAAATCATTCCAGCAAATAGCTCAAAATAACAGTGCCAGAAAGGGGATTGGTGTATGGATTTCCTGGTGAAATTCAAAGATTAAATTCTAAAGCTTGTCAAAAGCCCAGGGCATACATGGGTATATGATTTTAAAGCATCTAGATTCATGGTGGCCTCTCACAGCCAGCAGTAGAAGTCAGAGGGCTAGGCATATCTGGAGAAAGACAGATTTAAATTTTCTATGTACCCCTAACGCATGAATAGATTCACCGGATCCAAAAATCTGCCTCTTTCACTAACCTCAACCTTAAAACAAAGTTCAAAATGTCTGTTTCCACCAGCTTAAGACATGCTATGAAAGATGTTTGCAATTTGGCAGCTATTTCACAAAAACTTCACTGACACAAGTGAAGCGTCACTTGTGACACCAGCTAGCAGCATCTGGAAGAATTATCTTCAATCATCTGTCAGTTAGCTAGTAATCAACACTTCATTTGTATGGAGCACTGAACGTACATGCATGTAGGTAGGCATGCACGCTGAAACACATCACACAGCTAACTCTAGTCTTCTTATTTGTTCTTAACTGAAGGAGGTCCTTGGACACTAAGGAATGTTCACATGGGAAAATTATAAAAAACCTGATTGGGCTGATTTTTGTTATCTGTTGCACTGAGGGTTTGGCTCAGTATTACTCCACTAACAAGACACAGTACTGGAATCCTTGGCATCAACAGGCCATTCTTGGAGGAAAAATGCCTTCCAGCAGTACTTCAGCTTCTGTGAATTCAACCCAACTTTTAATCTGTATCACATAAGATACAGACCTTGAACTCCACAATGCTTTTACTGCATACAGCATAGGCTCTGCCAAGGTGTAAGTTCAAGCCAAAACAGAACAAAAATCCGTTGCATACGGGGTTATTTCAGAAAGCAATCAATACTAACCATAGGGAGACCAAAACAGAACTTTGGGGCACAGGCCAAGAGAAAAGAAAACTTTTTCAAAAAAAGGTTTGAAGGATGGGCAATCTGGGAGGTGGACATGAGAAGGTTGTTCCAGACCACAGTGTGCGCAGAGAAGCACACCCATGCATATCATCACAGAGCAGTGGGAGGCAAACACGCGGGCCTTTGAAGGGTGCCTAAATGCACCATGTATCTTGTTGATACTCATCTGCTTGCTCAGTGATGCTCAGTCCCTAACTGAATGCCATGCAGTTATAGCTCCATCACAGTTTTGGATACAGAAGCAAATGCCTAGGCTATGCTTTCCTCCCAGATCTTGCTGCTGCCTGTGAAACTATCCCAGTCACGTTTCCTCAGCTGATGCCACTCTGAGAAGAACAGTAAATTCCTCTAACTCCCACTCCTCAAGCTCTTCTCTAACCTCAGAGTCCAACTCGTCCAGCCTTGTCTTGCCATATCCTGTACAGAGTTCTTAGTTCAAGCTTCAGCTAGTAAAACAAGAATGCCAAAGTACAAATAATTGAGAAATTTTTTTTTTAAGTGCAAAAGTATCACAAGAAAGCTGATCTTGGAGCATTTCCAGGCTAAACTAAAGCAGGAAACTCTAAACACATCGTAATAGAGATTATCTTCTTGATAACTCCTGCCAAATTTTGTCAGTCCAGTAAACAGAAATAAGTTTACGAACTTTGAATGCTTATCCACTGAATGCAAGCTCTGACCCATATTAGTCATACCCATCTTTGGGCAAAACTCTGCTTCACAAACCCCCTGAGGCTTCTTCCAGTCCTGCCACTTTGATGTCTGCATAAGGAAAATTTATAATTGGAGCTTCTGGAATATCTCACATAGTTCAATTTTCAGCACTGAAAAACAGCATCTTTTTTTTTTTTCCTAATTCTTACCTCATTTATTATATTAATGAGAGAATCTTCTGTGCTGCTACTAACTCCACTGCAGAGGGAAAGCTTTTCCACATCCTTCCTAGAAACAGACATCCTCTTTGTAGCTTTGTTTCAGGGGACTGAGAGCTAAGGAGAGGGATGAGGCTCCATGGAAACTTCCCTTTTGCTGCCCATTGTCGTCAGCTGCATCCCTGGCACTATAAATCCCATTGTTGCAATTGTATCACAGCATGCTGTATCACCTGGCACGATGTTGAAAGAGATGCTGACTAGCACAGGCACATGGCACATGTTTTGAACAAGACAATTTCTATATTCACATCATTTAAAGAAACCAAATAGTTTTGGAGTTCAGGAAAGAGTAAGAACACTGATATGTATTGAAGGTAATGCACATTCTTTGGCTCTTTGTTGTGCTCAGCAGGTGGTAATCAACAACCTGATAAGATTAGTGAGACCTTTAACATTTCAGAAAGGAGTGTAGGAGCCATAAAAAAAGTCTTATAATTGACTAGTATTGCAGCAAACTCACCCAGGGCAAGAGCGTACTGTGCTAATTTTCTGTTTATCTCATCCCTGTCAGTACATACCAAACTTGTAATGCATTTTCTGAAAATAATAAAGTATCGAGACAATACTCCTACAAGCCTTTTCTTTTTGGCTAATGATGGATACTGTTATTAGATCAAAGACTCTCTGGACTTGGAATGGAGAAAAATAGAAACCCAGAAAGTTGTCACTTGATTTTAAAGAAGTTGTGCTGGATACAGCTAGCAGTGCTGATTTCATAGCAAAGAATAAACACTTACAAAAGAGATAAGAAATTTTGAAGGTAGATATATTTCCTGGTACACTTAACGGCAGCAATATTCTACAATGATGATGGCTGCTGTAATTTTCTCAGATTAACCCACGGATCATGTTGTTTTTTCCAAAAGGTAGTAAAAGCCCTACGCACAGCCAATCACTTTGTTCTGTTGCTGTATCCCAGAATTAGATATATTAGAAATCATCCAGTATTACTTTTCCTTGCAAACAAGTGTCTTCAGTGCTACAGGAATAAAATAGGAGTATGGATAGAAAGCAGGTAGTTTTTCTGGCTAGAAATAGAAAAGCAGAATTTAGATATAGATTAGAAATTAGGAAGAAGTTCTTTACTATGGAGGTGCTGAGACACTGGAACAGGTTGCCCAGGGAAGTTGTGGATGCTCCATCACTGAAGGTGTTCAAGACCAGGTTGGATGGGACCCTGAGCAACGTGGTCTAGTGGGAGGTGTCTCTGCCATGGCAGGGGGGTTGGAACTAGAAATTTTTAAGGTCCCTTCCAAATCAGACTATTCTATGGTTCCATGATTCTATGAATTGTATGGGCTGAGCTCTGTGTGGCTTTGGAGCGCACTGATTTCAGACTAAAAGCCTGATGGTGGAGCTAGTTTAGGATTTCATTCAGGATTCAGAGATGTGAATTCTAACTAACAGCTCTGAAAAGTTTTAGTATCAAAATGGAGGAATTCTCACAAGACAAATGATAGCAGTCATTTATGAGATGTGATCTCTACTTTTCTATCTAGAGCCAAAAGGAGTTATAAGAACACAACGCATGTCAGCTCTGGTCCACTGAATCTACAAAATGTCCTGATTTTGGCCATAAAGGGTTGGGCTTTTATAGGACCATTACAGAAACTTTATAGAAACATCAAATTTCTATAAGTTTGAGCTTCTATCTAACCATACACTTTGCATGAAATAATTGGAATTGCAGATGTAAAGGGATAGAATCTCAAAGTCTCGCTGATGTTAATAAAGTGATAGTGATGCACATCTACTGTAAATCGAAGAGTTCAGTGGACTGTCATGCCAATCCTCAATCCTCCATCCTCACCAACCTTGCCCATGTGCAGGAGTATCTAGGTGCTGGAGAAGCTGCCTCTTTCATCTGTTGTTCCAAACGTCTTTGAGTACACACTAGGAAAAGCCAGATTCTATGAACAACATTTTCTTTATGTGATGCAAAATTAATTTTCATGTGGTAATGGGAGTAAAGCCTGACCCTTTTTAAGGTTCTATTTCTGTAATTGAAATCCACTGCACTGCTATTTTTAATCGAGTTATTAATGAGTGTGGGGTTGTTCACTTCTCTTGCATGTCCAGGTTATGCCAGAATCTGGCCTTTGAAAACTACAGAGGGAGGTAAAGGAGTAAGATTCAGCAATGGTTGGAAGCAATTTTTGTTTGTGTGATACTAAGTATGGAGAACTGTTGAACTAGAGGTGGACACAGCTTTATTCTGGCTAGATTTATGATTTATAAGTTTAATTTTGTGCAGTTCTCTGGTAGGGAAGAGGAGAATGTAGCTTTTCTCTCTAATTTATGCAGAATCAGCTTCCAGCCACCTGGAGTTAAGATGGTGGATATGATTACACCTCTGGTATGTAACAGGATGTTTGCAGAAAAGGGAACGTGTGTGAAAGTCAAAATGGGACAGAAAATGAAGACAGACTGGAAATTCAGGACTGAATTATTAAGTGATATGAATGCAAAAAAAAACCTCATTTGAGAAATTTAGGAAAAAATAAGATTTGGACTCCGTGCAGTTTAAAATTGCATTATTGGCCTTTTCCCCAGCAAGCAACCCAGAAAAACCTCACTGAATTTGCTAGAACTCTGGGACGATTCTCTACATGAAAAAGAAGACCTCTCATATGATAATAGATTGCTTCCTCCAGAATTAGGCCCTTTGATTTATCTTTCCTCTGTCACATAGCC
The DNA here is from genome assembly GCA_013400335.1 of Eurystomus gularis. Classification (NCBI taxonomy): domain Eukaryota; kingdom Metazoa; phylum Chordata; class Aves; order Coraciiformes; family Coraciidae; genus Eurystomus; species Eurystomus gularis. The sequence goes on from VZZY01020674.1 coordinate 299,302, forward strand.
ACAGAGAAACCACTTTGGTCCTTGGCCACATATAAGCAACCCCTACTGAAGAGTAAGGTGTTGGACAGGTAAAAGCAGGTCCCCAACCAACGCTTTCACTACCTTTGAGAAGCAGGGCCTGGCACACCCATGACAGATATGAAATACTCATCTCTGCACTGAATGGCTTCACAAATTCTTGCAAAAGACCAGGCTTCAACCAGGAAGAAGGTGAGCCACAGGGTCTCTGGAGTTGCCTTTAAGGGTTACTAATCAGGGGGTATCATCAGTTTCGTGGATGAAGGGGACAATGACAGCTCTGCCTCTCCTTGGCACACTCTTGGTGATGCTTCTGCAAGGCACAGCTCAGATGTTTTTCAGCAATTTTGACATGTATAGAAGTATTTTAATTGCTTCAGAAGTCCTTGAATCTGGTTCATAATGTACAACCAAAGTTTGGACAGTAAGATCTTTGGGTAGGAACATCAAGTTTTTATTAACCTGGCAGTCACACCTCCACCCACTTTCATTTAGAGCACTGTAGAAACGTGTAGTGTGAAGATCTCAGCAGTGCAGTGCTCTGCCTTTGAACATTACTATTTCTGGCCATGGCTCAGCTGAATTAAAGGTTCATCAGAGACAAAACTTGGCCATATTAATAGGTCACAGGCACCACAGTTCCACCTGCCAGCCAAAAGACCCCAAACCACTATAGAAGAAAAATGACTTGTAGCATTATACAGAGGACTAATGGCACAAGGTCATGGAAGATCTGACCACTGTCTCTGTGCTTCTACAAAGAAGGGGTTAAGGAGAGCACCCCTGCACCACTTAAGGAGAAAGGAAGCCAAGTGGAAAATGGACCCAGAAGACAATGCAACAGAACCTCCCTCCGTGCCAGCTCACAGAAATCAGAGATAGCACTAATTTTGCGTGCTTAGCTATATTGCTCAGAGAAGCATGCTTTCCATTAGAGGCTGAATTGTGAGCCTCCAGTCTGTCAGACAAGATGATGAGTGTCAAACCCATACTAGTCTCTGTCAGCTTTGCATGGAGAAGGGAACAGAACACTGCTGACTGCTCCTGACACCATCCCATGGGGGAAAAAAAAGAATTGTCTTGCTGAGCCTACATACCTTGCAAGCATTGTACACATTATAAAAGTCTAATTTTTCATTTAAATTATTACATTTTAAGGATAAAACAATTAGTAATTGAGCTGATTTTACCTGCTATTTTAGTATTTTAAACTTAGGAAATAACATATAAATCTAAAAGAAGCCCCTTTGATAAAACCACTTTGATACTTAGCCATAGATTGAAAGCTATAAAGTGTTTTGTTGGTCAAGGAGAAATCATTATTCCAGCCAAGCCATAATAAATTTCTATGTTGTAGTTCCTAAAATATTTTTGTGGAATTTATGGCATCACTGGAACTTATTCCTTACATTTTTAAACACATAAATTTATTATTTTATGTTTTACATTAAATCACTGGGTTATGAATGTTCTCATTCTTTTTAGACTTTGTCTTTTGAAAATCAAATTAATCACAGTTTAGAAGTACATAAACTTGATTGGACATTTTTATAAGTTTGTTGAGCATTTCAAACTAAGTGCTCACAAACAATTAAATAAGAAATATCTTGAATCAATATTATTGTAATTCATTTATCAGTGATATAGAATAAATTACAGTTTTTAGAATTTTATTTAGGCCCCTCTGTAACTTCAGTGACAACCACAAATCACATACACACATACAGATTTCCTTACATCTCCCCAGTCTCCTCTGCAGACAAATCTGTTTCCTTCCTGTCTGCTCAGCCTTCTTAATTCTGTCTTTCCACACTCTAAGCCCATGTTTGCTGTTAAAACAACACACTCAGCTACTTAGCAGTGAGCACTAAGAGTGAAGGTCTGTGTACTTCTTTGGTGCTGCCTAGAATTATCTTTCTGTACAAGATGTAACTTTCTCCTCTTCACCTTCTCCAGCTATAAAATACCAACCCTCTGCAACTGAAGAGAGGCAGAGATTTATTAGCCTGTCTAAAGCAGACTTTGAGAAGTACAGAGGAAATTTCTGCTGAGCAGATGCCCTACAGAAGTCTATAAGGAGTACTATAGGAAACTATATATGTGTGTTGTGTTGTTTGGTTTTGATTTTGTTTTTTTTTACCTTGAAAGGTTGGACTAGATGATCCTTGAGGTCCCTTCTAACCTGGCTTTCTATGATTCCATGATTCTATTATTCTTTTCAAAGGGCTGAGCATCCCATAAAACTCAGCGTGCTTTCAGTTCTGCTGCTAATGTTATTAAGGTTCTAGCTCTCACTTACCCTTGGTGGTAGAGTTTCATTACATACACCTTGCTCAACAGTTGCCGCAGCCAGGAAGAATAATAGATAGAGCTTAGAGAGAGACTCATTTTAAACACAGGGTGCAAGCCCCATCACACATAATAGCTGCCAGGGAGGTGCTGTGGATGGAATCCACAAAAATTGACTCAGAAGAGTTACAAACTATGTTAGTCCACTCTGATCTTCTCTGATTTCTCAGCAACTGTCCATTTTCGGACCTTCTAAATCTCACAGAAACACACTTTGATGAAGCCCACAAGTCCCTTGCAATTCCTATAATCTTTCTTGTCTTTTTTAAGAAGCAGCTGGTTTGTCAGCATGCTTTCCGCAGAGCTCCTTCTGTCCCAACAAACAGTTATGGCCAAAAGTTAATTCAATGACTGAACTGTAAAACCTGAAAAGAAGGATTTGTATAGGATATGCTGAGAGACTTATAACAAGGACACCACAGCAGCAGCTGGTGTGATAGAAGAGATACTGAAAGATTATTTGAAGAAATAAAACAATTCAAACAATTCACCTGACAAGGAAAAATGTATTTCACCACTGTACATCTCAGCAAGATGGTTTTAAATCAAAACCAAATAAAATACCTGTCTATTTTTATATATATAACTTATATAAAAAATATATTTTTAATATCTTTATAATTGTGACTTTTTAGTCACATCATTCTGAAAAAAAAATCTAAATGTTAGTTGCAGAATGAGAGATTTATTTTAATGAGTCTATTGCACATGATCATGGAAAATCTGTCAGACTTGGTATTTATTATCAAAGGGCTTACACAGCAGCACTGGAAACTTGCGTGTGAATAATGTTTGACGCATTGCCCCATCTAAATAAGGTCCTAGATAGCCCCAAATAGGCCTGTTTCCTCAGTGTGGCAGGTCTCAGAAGTGAGCATGACACCTGGTAGCAATAGCACTTGCAGAATCAGAACCAGAGAGCAGGAGAGTGTTGTAAGCTTTTGTTAAACCTGACAGTTTAACCTACTGCTGAAAAAGGAATTTATGGACTTCTAGTTTTGATTTAAATCACTGATTTATCACTTTCATTCTATCCTGAACTTTTCCCAGTGAAAGACTTTGTATTAACAACTCCACTTTTCTTAGTAGAATTCCTTGGTGGTGATTCCTTACGTTAAGTATTAATCGGGCTCTTCTTTCAAAATCTACTTTCTGCCAGTGTTTTACAGTCATAAAAGGTATTTCCAACACAGCAGGGTAAAACTTCTCAGAAAAATAATATACACATCAGGAAATGTCATGCTGTGGCAATACGTAGAAATGGTTGAAAATTCAGGTCAAATTCAGCAAATAGTTTGAGAATAGCAAAATGGAATGGACAAATAATACTTAAACATTTTATTTAAATGTTTGCTAAATGAAACACTTCAATTGCTGATGTCAAAGTATTGCCTTATCTCATGAAATTATCTACTTTTAAAAAGAAATACTTTAAAGATATTTATAGGTAAATTAAAAAATTAAATTGCTTATATTAAAGCTGTTGACCTCAAAAAATCTGTTCAAGCAATTCTGTGAAAAAAAGATTTTTAAAAAGATTGCAGGAAGTCATTGTGGATTGTGATGCCCTCAATATTTTGATTTGGTGACTTAATAGGAAGTGGGGATGGGGAGAGGCTGTTTGCCCAGTTCTGGTTATTATTACCACAGGCTTCCCCCTGATACAGGCAAGGATGGGCAACGACCACAATTCATACCTGCACAGTAATAATGGCCATGATCTATCTGAGGCTGGAAAAATGCATGAAGCCCTTATCTAAGGACAAGGACATGGAAAGAATTTGTTTTTTAAAAATACACAGCATTAAGATTTAAACTAAAGTTTTGTCCTCATATAAGTAGTTCCATATATTTCTGCTACCCACAGTATCTTAAAAAAATTATTGCATTGTGAGACTGGGTATAAATGATGTGCATACCTAGTATGAAGTGCAGGAAACATCAAGGACATTTGTTTTAGCACTGCTTCATAGGATACCCCAAGAAGAGACACAAGTGAAAATCTGAGAGCAGACAGGTGTGTGAAAAATGGACCTGTTTTCCCTTCTGGTTCAGAAATCCTGAAGCACTGGTTCCTGGCTGCACCACAACTGCTCTTGACTATGTAGCAGTAAGCTAAAAAGATGCTGAATGAGAAGAACAATGTTTAGTCACTGTTTACAATCTGAGTTATAGCTGTTTTGCCTAGTGTAGAAAAATCCAGTTCTGTTATTTCCTTTTGTCACACTCCTAGAAGAATGACTTCTCATGGCTACAAAGGCACTGTGCTGTCCACAACACACAGCTGTTAGCACGCATTTGGATATCCTGGCTCTATTATTCTCTGATTATTATCCAGATAAATCATTCATTGTTTTTTAGATGTTCATGAAAGCGCAAATGAAAAAGGGGAAAAAAACAACAAATCTTAGGTAAAAAACTAGTTCCAAATACTGTGCAGAGGCAGAAGGATTTTATGCCATTTAAAAAAACAAGGCACCAGTAGAGATCTCTACGTATCATCCTTCAGCCTATGTTGTGCGTGGTTTTACCATGCTATCAATCAGCAACACATCTAAACATGAGGGCAATTCTACCCTCTTCATAACACCATACATTGACCCCATACATTCTTAAAAGAGACCCCAAGTGACACATTATCTTTCACTCTACCACTGCAAAGGAGCATTTCACCCAGCATTGGTGTTGCCTGGCAGATAATCCAAAGAATGTGCCTTTCCCTTTGCAATCTTCCAGTTTATCCATTACTGAAACTCGTTCCACCACCATAATTCCCATAAACCTAACTACCAGTGTTCAGACTCAACTCAGCTATGAAGGCAAGTATGTCTGGCAAAAGAATGAAAGCTGAAAAGAGAGAGAAATAAACTTTATCCAAGCCACTGACAATGATTTGTCAAGCTTACCCGAACCTTGCACTCACTCAGTGGTAGGAAGCAGCTATACAGACCTTATACTGAATCCAGCTCTTATTCTGCTCTTGGGTTATACAATACATTATACCTTGAAAATGACACTTATGTAAGTGAAGTTACAGTGGACTCACATTTCATATGCAGAGAAACAGCTGCTTTTTTAATTTAAAAAGTCTAAATTAAATCATAACTTTAAAGCTATGTTTCGTCATCTATAGAACATGCCAAATCATATGCCTGAAATATAAAACTGATGCTGAAATTCTGGTAATATTTAACATGTTCTTTATGAAGAAAACATTCTTCTTGAGCTTAGAAACTGACTGAACAATAGCAGCTTTAGGACCTCCAAAGCCGAAGCCATACAAAGGTTATGAGAATGTGTCTGCCCAAAACTACAAATCAAGAGTAACAACAATACCATATGTTACAGAACATAAACTATCCTTCACAAACACTATAAAATCCCCACATATCTCTGCCTCAAGAGTCCCACTGGCCAGTGGAAGGTTGTGTTTCATTATGCTATCACCATATAAGAACATTTTTTCTCCATTTTTAATGGCATGCCAAAACCTAGAGGTACCACTGAATGACCTTTGGAGGGTTAAGATTAAGTAGTAATGACAGAAGATTGTCTTTGGGCTAATACGGTTTAAAAATGCAGAAGCTGATTTCAAGGAGAATGGCTCCAGCTGGCTTTAAACTGCAGCCAAAAGTGGCCTTTATTGATGTTATTAGTTTGTTTTATTTAATTTAGGGGAGATGTATGGATTTGTCAACTCCCATATGACCCATTTCTTGTTGGAGTTTTTCTCTTTACACAAAAGTATTGTAGGTCCCTGTGCTCTAAGGTATTACAAGTAAAGAAATGAACACATCTAGACTGGCACTAAGACCCTGCACCCAAATGGAAGGAGAAAGAACTAGTGACCCTCCTTGTTCAACTGCACCGAACCCCCAGACTCTGGGCTTTATCACATAGACGTGCACCCACCACATCACCAGGTGAGGAGCAATTTGGGAGAAAGGCAGCTTCTCCCACAGCTCATTTCAGCAGAGAGAAGACCGCACTGAAGTGCCACCACTTCTGTTAACAGATTATTTCTTTTTTTCCTTGCAAGAGAAAGGAAAGTGGCATGGGAGCAATGCCCTCAAGCATCTACATGCAGCAGATGTGCTGGAGCTGGCATGGTTTTGCTCCAGTGAAGACACGGAGAACTTGATCAGTCTCAGCACTGATTCCTGCAGTAATGGGACCCTGAATGAAAAGCAGTAGATGTGGAGATATACCTACAGTTCATTCCAGACTTCTCTAAAATCAATGCATTAAGCTCTACAGCAGTCCCGGGAGAAAGCACAATGAGACATAGAGGAGTTCAAGCTTTGAGCTGTATAATGTCTGCATCTGGGGCATGGGTTAAAGTGTGCACATATGCAGCCTTGGACTGCACATAACTCTTTGCTGAAGATCACTTCTCTTTTGAGAAACATTAATATAAAATTATCTTAAGGTTCACTAAACATAAACACCAAGCATAAACTATCAACAGCTCCCCCAAATTTAGGAAGTATCTGAAATACTTCTAAACAGCTCTTTAATAGAATATAATGAATAATAAAACTGTCAGCCTTCCTTTCCGGTATTGATTTCAGAGAGATTTTCCTTACTCCATTAAAATTACCTTTTCAGATTCTCAGCAGGAACATTCAGACTTGTTCAGCAGAACTTAATCAGAGCCTATGCCTAGTTTACATGGAAGCTTATGTAGACTCTTTCAGTACGGTTATGAAAAGATAAATTCCCTGATCACTTATACAAATACTCCAATCTCATACTAACTTGTAGAATGCTCAGTACATTTTGTCTAATCAAAAGGAAAATTACACAAAGCCAAAATGGAAAAGGTTTATAACTACATGAAATAAAATAGTGAGGCATTCCTGCAGAACCCTTCTTAGGATAAAGCTTTCTTCCTCCCAGGAAGTGGGATGCTAGAGGAGGCATTTACAGATATTCCCTGTACTTAACTCTTATATCTATTCTTCGACTTAGCAATATATAAAATTACAATTTTAAGCAATTAACAGGAATTAAAAGTCTTATAGGTGTTGTGGGTTCTGGACAGGAAAGCTTTTGCACGCCCATCTGAAGGTGCCTGAGATCCAGGAGGTGGGCTGTAGATGGAAAAACATGCACAGGTTTCTCTGCAGCACAGAAGATCTGGAGCCAAGCCCAGCACTCCTCATACCCAGAGCACAACCACTGAACAACGTCCCCTTTCTTTACCTTATGCCACATGAACAGACTCATCTGTAGGCCGGGCTGAGGAGAGACAGTGACGAGAAATCTTTCCAGGCAAGGGCTTAAATCCTTGCATTTCTGGTTGAACTGCAGATGATTACTGTGGCCATATGCTGCCTTTCCACAACAGGTGGAATACACTTTATCAGATCTGCCATTGCCAAGACAGCTATCATTTTACTCATTTCAAAGATTTATGCCCCAATTGTCCTCTTTCTCTCAGACTGAGGGCTTCTCTGTGTGGGAAATTTGGTGTGCAGTAAGCCAAGACACAGATTTTCAGCAGACACTTTTTTCCACAGTAATGTTCTAAATGCACACTTTTAGGGCCTACTATTCTTACTTTTTTTTTTTTTTTTACACAATCTGAAACAATGTGTGATTGGAAATTGGTACAGAGTATAGATGTAAAATTCACTGCCTCCCATGCCATAGACTGACTTTCCTCAGTGAAAGTCAGCATAAACAAGCTCCAATAAAACCAGCTGAGAGAAAGAAAAAAAGCAGTGCATAAGATCCAGTCTTCCTCTTCCATGTTCTTCCCTTCTCCGTCTAAAAGTTCTAGATATTTCCTAGGTGTAAGCTCTTCAGGGTCTGGCAGACCTGAGGCTTATTGCTGTTCTCTGTATTCAGATAAAGCAAACAAACAAAAAAATATTAAATATTCCACACCAGGTTAATGGAGCTGAAATTCTTTGGGCCTACAAGGAAAAGAGGAGAGTGAGTCCAAAAATTCTGATAATGACTGTTCATATTGGGAAAATGCAGTTGCACCAGAATACTGGCCTCACTCATGTCTGCCACACTGGTATAATATAAACATAGATAATATGAATAATACCATACCTGAGTCATCAATATAATATAAATTGAGCTTGTCAAGAAAAGAGAACAGAGACCAGTGCAAAGGGAAAGGGAGCTGGTACCTGCTGTTCACACAAGTGATCTCTCAGGCATCTGAATCAGGCCAGCATACACAAAAGCCACAGAAATGGACATCCCCATGATTCTTGTTCCCTCAGCATTTGTTTTTGGACTGATGTCCCTGACCAACCGCTCACTTCACACAAGAGGGGAGCCGAGAGCTGAGCTGGCCTCACTGGGCTCAGGTAAATGCCCTTTTCCTTGCATGCAGACAATCTAGAAATCTTTGTCCCTTTCACAGAGAAATTCCCCCATCTCAGAGCTTCCCTCTGGAGTCACCTCTTGAATTTCTACGTGAGCCTGCCTGCTTTCATGTTCAAACCTTGCAGAAGAGGAGGAGGCATTGCTAGGCAGAAAGTGCAGCCTTCATGAGGGGGGAAGTGAAAACAGGTGGTGAGTGTGGAGACATTGCTCCAAGCTGAGTTGACACAAAGCACCACAGCCAGACCCAGGGTCAAAGAAGCCCCAGGGGATCCATCAGGCAGGACGAGAGTGCAGCTCTGCCAGGTCATGATCAGACAAACCCTTGGAAAGTATCTTCTTGTGCTTGCAGCTAAAAAGCAGGTAGTTTGTCAGAAAAAAAAATCCCATCCCTCACTCCAGCTAATTGCATAAAGAAAAGCATAGACCAGGGTGGGCAGATTTATCATGAAGAGCACCCACATCCATTTAATTTCAGTAAGAGGTATTTCTCCATGCTGACTGAACATATTGCACCATCACATTTATGGCAGTGCCACATATGGAGAGCATAAGGTGTTGCTGTGCCAGGTACTGTACATTATTATTATTTGTACTACCACCATGCCAGGAGCCAGGTGCTGTACAACATAAAACAAAAAGTAATTCTCTTCTGTGGACAGGTTACAGAATAATAGCAAAGGTGACCACTCCTGACCTGGATAGCTTAGTCTAGATCAGGATAAAACAGACCATGCATCAGATGTCACGGTTAAATAAAATATTTGTTTTCTTCATGGAAAGGGTCTTTATCTTATAGGAGTCAGGATTATCACAACTGGAGACAGTCAGAAGGTAAGGTGAGAAGAAATATATTTATCAAACCTTGTTTATTCAGGGTTCTTTTTGAAACATTTCATTAGAGACATCAAAATGCTGAAGAGCCTGACTTAGAAAACATCTGTGAAAAGTTTAGTCCTGCAAGTGGCAGAAATAGCCACGAGTTGCAGCACAGTTAGGTACCAGCACTTTGCTATGGGTAAATTCTTCATCTACAAACACAGTGCACAGCCTAGATCATACACCAAAAAAGAAAACATTATAAATATATCTTAAAATCCTGGTGAAGTGGTTTCTTCTGAAGGTGAACATGGAAGAAAACATCCCCCGGCAGACAGCCAGGTTCTGGTTGTACTCGTATTTTAGCTCAGGTCTCAGCACTGCCAGCTATGTTCTCCATGGAAATGGACCGAATAATCCTTTAAAGAAAGGGGTTTCATCATGTTTCTTACAGCTCTTTTCTGAGGCCTGAAAGCGGGGGGGGTGGGGAAACGGGAGAATGTCAAATCAACATATTAGGTTTAGAGCTACTTTTTAAAGTAAAAACTGTGATTTATCAAGTGTTCTTACAGCACTGACTATGGGCCTCACCAACTGCAGCCGCCAGGAAGTAAGCAGATCCAGAATGGCTGCAAAGTAGCACAGAACAAGTGAGATCTAAATTTATACTGGAGCAGAATAAGAGAAAAAAAGGGAATGGTTATTTACTTTTATGAGGAGGATGTTACTGTGACATAGGATAGTACTTTGGACACGGATGTAAAGTGAACCTGGGATAAATTACATCAGGAAACCAAACCTGCCTCTTCAAGGACTTGACAGTGACACCAACATCAAGCCAGTAGACCTGTCTGAATAGTAGAGATGAAACAGGGAAAACATGAAAAAAAAGGTGCTTGACCTTTTTCCCTGTTTTGTGTGTGTATGTGCAAATTTCAGATTTTAGAGTTTAAAATTATAGTGGAGTTTCAACGTGATTAGCAACAAAGCGTGGGTTTGCAAGTTGATTATTGACTTTTTAGCTATAAAGACTTTCTGCTTCCTTCACACTGGAAGGCAACATTCAAAGCTTCTAAGATAATTTAATCAAAATATCAGACATTGCAGGTAAATGAGGATGTTCTTTGTATTCTGTTAAGATACTTTAAGTTTTGCTTTGACAGAATGAAAGTCTTCATAACACAGGTCTTTCAAAGGAAAGCTATAGCAAAGGAAAAATATCCTCTTTTTGACTCATAGAAAGCATGCTAAAAGCCTCCATCAAAAGAAAACTAAATTTCATAATAAAATATGCATATAGTTTCAAAATCTATTTCAGTTTTTCAGACCGTGTTGTACTGTATTCACTAAGAAATCTGAATAAAAACTAACAGAAACCATTGTAAAAACCTTTATAAAAAACTCTTTGGCATAATTATTTTTTGATTTGGCTGGAGGAAAAAGGGAAGTTTGAGAAATTTGGGTTTAGGGCAAACGTGCCTGGGAAGATCCACTACAGAGGCCCCTGGGTTTTGCTATATGGTCTCTCTCCCAGCGTTCCCTTCATCTTCGTGCTCATTGTCATGTATCTCAACTCCACACACAGGGTCCAAACCAATGAACTGCAGTTTCACTATTGTCCCTATAGGTTGATGGATCACAGTCCTAGTCTTTTACCTGACTAATCCTTTCTCACAGAAGGATGCCCCTAATTCTAATTAACTAAGTGGCTATGGGTCCCTAATCTATGTAAAATCCTTTCCACAATTGGTACTGATAGAAGTGCCAGGAACTTGCATATGTGCCTACATCCTACATGGAAAATGTAAGTATTTACTTAACCAAACGCAATCCTTAGGAGTATTTCATTACATGTGTGGATCTTGCACTTTCAGTATAGAAACTGCTGATTATTCAAAAATGGAAGATCTCCTGAAAGTGTCTAGTATTGGTTTTAAGATGATGAAGGCATCCTGTGGCTGAAACCAAAGTATTTTCTAGGGAAGGGTAGAGATGGTAAAGACTAAAAATTCCACCTGCTGAAAGAGAGATTCAGAGATGGTGTAGAGATGGCCTCAGGATCATTGTGGTAGCCTGCATTGATTATCAGCTAAGTAGCAAAATGATGAGCACAAGGACAGTACTCAAAAGACAGCCTCTCCGGGACAAGGCTTCAGGTGTCACAACTTGGCATACGGTTATGAAAATGAGGATACCAAAGCACACACCCCCAGAGCAGCGCATCCTGGTAAGACAGTTTTATGGATCTTCAACACACAATTACCTTTGTAATCTGGGTTGGAATTAGCTCTTTGTGCCTTGAGAAGACACCAAAACCTTTTGACAGTGCAGCTCATATGACAGTCCCACCTGCTATCCCTCTTTGAATGAGATACTTCAGAAGCCTTACCTGAGGAAAACGAACTAGCTACCAGAATGTAACACTTTTTAAAAGTATATCTTACAATTCCTGGAGCTAGACCGTGGTATGTTTACTCCTGAGATCTTGCTCTACAAGAAGTTCCACAAAAAGCACTGTTCCTAATAAAAAATAGATATAGGAATCTGGCTGGGAATTGAAAACATGAAGTAACATTTATTTCCTAGTGGATCTTATAATTGGTAAAAATAACTTTAACAAAATACAGGTCTCTCCCTCCCCTATCAGTTCTTCCTCTGTGTGCTGAGTACTGTGGGTTTCCCAAGCCCCCTCTGCAAGCTGAATGAGAGCCCTAGCCTCTCAAGGGTCTCTCAGATCAACAAAATGCCACCTCCTAATTCTTTCTCTGTTAGAATTTTTTTTGCATTGAATTTATTTGCCCATTTTGCATGGGCTGTTTTGCTGTAATCTCGGCAGTACGCAGCCTTGCCAGATTTCAAAAAGATGAGTAAACTTCTGAATCTGATAGCAACTCCAACAGAATACCAAAAAGGGGCTTCTTTGTTCTCTATAAACAGACTATTTACTTTGATCTGGTAAAATGAATTAATGAAAGGAAATGACACCTTCCAATTCTATGTGTGCAGGAGAAAGAGAAGTGGGCTTAATTTTTGTTTGTGAGGGGTTTTTTTTCTTCCTTTTTCCAAGGATGGAGTTAACTAAGGTGTATCTTTTAGAAAGTATAGTGCTCTTAGAAACAGACAGATCTTTCCTCTAGTAAAAAGTCTCCTCATAACACTTTAAGGTCCATGTATATGCAAGCAGTTCAGAGTTATTACAAATCTAAAATAGGAAGCTATTCACTTGATCTTTTGGTTCAATCCTATTAGGACCCCCCTGGAGCTCTAAATGGATACCAGCCTGTCACCGGCCTGTTGCTGTGACGACCCAGTCTTTACAGAACAAGAAAAAGAAATGATAGTGATTGGCAGACCTTCCTTACCCTAGTATGTAACACAAAAGGAGACAAAATGAAGAGGAAGTCAGACTCTTATTACAGGTTTGATGCTTCTTAACCTTACAGCACCTTACACCTGGTAAGTGTCACCCTGTAAACTTAAGCCCTCGGAAGACTACTGTTACATTTAAGTTTCAGATGTGAAGAGCTAAGTCAGGCATTAATTTATCTGTCTTCTTGTTTTAGTTAATTGAAATGCAAACAGCATTCTGAGCAAAACTGCATTTGCAGAAAGAGGAAATAAACACAAAGGGTCAAACCCTGCTCACCATGCCCTCATAAGTAAGTTTATGGGTGTAAAAGCAGTAGGTCAAGCAGAATTTAGCCCACAGCATAAATGAATGAGTGGCAAGCAAAGCAAGGACTGTGAGACGGAACTGTCTACGGTTCCTATTCGCCCTGCATGAGAAAGGAAAGAATTTGATAAATTCTACCATATGGTGCCATACTGTATCTTGCTGGCTATAAATAATAGTCTTTCTGTTTCTGGTTTTCTTTAGCTTTCCTTGGTAGCTGTGACAGATTTTCAGCAATGGTTATAAAAAAGTGCAAAATGCAGTTTCTCCACTTTTTTCCTCTTTTTTTTTTTTTGACCAGTTAAACAAAAAGGAAAAAAGATCAACAGAAAGGGAATAAAATGCGAAACTTCCCATTAGCTTAACAACATGAATATCCAGATAAAGTCTTGGTGATGTTAGAATATTATACACTCAATTGTTGCTATCAAGAGCTGTCAAAGAAAATGATTGCTTAAGGGTGATAGATACATACCTGCATCCACAATGCTTGAGCTATATCTGTACTTTATGCATGTTTTTCCCAAACTTCATAATAAATTTTGTTACTATCACATAATAATGTTGAAAAAATCCCGAGAGTCAAATAGCCTTCTATAACACCACAGAGAAAGATAATGTAAAACTTTTCTATTATCGTTCCTTTTGGGGTTCTTTTAAGAGCAATACAGTTTTTACTCATAAACTTTCAAACAGCATTTCTGACATTTGTAGTACAGTCTTGTATTTCAGAATGTCACTAAATAAATATTTGCTTGAGTAGTCAGATGAAATCCAATAAACCATGATCCTTAATGATGGTATAAAAGTTTGCTGCATTAACATGCTTGAAAAATGATATTCTCTAAAGATAATAAGGGAAAGTTAAATTAACAAGAACAGAAAATCTGGCTATATTCTGAAATGGCTTTTTAATACTCTAAGTCACAGTTCAAAACATTAATTTTCTTGAATAAGCAACACTGAACTTTTAAAGGTTTGTAGAAAAGCACTTGCACTTAAAATGAGATTCAAAACACAATAGCACGGATTCTTAGCTGATATAAGCCAATGTAGCTCCATTGACTTCAGTGAAGTTACACTGATATAAAGCAACAGTGATTTTGAGTCAACCTTCTAAAAGCTTTCCAACCTGAAATTTAGGATAATGTGCTGTTGAGACTTTTGGATATTTATATTTACAGCTCTGCACCATTATTCCTCTCTAACCACTCACTTCCAAACCGACACTCATCTCCAAAGCAACATGGAAAATAAATACGTATATGTGTTATTCTTAAAGTAGGGATAATATATATATACACAACATTTATTAGAATTTTAAAAAACAAAGAAGTCATCACAAACTTAATTCTATATTTTCTTTTAACATTTATACAGCTTAATTTCCCACATACTTTAAAGAAAAGATTGTTTAGTAACATGTTGAATGGAGAAACACTTATTGCAACATATGTATATACTGCCTGAAGAAATCTGCGTTCATAGAAACAATGAAAACTTTGTACCTGGAACATATGTAAAATTTGCATGAAAAAATACTTGTTAGCCAGGAAGGAGAGCAAAAATATTAAAGGTGTCAAAAAATAAATTCTAAAAAGATTATATTTCATTTTGTTCCAGAGAAAGTATTCCGAAATGTACTGGGTTTTTTATGTCGGTAGCCTAAACTATCCCACAGTAGACATTGTTAATCATTGTCAACTGAGAAGCTGAAACGAAAGCTTCTTTTAGAGATGCTTATGCTACTTTAAAAAACAAAACTGAACTTCTGTAATTTAAGGAACAAAAAATTGAGTCTAATTTTTATTTTATGCATAAGCTGAACTCATGTCCATATATTTTTTTCCTTACAGTATGCAAAAGTTTTCATATGGCAGCTTTGTAACTGTACACTGAGATTTTAAAAATGAAAAAACCCTTCAGTTTACCTGAAACTAATGTATTTATTTTGCTAATGTTTCAGTAATTCAGCAATCAAACTATGTTTTACACAGTTTTGTCACAAAGACAAATTAGTTGTTTTGTTAAATTACCACCAATGTTCATATAATGTATTTCCAAACTACTTATTACTAATTTCAGTACGGAGAAAGGAAAGATATTTAGCAGTTCCTGTCTTGAATAAGAGATAACTGACAACACACTTTCATGACTCAGCTTTTAATTATTTTTTTTTAATTAATGCACATGGAAACAATGGTTTATGAAAATCTATTTCTTTTTACTCTTATTAATTTAATATTTGTATTATTTTATGAAAAGGTAGAAAGCAACTGTACAAAATGGAAAACACAAGCACAAAGAATCTAAAATCTGATCACATTTTTGTCTGCATTCTGCACAGCAAGAATAATTTGTACTATAAACATAATACTTTAGAAGTCATTTGTTGATACCTTTATTTTATTACCATTATTGCAGCATGATAATAGCAGTTAGCTGTATGAAGTTGCCTTGCATTTTCTTCCTTTCACACAATTAATATTATCAGCCTTAAACACATACCAAAATACCAGAGTTACAGAAGCATGCTGGGGCGGGTTAAACCTCTGGTATTTTTTCCTGGCTGGTA
This sequence comes from Eurystomus gularis, assembly GCA_013400335.1. Lineage (NCBI taxonomy): Eukaryota > Metazoa > Chordata > Aves > Coraciiformes > Coraciidae > Eurystomus > Eurystomus gularis. Next base: position 315,081 of record VZZY01020674.1, read on the forward strand.
GAAGTTGGAGAGTATTCCCTGGAAGAATGGAATTATCTCCTGTCTGTGGGATGAGCAGGGGCTTTGCACCACCTCCTGGTGCACTGGGGAACAGCCAGAGACCAGGGCTCTCGCTGACTGATCCCTTTTCACTTCTGTGTTTCTCTTTTTCCCTACTTTTATCCCCATTTTTTTTAACCCCTCTTTAAGGCATATGGTCCAATAGCGCCAAAAGCCCTTGTCCTGCCCTGCTGTCCCTCAACCACAGGGATGAAGCGAAAGGGCTTTACCCTCTTGCTGCCCCTCTGAAAGAATACCTCTGCAGATATAGCCAAAAATATGGTCATTGCTAACACACCCCTCTCTGGAAAACACAGAGATCCCAGAGGGATGGAAACTCCCTGAGCTTTCATGGAGAGGTGTGCTCCAGAATGGGAGTGCTGGGTGACGTGGCCCCGGGTGTCAATTCTAGGCAGGGTCGTTTGAGCGGGGCCTTTGTCACAGCCCTGTCTCCTTGGCCACTAGCCGCTTTCAAGCTTTCATCATCCTGAGGTGCTAGTTTCTAGATGAGTCCCCAGCAGTCTGGTTGGAGGCTTGCAAAACTGAAGAGAAATATTCCTGTAGGCTTTGAGTCAGGCCCAGAGCTAATAAACTCCCAGCAGCAGACTTTTCCTGGGATGGGTTAGTCCTGCCTTCTCTTAAGCTTGTTGAACAGCAGCCTACATAGGTCTAGGGGTTTCTACCGCAGAAAATGAATTAAACAGAACAAAAGGAAAAATTATGAAATCCCAGAGCTCCTGGACTGAATCCTTGTCTCTTGCACTGACAGAGCCACTGTGTGATGGGGATTTGGCCCTGTAAGTCTAGTAACAGTGTAGAGCAAAACAAAAGAGCTAATAAAGGGGTTTCATCATCTCTTTGGCGTTGCACTCCCAGCTTTAAAACAAAACAAGGCACAACCACTATAATACCAGAAAAATAAATGCTTTTCTTTCTTAGGTTCATAAAACACTCATTACCCATAATTTATCATAATGACATGCTGTATTCAGGCCTCTAGCTAGGTTCTGGCTGGAAGTGTAAAGAATTGGCTTCTCATAGCTCCCAGTACTGCATCCAGTATGTACTTCAGGATGTAAAATTGATTATCAAAAATAGAAATCTCGTCATTTCCTTTGTTTTTGTCGTGTTGAAAAGCCTGTTAGTTAGTTGTTAAGTCTGTGCATTTTCTTCTTCCCCTAAACAGCTGGCTATTCAACTCCATTGAGGTTAATGGGTTCACACTACAGTGAAGTCAATCTAGCAGCTGCAAAGTCATTAAAAAAGCTTGACTAAAGATTGAACTGATCCTCGTTAAAGACTTTAGACCACTACTGAGGTCGTTAATAAATTATATGTCTTAATATTATATAGTCACAACAGACCCCAGGATATAATATATAACATGGATTATAACACAATCTCTCCTTGTTGAAACAGCAGTTGATATGATTTCTAAATATTATTCTGAGATTTAAAGTAAAAAACCCCACAACACCATAAACACTTTAATAATAAATTTCCAAGGTATATAAGCCCATATAAACATCTTTGATGCTAAAAGTAGGAGTGGAAAGAGAAAGTGAGTGTTAGTATATATCCATCATCCCAGCCAACTATGACATTTAAACTAAGAGTACAATTCTGCTGGAGAGATTTTGTTCACCTGCACATCACTTACACTGAACTCTGATAATGGGAGGTTGGTCCTTGATCCAAAGTCTATTTAGTGAGCCGTTTTCTACTACTTTCAGCCTACAGGTCAAATTGGATCAATCCCCAGGAGACACCATGCCTGTTGGCATCCTCTATTTCATGTGTGATATCAGGTCTGTAACAGAAAAACACCCACTGGATCTTGGAGTAATTTCTACTTCCTTCAGATTGGCTCCACACAAAGCATACATACCCATACCAGCTTGCTCATGCCAGTGGCTCCCTTCCCCTCATCCTCTGAGGATGGATAGTCAGTCTGGCCAAGACAAGTTCTGCGCATCCTTGATATGAACTGCGTTATTTTCCAAAGCCCAGGGAATTGAACAGACAATAGTTACTTGCATACTTAAGACAAGTATTTTGCTTTCTGTTATGACAAGTTTGACCATTAAGTGTGTTTGATGTTGCAGAAGTAATCACTACTGACTGCTCCTCAACAGGGCATTTACACAACATAAGCAGGACACCTTCCCACATGCTTCAGAAAATGGGTTTGCTCAGACAAAAGTGGCAAACCTACAAAAACCTCCCCAAGTCTGAGTGGACATCATTATAATTTCCTCATAGAGGTGGTCCTCAGACTTTAATAACTATAATTTTTGATGAGTGTGCAAAGACTGTGTAGGGAATTATGGATTTGCTGTAGAAATCACAAACAGGCTTAAAAAGAAAAACTCCAAAGGAAAACTCTCAATAAAATTCTGTGGGCCAGACTGTGCTCACTTTCTGCTGAGCTTAGTGCAGTGGTAAGGCTGTCAGTTATGGCTCCCTAACACATCCCCATGGACTGCTCTAGCTTTCACCAGATGGCAGTGGTGCCTCAGGGACTATCCATCAAATGAGGTTAACAGCAGGCTCTCCTCCCCTCTCCTGACATGCCTACCAAATGGGGGACTTTGGGGAGCAAAACATTGCACCTTCTTTATCCTGCTCGAGACTCCCCCATTTCCTATGGTATCCACAGGAGAATGTTATAGGAAATCCTTAAATCCATAGGACTACCTGAACAACAAAGAAATCAACCCTAAAAAATAAGAGGTTCTGGTTTCTGTAGTTAGATCTATGGATTTCTGTGAAATTCCATAGATCCTTTCTGGTGCTAAACTCAAAAGGACTTTTTCTATAAATACAAGGACAAAGAATAGTCACATGGAATCAGATCTTAGAGATTCCATTTTGCCACAAGCCCTGTATTTGGGCTAAGTCATCTGCCCTTTCCATTGTTCAGTCTGCACTATGAGCACAGTATTTCCCCTTTAAATAATGTATGATGGGTTTTAATTCAATTGTCATCTGCAAAGTGTTAAGGCTGAAAAATATAATGGAAACACCTATCTGAATGTTTATATAAGTATATATTCTTGGAGTACAGGCAATATTTATATTCATAATTGTGGAAACAGACTGGACTTTCCCGTAAGAGGTTTCCACCCACTTTCCACACTCATTCATAAACTCATACTTGTTTTGGTTACAGTGAATAGCCTATCATTTCTCCTACATAACAAAGCAATTTTCCCAGTTTCATTCTCAATTTCCTCCACTAGTTAGAGTTTGGAGCAGGTAGGACTGAGAGGATTCCACTGGTAAACCCTACCTACATGTAGCAGATATGAACAGATTTTTCACTGCATCATTCTTTTACATAATGAGCTAAAGGGGTGTCAGGACAACATATGGGGAAACCCTATTAAGAAATTTCCAGTCAGTGTATTAATTCACCCAGAAATGAAAGAGTCCAGCCAGGAGGTGCAGACCAACTTGGTTGTCACAGAGAAGAATGGATTGGGAAACTGTACCTCAGCAGACACACATATGGACACAAGGTATTTTCTTCAGAAAGTTGCCTTTTACTCTCTAGTGGACCAAGAGATCAAGCAGATGTTATTCAAACTGTTGATCTGGTTGAAGAGTATTAACCTCTATATACACATCCTGAAAGAGAGGCAGATACACATATATAGTGGTACACACACATAGTTTAGGTGCACTCAGCAGAAGCATGCTTGTGATCTTCTTTGTTCTACAGCCCTGGTAAAGGCTGAAGGTTTTCCCTGCTTAAATAAAACAACTGTAATGTTAAGAGAAATGTTGGCTCCAGTGGCACTTCCTGCTTCTCTAAGTGGTGGAAGGTGGGCAGAGAATGGCCAGTGGTATGTGGGCTGAGACCTGGCACCACCTCAACCCTTCTGAGCTGTGAGAAATAATATATTCTCTTCTGTGATGTGAAATACATTCTGAGGCACAGGAGAAGTCTTGTCTGTTAGACAGAAGCACAAAACAAAAGGAAGGGGCTGGCCTGTACATGTTCTGTTTATATGCTGAATTTATATTCTTGCAACACTGAATTTTGAGCCCCAGTTTCATCCCCAGCTCACCACAATCCGGCAGCTGTGCAGACATACATGCTGTACTGCACGAGCAAGGAAGAGACACATTTTTAATAAGTTGTTCTGACATTTCTACACTATGGCATTTGTATTTATTACAGCAGACCATCACTGTGCACATTGCAAATCAATAAAGTGAATGTGAAGCCCTTCGTAGCACTCAAAGACTTGTCCATTACTGTAATATCCAGTTGTTTACAGTGCAGTAATGAGGCACTTGTAGGCCTCACTCAAATATGGCTTTCATTCTGCAGCATGATCAAATGCCAACACGCTGAACAATAGTTCCTTTGTGGATCAGGTATATACTGATTTAGCCTTGGATAACACTACAGAAGTCAATGGGGTTGTAGTTCACTCACATCACCCAGTAAAGATAAATCAAGTCAAAACCTCAGACCCAAGTAGTTTCCAGAATTAGGGAACTTTTTTGCCCCAATCCTTTTCTATTAGGAAGAAGAATTTAAAGAGGAGTGAGAGAACACAAGGAGAAAGGAGGGGTGGAGACAGGAAAAATATGCCATCTCAGCCGTGCATTGGCAGTTTACATAAGAGAGGTCTTGAACACAGCTCAAAAACCTATAAACCTATTTCACAGCTTCTTTGGCTGAAACAAAGTCTGAGTAAATGTCTGAATTTCATTTCCTAACATTACAGACTGATTCTGCATAGGCAGACAGCAGAGACACTTGCTAATTCTCTTTGCCGTGTTCCTTGTCCCTTCACATGTCCTGGGTGTGGGCTGTTAAGTGGTCATTGAGCAAATATTTTGGAGAGTTGCATTTCATCTCTATGGAAACAGGTAAACATTAATTTGAGAAGGTTTTAAAATTATTGTCATTCCTTGTTTCCACGTAAGAAATATTAACCCTTGTGGGGAAGTGCTTGCTGGCTACAAGTGGAGTAATTTCATCCCAGGTTTCCTGGAAGGAGGCAATACATTCTGAATATGATCTTTTTTTCTTTTCCTACCAGCAAGATAAATGGTTTGTGACAGGTATGAGGCTTGAACAGCTACAATTTTGGGGGCAATCTGGTGTTGCACCGGGAAACTTGAAACCCAAAGAGCTGGTTTGCTTGCAGATCAGAGAGATTTCAATGAGATGCTATAAGCAGCACAGGCTTACCTGAAACAGGGCTTTGTCCTCTTGAGCATCTTCTATGACCATATTAAAGGTAAAAACTGAAATTTGTTATGAGAAACAGGAATAGGTGGAAGAGAAGTATTCCAAATTCTCTCTGTTCCCAAATGCTCATTTCCTTCTGGCATTTACTAATTTCTTCAGAATTTCCCACCTATACTTTCTGTCTTCAAATTTCACCCTTGTTGCCTTTTATTTTTGGACTTTTTTCTCTCATTTCAGTCTCAGTGTTCCTCCCAAGGATTCCCCTTTCCACAGCTCCCTTAGCTTATTTCTGTCACGCACAGCTCCTCCAGTCACCCTCCCCTAATGGACCTCACTCTACTCCCAACCCTTTGTCATGTCCCTGCAGGAGAAGGCTTTACTTTACTGCTGTTCCTAATGCCAACCCAAACCACAGCCTGTTTTGCAGCATCCCAGCTCTGGTGCAGGGTCAACTCAAAATAAACAGCCCAAGCAGGCTACATCGGCAGCTGCCCACAGATGTGGCTAAAGAAGCCAAATTGATCTACCCAAGCACAGAATAGGAATGGCTCCACCTGGATCAGATCTCTGATGTTTGAGAAGTGGCAGTAAGAAGGTAGGAGAGCAGATCTGCAAACCATTACAAGTGCCTCTGCAGAAAAGCTAGAAGCTTAAGGAAACTGAACAAGTTTTTGCTGGGAGGGTCATGGTTTCAGTTACATTGTGTTGTTATTGTGATACAGCAGTCAGTTTTTCACCAGGTTATGGCTTTCGCATGTGCAGTGGATATACTTCCATAACAGGATGTTATTTGCCCTTTAACTATGCAGACTGATTTTGTGAATCCAACATAAACCATAAAAAAAACCCACTCAAATCATTTTGTTTAGTTTTTCTTTTGCATCCAAATAAGTCTGTATTTGCTGATTTGTGCATGCTAAGATTTAATGCACACCTGCAGACTATCTGCTTAGCAGCGAAGCAGCAGAGCTGGTATATCCCATATACATCAGAGTAACTGTACCTACGTCATCTATCTGTCCAAGATTTCCAGAAGCCTGGTAAGAACAACAGCAAGAACCTCAAGCCCTGTTCAAGCTAAAACACTGAGCAGAAAGAGTACATGGCCTGGCACGTAGCCCTTGGTTGCTGAGCTTCATTCAGCTTCATGGAGCTGCCATAAAGCATGTAGATAGTGATATCTTTCATTCCCAGCTCCTCCAGATGGTCTATGACAACTGAAGCTGTGGCTGGCACAAAACTCGTTCAAGAGCATGCAAAACCAGCCCTGGAGCTGAAAGGTAGCGAGTAGCACTTGTATAATAGCAGGCTGTGGAGCAGCTTGATTTGTAGACTGCTGTAATCATTGATATAATGCAGAGTGGAAAGGGTGAAGACAAGACTTGTCTGAGCAGGTAGCTACAGCAGCAAGGCTAGAGCCTCAGTGACAGCTTCAGTCAATGAATGACGACTGTCCCCAGGTCAGCTCCTTGTCTGAAACCAAAGTATTTCTCAGAAGTCAGTAGCTAGGCAGGGTTGCCTTTCCAAATTGTTATAGGGTACTTACAAGGAATTGCTGCTTTATCTGAAATTACATCAATTTGCTTGCTTTAACTCCTTTTTGTCTTTATTTGCTAATCTGCGTATTATGGTAAATACTATATTTTAGGCAATTTAAATATATGTGGGTTTGGAATCCTCTACATTTCTTTATACGTACACAATCTATAAAATTTACATCTTATTCAGCAGCTCCGAACAAGCTGCTTGTAACTGGTGTCTGAACTGAAACTTATTTCAGTCACCTCAAAAGCTGTGTTCTGAGTGTGAGGACTCGGTGTATCAGATGGGAGGCAGCAAATCCTCCGGCTAACAGGTTCTCTGTGTTACATCAACCCCAATTTGGTATGGTCCCGTCAGAAGGAGTATTACTGCCTTAGAGCCATGCTATTCTGTTTCACAAATCCACACTTCTTTAGTGTGTACAAATAACAAACTCCCTTGCTACCACTCCAAAAATATTTAACAGCAGCGGCTCCAGGGATCATTCACATTACTGAAATGTAATTAGTCCTACAAGAAGTGTATGAACATTTACTGGTCTATTATAGTAGCATAAAGAATAATTACACTGCTTGGATTTTTTTTTTTTATTTTTTAAACACAGCTGTAGAAGTACATATTTTGCACTGTCAGAACATGGAAAGGCAGAGAGATTTGGTAAGCCCACAGATGAGTGTTCATTTGACTCATGGGAAGATGAAAATATCCAGCCCTTATAAGTATCCTGAAAAGGGGACAAATGTACTGCAACAATTCAATAAAGTACTTATTCTAATCCTTATAAATATGCACCACATGTATCTTTTATAACTGTTATGTTTTGCAGTATTTAGGCAATAGTCGGTTATTGAAGGCTTTGTCAGCTATGCTTCAATGGATTCATAAAAGCACCTTCCATTTAAAGAAAGAGGATTTCATAGTAGTGGGCAAAATTGTAAGTGCTGTCAATGGCTACATTTCATCTCATTGATTTACACTGTGTAGGATGATCGTGCCTGATCTGAATCACATATGCTGGAGATGTGCCTCATTCTGTGTAAAACAACTGGATTTCACAAAAGAAATGAACTAGCAAACTCTGCTAATTCTCAGTGTGGCAACTCTGTCCATGGAAAGCTCACAGGGTTATGCAACAGTGAGTGGAAACCAGCAAACTATGAGTCTTCAAATGATGTGTGAAAGCTGTCGGGCCAAGGTACACCTACTTAATTAGCAAGTGTTCAGTTTTAGTGCAGAACATTGTTAAAAAGAGGCCTTTGGGCTGTGACAACTTCTAAGTACAGCTAAGCAGAGGGCATTTCAAGACGAAACTTGCAGACTGGAGTGGTTGGCACTGTTAGCAAAACACTACCAAAACCTATCTGTTTACGTTTGCTGGGGCTTGTTCTTGCCCTGATTGAATTGTCTGTAAGGAGGGAGGAAGCACTGGATGGGTTATAACCTGAACTGTGTAAGTGAAGTTGTTGGTGGAGCAAGGTGAGTGCTGTTTTGCACACAGTGTCTGTGATGATAAACAGCCTGGGTTTGGCACTGTAGGACTGGTGGCAGCCCAGCATCTTGGCATATCAACTTTCTTTTTTCCTCCTGTCTGGAAACTCTCTGTGTAATATGTGTTAAAAAGGACAATGCCTTTTGGGGATTTAATAGTTTAGGGTCAAACTCTGCATGCATGAAGATATGCTTGGACTTTGTTATGGTATTCACAATCAATGATTAGAGGTAACACCCTGGCAAACACATACTCCACCTAAATTCTGCTAGCAGCAGTAAGTCAGAAGGCAGAGGTTTGGATTGCCTTGCAATTCACAGCAGAGATCAGATTGAGAGACCACATTTTCTCTCCTGACTTATTTTGTATTAGTCCTCAAAAGTTACATTTCTATTCCTCCAATAGATGAAATAAGGACATAGTTTTGATACTACAAGAAAGATTTAATTTTTATTTTATGTCTCTCAAACAGGGATTCAGTCTGTGAATTCATGTAGAGTAAACACACACCTCTTGCCCCAAAGTAGAACTTTAGGGCAAGCACAGAGTGAGGTTTTTTTGATCACTTGTAATAGCTTAAAATTCCAGCGCAGAGATGGGCTGATTATCTGAAGTGTGCATTGCACAATAAACTTTCCACCAACTGAAAGGATCCTAACAATGGCATGCAAAATACTTTTAGCACAACTAAAATTTTTGGCATAGGAGAAAGTTGAAAAAGCTGTCCTGGATTTTAAATATAGGATATAAGCCTAAGCAGATTTAAAATATAGGATGTAAGCCTAAGCAGACAAGAGGTTAACTGAGAGCACAGAAGAACAGGACAAAGGAGCCTGAGCAAGGTCAGAGGAAGGTAAAACCTCTATGCAGCGCGGCAGAGAACCATGCTGAGTTTGAGTCCCAGAGGCAATACAGATGCATCAGTGCACATGTTAATAAGCTTCATCTCAGTAAAAACTATTAGCATGGGCACAGCCTCCTGCTACACCAATTATTCTGCTTTGAGAGCTGGTTTAGTTTCTTCAAGGTGCTCCACTGCAAACAACCATGCCCTCTGCTTCCATTCCCTACACAGCTTCTTTACTATCAAATAAACCTGTGGTATGCAAAAAAAAAGGACATGGCTTAGCTGTGGCTCAACCTTGCTTCCAGTGCTTGCTTTGAGGATCCCAGAGCTATAACAGCTTGGACTATGTCTGAGGAGATCCTCATGACATTTTTGCCTTAATATGTCGAGGGTGACAGAGTGTGGATTGGGAATGCTAGCAGGAGCCCTTAAAAAACACAGAGCCAAGGCTGGCTAGAGCAGGGAGCTGGCAGCCAGCTGTCTGCAAGCAGACACTGCTCACCTTTACCCTCACCCTGTCCTATGCAGTCAGCCCTGGCTGATGATGAGTTTCCTCTGTGTGCTGCAGGCCTAGGAGCCAGGATCTGCCAAGCAAGGACAGCTCTGGCATACCCGGCAGATGCTCTGTGGCTGTAACCCATGGCTGCTGCAGGAGCGAGCCTGCCTGCAGGCTTGGGCAGCTGCTGCCCAGCCTCAAACACAACAGGACTCGCCTTGGATCACATCTGCCCCAAAAATGGTTTGGCTGAACTGGCTATTTCAATGCACCTCCCGTGTTTCTGCCCTCTCCCCCACATCTTTGATGGTGTCAGCCCAGGGATTCATTGTAAGGAGGTTCTGGAAGTCCCCAGGGAAGGATCTGAATTCAAATGGAAAGGGTGCATCATGGCCAAGCACCTGGAAAGGGCTGACCCTCTCCTAAACCCAGGCATCACTGACTCCTTCACTGCCCCACAGAAGTGGCCTGGTTAGGTAAGAGATGCCGCCAGGGAAGAACATATGTTCTGAAGCCAAAGAAAATAAAGCTTTAATCATAATTATAAGGTTATTGCATGACATTGCAAGAAATCATCAGGAACTTTCCAGTGTCTTTCTCCTCAGACTTATTTTAACTGAGCTAACTTCAAGTAAGTTTTCTGTGAATTATAAGGCTTGCTTGGGGGACAATTACATCCTTTTGATGTGTTTTATGCTGTCATGATAGATATATATATACTAGCCTTAACCTCTTAATGCAGGGGTTTTGGCACAGTTCAGGAACCAATTCTCCTGCTTCCACTCAATTTACATTTAAATGTAATAGCCAGTACTAATCATTTTTTTCTTGCACAAAGGGCCAGATGTAAGAGCAGGTCTGAATGTCTGAAATTAGATTTTGGAACTGAAAGATAGATCCTTTTAAATGTTGATCATTCTGCAAAGTCTCTGAAGTTCATGGGATAAGAGATGGGGGAGCAGCAAGAGCAGCAAATGGCTGCTGCATTGGACAGACTGGGGAGTCGGGTAGCAAGTAAACACAGTAGTGGCACTTTTTCCAAAAGGTACTGTGAATTCATCCCATCTCTGTTGCCATCCATTTCATCCTGCCATATATAGAGGCAGCTTTGAGTCTCAGAAGGGAAAACAAGCCTTTTACCTCAGCCAGCCCTGGGAGGGCACACTGTGGCATTAGGATCAGGGTATAGACTGAACCATAAAAAAACAGGGAAAACTACTCATGTTCTGAGATACTGCTAAAGCTTATTAAGGAGTTTCCTACTGAATGTGAGTTCAGCTGAGGCACAGTATTGACACAAGTGACCCAAACATGGATAGCGTGTGGAGAATTCAGTGAGAGAAATTGTTAAATATAGGGCATGGAGAGACATGTGTTGCACTTTTCCTGGAATGAGCATTTTCTGAACACTTATAGGTAGCTCTTTTCCTTATTTTCGTGACATGTTAGTGCCTGGATGGAACAGCTGTAAACACCAAGATCCCACTGTGCTAAGCACAAACTCCACCCTTTGCCTGACCACAGATACAAGTGTACAAGTATTCACAAACCAGGAGTGCTCTGTGCGTGGACCAGCCGCCAGTGTGAGCAGCACACCACTGACATGAAGCAGTCATGTGTTATCTCATGAGTGTTATCTCATGCTGTGAATCATTCTCCCTGTTGATCTGTGATCTGGTGATCTCTCTCTGGTGAAGTATTCTTCCTGTTAAGTTTTAGCTTTGTTGAGCCTTTTGGCCTTTTGACTTTGGCCATCCTTGAAAGAAAAGAAAATGCTTTTAAGTTATCATCCTACTAACTGTCCAAGACCTGCTACAGGTTTTCTTTTTCCTCAGGCCCTAGATTGATAAGGAAGGAGTATATATAACATGCTGTGTTTGGAATACCTATGATCTTATGTCCCTCTCAGCAGAAGTGCTGATACACTCAAATCCAGCAGAACAAGCTCCCCTGGAGAAAGTCAATGACAAGATCTCCTTGAGGATGTGCTGAAGAATCAAGTAAAGTAATTCAGGTTTCCAACATATTTTTTAAATATAGCAAACAGCAAGAAGGTGTCTTGGCAAAGGTACAAGTCAGTGGGAGGGTTCCCAGTTCCTTCTGCACTGCCCCAGCCTTTAAAGTCCTCCTGTGCTTTGCAAGACATGCTGATCTAGATATAGATCTCGGCAGGGAGCAGTATCCAAGTTGGATGTCACTGCAAAACAGGTGCAGCCATCCTCTACTGCATGCTTGCTTTGGTCTTCAGGGTGGTAGTTTCTTTCCCCATCCCATCTGGTGACTTACCATGGCTGGAAGCAGAGTCAGGCTGAAGACCTGTGTGGTGCCATGAGTGGATCTCACACCTGGGCCACAATGAAGATCATTCTGCTTGACTTGGTAAGTGAGAGGAGGAGTTTCACTTTTTCTTTGGCTGGGCTGGATGTCTGGTTCACAGCTGTTGGTGGTGGAGCCAAACACAACTGCTTGAGGAAGCTGTGGTTTGCAAGAAAAACATGGAAACTGATAGATACTGAGTAGAGTAGTGAGGAGATGAGAAAAAAAACACTAATAGGAGAAATGAAAGGTGGTCTAATAACTAGAGTACAAATAAACTACAGTATTCAGGGGCTGGGGGCCAGTTCCTGCTATCTGCCACCTCACTTTCTTATGTCCTAGGGCAAGTCACTTTGGATCCCAGCATCTGAAGTATTTAGGCATTTAATGAACCTTCACACCTCAGTTTCCCTTTGGTAAAGGAATAATGCCACTTTCTTACTTCTCAAGCAATTTACAAGAATAAACACATCAAAGTTTGTCAAGAGCTCCGGTATGGGATGACGCAAACCATCAAGTATATCTGAGCTTTTCTTGGTTGAGAAGCATACGTGCCATAAGTGCATATGTTCACCAGGTGTGTAGAGCCTGACCGGGTTTGGGGGGACCACGCAGACTCTGAGTGAACCAGCAGCATCCACAGGGGAGCTGATGCCACAGCACCAGAGATTTACACCTTGGCTGGCTCCACAGTAACATCCTTAGGCACACAAGTCCTCATGGTACCTGCAATGTTCCCTGCAGAGATGTGATATTAATTCACATCCCAGGCCCATGTGCAATAATTTTTCCATGGAGACAAGCCCCAGGACAGAAGTGAGAGTGGAAATGTAAGGCAGAGGAAAAATACAGACCAGCTGGAGAAACAACATGGTGGGAAAGGAGAGTTGTGTACCCCTTCTCCACTGCCACACGCAGGACTAGCAAGTACTCATGTAGTCCCTTCAGTGCTGTTTCCTCCTCATGCCTGAATATGTCAAGGAATCAAATCTTATGAGAGAAACTTTCATGAATCAGTGTAGACAACATGGAAAAAGATGGAAGGATTTGTTTTCTGCTGGCTTTTTAATGCAGACCAAGCTGAATATTGCTGTAGAATTGAGCAGCTGGCTACACTTTGTGCCTGTGGGCATGCACAGCAGGAGAAGGTTGGAGGGAGAGAAAGCGAGGGCATGTGGGGAGACACAGAGTAAAAGCACACCAGGAGAAATGCATATTAGGCAAGAAAAGAAAGTGGGCATGCCTGTAGTGAGTGAGTGTGTGGCTGTGGAAAGGGGCATGTGCGAGACAGAGAGAGAAAGTAGATGAGGGACCTGCCAGCAGCAAGTGTGAAGATGAACACCCAGTAGTGACAATGATGTTCTGGCCAATCAATGACGCTTGATGCATGGGGGACGGGATAGATGTCATTATTCTACAAAACTGTATACAAGCAAAAACAAAGCCATCTTTTTAAAATGAACATGAAAGAGAAATGACAGGGCAAAAGCAAAATATTTGCGGAATGATTTAAACAAAGAGAAGTAAATCCAAAGAATATATTTTTTCCCAACCAATATGATGTACTGTATACTTTCCGAGAGAAGAAAGAAAAAAATCAATCTGCGGCAATATCTGATGTGCCTCTGTGTAATAAACTGCTCTGCAATTATATGAACAAGGTGGTGGTGGTGACGAGAGGTAGGGGATTTTTGTGTCTCCAAATGTGCTGGGTTTGTATCATCCTGTCACCAGTTGTTCAATATTGTGATACTGGACAATCTCCAGTGTGTTTCCCAGTAGGTCAGTGAACTTATTTTCTTATCAAGCCTTAAGGCAGGTGCAGACATGAGGAAGGCATTTGCCTTTGTTTTTCTCCTTCAGCCCAGCCCAGCAGCTCCTTAGTATGCGGGGCCAGTGATACAACCACACAAGTTTCCTCCTCCCAGTATTTTCTTTACAAGGATTGCAGTGAAAAGCACAACGGGGAGAAGTTTCCTCTCCCTCTGTAAATGCAAGTGAGAGAAATGTCTAATACCTGTTATAAAAGATGGCATTTTAATTACTGCACCGCACTACAGCAGGCACACGCACACATCTGCATGCACGCACACTCGGTCACACAAACACACGCACAAAACCCCCACCCCGTGACACCTCTCCCCCCCTCCCCGGTATGAAGAAGGTCTTCTTCCTCCTCCAATCCCTTTTTCGCCTTTATGCAACCCAGGGAAAACGGGTTGATTGGAAAGGTCTCTTTCCTTGATAACAACAATTCAATGCGCCTTGACATTTTAATAGCCTGCCGTCCTAGTGAACACAATCGAGCTGAGCAGTGAAGCAAAAATCATTAGGTAAGCAAGATAATCTAAACGAAAAATCAGACTCAACTGGCTTCCCACATCTGGGGCACATCTGGGCAGAGGCTACCTCTTCCTACCCACTTCTGAACAGGAATCCTCTCCTGGGAAAGCTGTCAGGGAAAAGAGGGGCGTCCATGGATTTATATTTATTACTGGGGGAAAGCCATCNTTCGCTTATGAATATGACCCTCAAAGGGAAGAAACCCTCTCACAAGCCCAGAACTATGTTATCATCGTTATTAAGGAGCTTAAAAAGGAGCTGGGAAGAGGAGACACCGGTGGAATTGCAGCCTGATTGTGATTGATGTGTTCCTATTAGCTCCTCACTGTTATCTCTCTGGATGGCAAGAACAGCCAGTGGCTTGTAACACAACAGATTACCTGAGTTTTCAGCCCTAGACGGATGTTTAAATAAAATATAGTCCCTTTTAGCGAGAAGCTCATTTTCTCTCCGAGGCTCCCAGACTATTTCATGTCAGCTGTGATTCGCTGTGACTCTCCTCAGTAAACATGTCTTATCATTAATAATTCTTTACAAGCACAATTTCATGGAGTCTTTTTGTATGTGTGCATGGGGGGAGAAGGGGGGTGCATGCGCAAATGTTGGTCTCAGCCTCATCTTGATACAGTTTGGGAACCCAAGGTGCTTCTTTTCAGAATTTCACCTGCCTTGCCAAAAATGATTGATTACCCCTAGCAGACTGGGTGTCCGGCTATACCCAACAAATGACTTTGGCCCCTAACAACAGGCCTTGGCCAGATAGAAATCAATATTTCACCATTAAAATCTATCAAAGAAGAGTTAAGGCACCATCTGTCCCTGCCGCCTTTCCATGGTGTGTGAACATTAAATCCGACACTTGTAGTACATGAGTAATCAATATATAGTAGTTCACAGATCATTTGTGGTCCCCTTTTAGCAGTGATGGATGCTTGGAATAGTTGTGATTCATTTTGTCACACCATTAAACAAGATTCTGTCCAGTTCCTTCCTGATTTCATTTAGAGGATCATTCTTCACAGTTCATAAGAGAGAAACGGTTTTACCAATCTGCTTCTATTTCAATAAGTCACTTTATAGAGATTTTGTGTCCTGCAGACTGTAAAAATTCTGGAGAGATAGTACAAACATACCTCTAAAACTATTCACTGCATGACATATGCATAAAGTGTGAAAAACTGAATGTAAATATGTTTACCTCTTTATCTGCAAATATTGGTTTTAACCCTCCCCTTGCTAGAGGGGTCTTAAGGCAGAAATGCATGGAAATACAGCCTTGCCTAGGGCAGATATAGTCAAGTTTGGAAATGGTCTGTAATTAAAAACATTAATAAAACAACTGCAAACTCAGTGGTAGAGCTTTACTTCTGAAATTAAAATGGAGAGACCTCAGTAAAATAATCACCTTTCTTAATTCCTTCTGCTGATATTTATCCAGCTTTTTCTGAGCTGTTCATTTTATAGTGACAATAAATGTATAATTGCTAAGCATGTTTAAATGGTTACAAAGAAATGGCATTCTTTTTTTAAACTTTTCTGTTAATTACCATTATTATGCAGTCTTCTTCCTTTTTTAGAGGAGGAGGGACAATTACATATTAATGTTCCGTAGATTATTAATCTCATAAAAGATCTGCTCTTTCAGTCCCGAAACCATTCAATCAGATCCTCAGACGCTGGTGTAATTGGGCATCATGATGGGACTTCTCAGATTTAAACACTTCAGGAACTGGCCCTGTCTGGACTTCCCCTGGCTGCAGTAATAGATCCAAATAATAGAAGCAGCAGACTCAGATGCAGAGATGAAGTCAGTGGGAGCACTAAAGATCTGTCAGAAGACATCTTCTAAAACCCACATTGTACAGCAATTTTCCTAATTAAAGGACACAAATAACAGTGATTCATGCAACCAGCAGTTCTAGCCTGTCCTCTGTGGAGAGCTTTAAGTCATAATTTTTAATCAGGTTGATTTTTTATAACACATACATTTTTAAGGATCCTATTTGGCTACTGGAGCACACTGACTCACTAAACACAGAGGTGGAGGAGGAGGAAGGCAGAAGTCCATCCTCAACTGGACAAGATCCCACCAATCTTTCCTGGCAGCAGATCAGACCCCACAGACATTCAGTTGAAGTATTCCTTGAGGGAGAACCAATTTGCTGGAGTGCAAACTGTCTCAAACTGAGGTTCCCCTTCTACATTTGGCTGTGTCCCAGCAGATGGGAAGACACGGGAGAAGGGAGGTGCCCTGTCCTATTCAGTGGGCTCTGTGGAGATCACCAGGATCAGGAAAAACAGATGAGTTCATACTCATACAAGAAAAGGCACCAGACCAGTATATTAATGGTAAAATGTTATAGTTTATTTGTGTTAAGAAGGTTGAGTTGCTGGAGCATAAATCCACAGCGAAGAATTTCAGGGGTCGGGCCTGGTTTTGTCACAGCTCCTAGACTGCTGGGCTCAGGTGCTTAAAACTGCTCCAGGCAGGAACAAATGCTGCAGCTCCACATTCGTTGGGACTGAAGTCCCAGGAAAACTGCCTGTGGTTCCACATGTGGCAGCAGATGGGCCAGAGTAAGGGAGTTGTGCCCATGAACCCAGCTCTGAGGCACTGGCTTGGGCTGTAGTTGTACCTTTAATTTTTCCTTTATATATCCATCATCCATTAATTCCATAAAAAGAGCTATGCTCCTGGCAGATAACCAATTCAAAGTATTATTGTTAAAAATGAGCTACTTAGAAAAATAGGACCAGAACTTCAGCACAAATCAAATATCCACCCAGAGTTTAGTGAACATGTGCTGATGGAAGCCCCACACATGGAAGCCCCCATCCTTTATGTTTATTGTATTTCAAAGAACAGAGATGGCAAATTACTACCTACTTTCCAGAGAAAAACCCACATTGAATTATCATATGGAAGCAGTTCCAAACTTCAGCCATATGCCTGACATCCTGGGGCTGGAGCTTGCTGAAGGTACCGTGGTTCTCCTGTTACCACTGAGCAACTCCACAGGTTCAATTCAGAAGTCAAAGAAAGAAAACAGATTAAAAAAAAGAAATCCAGCAAGAAATCTAAGTTTTTACCTTAAAAATGTTGCATGGGGGAAAGAAGAAAAAATGAAAACATGCACCAGCTCTACTCTTCAAATACTATGTGGAGCACCCCTGTTTACCTGAACCTCTAATACATATAGATAGATACATGTATTGATTTTTTGCTAATAAACTGCATAGCTGTGATTCCCTTATTATAAATCTTTTCCTAAGCACAAAAGTGAGCAAAGGGAGGGGGAAGGGGTTGTAGGGTAATAAGACTAATCAGGACTTCACCATCAAAGCAAATACATCCAATTAACAGCTATTAAAGAAGAATTTTATGGCACTGTGCACAGTGAAGGCCATTACATCCAGTGGAATTAATCTTAATTATTTGTAACTGTGTACATACATGCAAAGGAAAGCAACTCACATTAATCTACATTAAACTTAATACACAGTTGGTGTATTAACTTCTGAGTCAAATTTGACTGCTAGTTTCTGCATATGTATCTGTGATGTTATCTTCAGTACTTACA
The DNA here is from genome assembly GCA_013400335.1 of Eurystomus gularis. NCBI lineage: Eukaryota > Metazoa > Chordata > Aves > Coraciiformes > Coraciidae > Eurystomus > Eurystomus gularis. The sequence goes on from VZZY01020674.1 coordinate 332,946, forward strand.
GCACAGAATGTCTAAAGACACAATTTCTTTTATATAGAGCCACTCTGCAGTTAAAAACCTTTCCTGTGATTTTTAAAATGTCAAAAAATAGACCAGTAGAGGCATATATTATCTTCTCAGAAGTCTTTCTTAAAAAGAAAAAAAAGACACAGAAAAAAGCCCAGAAGAAGCTGTACAGATTTATTATCCAGCTTAAAGGGAAACTGAACAAATATAAATCTGCAGCTTTCTGAGGTTTAAATAACGGCAATTACTACCCCCAAAATATTGCATTTCATGCACTGTGGACAACGTTGTTAAAACCACCCACAATATTTTGGACTGTGGGGATTTTTTTCCAGGTTTTCACAGAAGCTGACAGTAAATTGTGTTAGTTGGTTGTTCATTTGGTTTGCATTATTTGATAGGGCTAGCTGTAGAGGTCTGTGCTGTGGTAACAATAATGAATGATGTTCTTTTTACTTTAAATCCCTGCCTAATGAATATAGACATAAGCAAACAGCTACTTAGGATTCAAAAATATAACTAACCACAAAGCAGAGCTCTTGCTGCTCTTCCCTACTAGTGCATTCTTCAAGGGCATTTTCCTTATCAAACAGCTTCTGCATCCTGAGGAGCAAAATGAGAAACTGGTGTCCATTGTGCCCAGCAAAAGCACCTCTGATGTGGTGGTGATCAAGCACACAACTGCTTACACCTAACAGTGGGTTATATTCAGTTCATACTATGCAAAACATTAACTGTGCAGAAGTCAGTAGGTCCTCATTCCATGCTGTGTCTCAAGTTGGGATCCCCACAGCAGATGTTACCCACTTTAGTAAACATAGGTCTGTGCCTTGTCCTGCGCAAAAGCATAAGCGCTGGATTTTAGTTATTTTTAAATATATGTTAATTAACCTTCAGTAGGTACCAAGACTTTAAAATCCCATGGAGACACTATACAATATGTTTCTCTTAGGGCTAATCATAGCTAGTAGAAAGTCAAAGTCCTTTCCACACTAGCATTTTCAGATGTGTCAAAATATGCACCAAAATGCCATTGCATACCTCTGTTGTTATTAATGAGAATTTTGAGTTAACATTTGTAACTCAAATAGTAGTATAATAGTGGTAGTAAAATTGGTAGATCCATGAAGATTTAAAAGGAAGGCTTGAAAATGTCTCCTGCAGTCAGGCTATTTTCACTCCTTCAGCAATGTTTAGTCTGTTCTTGAACGTTTTAGGAGATGTTATATATCACTCTATGCTTCTTAAATATTGATGCCTGTTTATCAGATATTAAACCATTATGGCTGAAGTGATTTCTCCTGCCCAGGCCACTCCTGGCGCTTGCAAGTAAACCTGCGCAGGATACACAGGGCTCCTGCACTGCTGTGCAGTCTGGCATTTTAGCATGAAATCAAATTCTGATGTCTATCTTAGGTTTTGCACTGTCAGGGAATATCAAAAGGAGTGGTGTCACTGCATTTGCTTTAATTCAGATGCTTACTGAAGTCTGAAGTGACTATCCTTTACTCTGCCTGTATGAAAAAAAAACTGAGGCTTTTCCCCCAAGCCCACACCACTTTCCTGTCTCTGCACATTAACCATAAATCCAGACATTATGTTGTCTTTGGGTTTCTCCATCAGGAAAGGGTGACAATATAAGTACAACAAACTAGCAAGTCTCCCAGATCAGCGACATCAGAGCAGCAAAGAAACTACATGGAGAAGTTCCTGCAAAGGTGGGAAGTGCAGAAGATTAATGGGGATGAAAGGAAACAAACTTAGAAGAAAAAATGGGAGAGGCACCTGCCAAAGATCAATGTGCTTAGAATGGCCTCAGTGACTCTTTTTTGACGAGGATACGAGAAAATACACCATATGCCACTGCAAAACAGCAAAATCAGAGCTCTGATTGTCTTCAGAGCAGTTCTGCACTGGAGTAAGTTTGCAAGTTAAGATAACGCAGGTGGTGGTGACCCTTTGAGAACGCCAATGGGCTCTGTGAAGGAATGAAGGCTGCAGGCAGATAAAATATGCGCCAGCACAAATACCATCATTAGCTACATTTCTGAGGTCTGTAAAGTACAACAGAGATGTCTGTTCATGCAAAAAGTTGTTAGCAAGCCTCAAACCACCAAATAAGTGGGTTGGGATGGAGAAAAGATTTGTATACAAAGCTGTGTCTTTATGAGTAAAGAAAAAAATAAACCACAAATGGATGTTTCTGAAAATATCTCAATCCTGAAAGATTAGCCTCAGCAGAAGTGTCACTGCAGAAACCATCTGCATGTTGAAGAGGTTGCCTAGCAAGGGTTTTTTTCCTCATTATTATTTTCTACTTAGATTGCTAAGAAAAGATCTCTCAGGAGAAATAAGAGTAGGTTCTTAAAAATAGTTCCAAATCTGCCATTAAAAATTCAACATAGATATTGTCTATGCCGTCTGTACTCATACTGTTTGGATGCCATCACGCTGAGATTCTCTGCTGAGCTTGCTTTTAATTGTAAGCATCCACTTAAGTATTTCACTGAATTAGATGGCCAAAGAGTAGTGTGGTGCTTGGGGAGCAGCTACCGCAGTTTCTACAGTGTAGCTACTACTAAGGTGCAGAAACAGGCTGTGTCCACCTAGTGAAATAAAACAGGACAAGGAATTGCACTGAAACTAGAAGAGGTGACCCAGGGTGATTACCACAAAAACCCCTAGCAATAAAAGTGAAAAGGGAGTGGACTGAAACGTGATGTTTTCTGTTTTCCTCTATGCTATATGTATGTTGTTATATTGTGACAATCACTGCTGTATTTTGCCCTTTTCTGAAGTTACAATAATAATTTCTGCCATATACTATCTTTCTTTTCATCTTTTTCCCTCTGGAAACTGGATGTTCCCCATACAAATTTGTTTTCTCCCCATCTAGTCTTCCTTGCTATTTTCCCTTTTCACTGCCTATCCCATTAAAGGTCTCCACTGCTCCCTTCCCATCCCATGGACCCGCTGCTTCCCACCACACAGGATCTGAAGAATCCGAAGAGCACCCTCAATAAAGAAGACACTCTTCTTGAAAACAGGAATGTCACCAGCCAGCACATTTTGTAGGTTACTGCTCTGTTACAGAGTTTGCATATTAGGCATTTTTCTACTGTGATTTGTGTGCCTGGATGATGGTAGGCAGTAGGAGCCTTGATGGTAGAAACAACCTCTTAGTCTGTTCCTGCAGTGCCACGTCCAGCTTGATTGATCCCCAGTCATCACACTCATACAGAGTAGAATGCAGCACCCTTCTGCACTCTTCTGCGGTGCAGATGTTTACATATATTTATATTATTTACTGAAACAAATGTTATTTGGATACATTTAGTGAGGCTGAAGAAAGCAGGCAGAAACCTGCGTTAAATTATGAATGTCTACATCTGGAGGAAAGTGAGTAAAATATCAACATCAGTTACAAATTTTCATAATTCATCTTACTGTATAGAATATAAATGCAAATTGATAAAGCCTTAGCCCTATTGAAGACAGTGCAAAACTCCTACTGACCCCTTAGGATACTCAGCAGCCATAATTTTAGGTCGATAGGAAACACTGCAAAGGTGTATTGTATCCTAAATTCTCCATCACTGTAGCCTCTAAGCACTTAGATAATACGACTCATTGTTCCTCTTGACCTTTCCCAGGGGAGAGCAGAGAATGTACCATGAAATGGTTTCTTTTGCCACCAGCTGTATTTCAGGGTGGAGTCGCTGCACATCCTATTTGTTTCTGCAAGAGACAAGGCAAGTTGAAGATGTCTGTGCCTTGTACCTGGAAGGGCAGGTAATTGTGCCTTTGATGACCATCCGTTCCCAGAGGAGTTTGCTTCCCAGGCTCAGGTGGGCCCTGCGAACCCCCGTCCTTGCAAAGACAAAGAGAGAGCCAGGAGGCTGCCTGGAAATCAGTTCTAGCGTGCCAGCGGTGTGGGGTGGGCAGGCACTGCCTCCTTCTCAAGCCTTGAGAGCCAGCCTGTCGTATAGCCTGGTCACAAGCCACTGAGCACTTTTAAGTCTTGGACCTGTTTAATAACACCAGCAAGTGCATAAAATCTTTTTGTGGTCCCACAGAATAATTAAACTTCCATCAGCACTGCTGATCTTGCCAATATAACGATACCAGCTACTGCATGCCAAAACAATAAAATAGCTGTTTCTATGAGCAGCCAAATGTAATTTGAAATTTTCAGTTCTTTCCAGTTATTTACAAGTATTGTATTTCACAAACAGACCACCTCTTTTGTAGCATTCTTTAGGAAAGCTGTGTATTATATTGGCATAATAGTCTTCTTCAGGGGGAGCATTTTGTTTTAATAAAATGTGTGCCACCATATTTAATCAATCAGATTGATTGACACCAGCACGAGCTGCGTCTCCCAGCAGATGCTGCTGCTACCTCATTCTTATTCCAGTTTCATTTCTCAATCAAATCCATGTGTAAAAAACATAATGTGCTGCCAACATAATGTAATAAAACTTCAACTGAAATGCACACCACCACAACTGAAACTGATAAGTCAAAGTATGGGGAAAGTTAACTTTAGCAAAATCATTTTTGACATGAAAATATTAAAGTTTTACAGTTCAGATATGCCTAGACTAACCCTATAATGAACACAAAAGTTTCAGCAGTGTTAAAAAAATCCTATAGAAAGAAAACTTTCTAAAAGTTATTGAGCTTTTAGTTCACTCTCAGCTTTTTCTGATCTTCAGAGTTTGTCAGTGTCATTCCAGTTGGGTTTAAGCATGGGCTGCCCAAGTGAGATGAACTGTAACTGTTACCTGAACAGCTCAGGTGCCTGTGTTGAGGTGAACACCAGTTAGTGGTAATGCATGGCTCTGTGTCAGAGGCTGAACAAGTTAATGATTCATACAAGCATAGAGGGTACCCTAATCGTTAGATGTCACACACACTCTCAACTCTATTAAAGTTCATTCTAAATAATCTGTGCACTTTGTGTTACCCACATGGTACATATGGCTCACAGAGCAGTTTCCTGGGGAGTTTGCCTTTACTGTACTTACTTGAGCAGGTTTCAGACCAATGAAGTTGAGAACCCTTTTGGTACAGATGGGTCCCTCAAATTCCTGCAGAGGTTACACCTCAAACCCTGGCGTGGGTCACTGCAGCCTGCCAGCAGTGCCCCAAAGCCAGCTGGGGATTAAAGCTAAGTATTTGATTGCTTGATAGATTATATACTATGCGCATAATGTTTTCATGTGTAATTACTGAAAGAGGTATGAGAAGAGCTCCAGGTCAGCTTTTTAAGGCCACACAATAAATTACTTCCAATTCATTTATTTTATACTTCTCCCAGTGATGATGGGATGGGAAACACATGCCATGAATTCAGGTGCCACCAATAGAATCGTAGAATCGTAGAATAGTGTCAGTTGGAAAAGACCTTTAGGATCATCGAGTCCAGCCATTAACCTAACAATGCCAAGCCCACCACTAAATGATGTCCCTAAGCACCACGTCCACATGTCTTTTAAATACCTCCAAGGCTGGTGAATTTCCATACTTCTGTTAGAAGGGAGAACAGAGGGTTTAATCTGAGAAAATGCCTGGTGTTTCAGGATGCCTGTTTTTTCCCATCACTCATTTTCACTAAATGCAGTCCTGCTGGACAGTGCTTTGGACATCCTCTGTAGCTACTGTGGTTACACAAAGAGGGAGAGATGGGGAAATTTTAGGCTGCAAGGAACTTGCCACAGCTGAAAGATTTTCAACTGTTTCTTTAGGCAAGATGTACAAATGGCAAATATATAAATATAACTAACACCTGTAGAAATTGCAAGTCTGAAATACTATCAACCTCTCAGTTTTTACCTCCCCATAACACAATGAGCCCAGTTCACAGGTGGGCTGGGGGACGCCCCACCAGCAGCACTATGGCCTGTGCTTACCTGTGCCAGACAGTTGAGATCCCCCCTTTATTCCCATTGGATTCAGCACATTATGCTGCTGAATCAGCCCATTTTGCTCAGAAATAATGTTTTTCCAAAGAAGGTTCCTTTAAAACAGCCAAATGTCCCAGGTTGTCCCAGTTTCACAACACACATGCAATCACACACAGGCTCCATAAAACAAGGATGAGGATGGTGGTAGGTGGTGTTCAAGCTGACCTCAAACACAGAGCTGAGACTGGTTTTGACTGCTTGAAGCTTGAGATGGGTAGATGTTTTCACTTGCCTGTTCCAAACTGGTGCTCATCACCAGGGCTACCACACCAAAACGCCTCTGGGTGACAGAGGCGGTGAAGCCCAGCAGTGCTGGGAATGCAGTCCCACCACCACTCTCCTCCTCTCGTGCCTTCCCAGACTGGGGCAGGGGCTCCCTGCCCACCAAACAGCAAATCCACATGGGCAGTCGGAAAGTGATTCCAACAAAAGAGCCATGGAAATTATTCAGTGTTTGGAAAAACAAGTTCAGTCCACGTAATTTATTAAAATGAATATTCAGCGATAGTTTACTTATTGTCTATACATGATATAGGGAGAGGAAATTTCTGACAGTAGAGGGCTCTTTAAGCAAACAGGCTGAGGTACAGAGGTATCTGGTAGCTGCAAACTGAAGCTAAACACAATTGGACTAGAAATAAGCTGAAATTTATTAGTGATGAAAAAAATAATCCCAGGTCTTCTTTGCTTTAGAAATTAGCTGGATTCCTTAGCCCTCAACAGCAGATTAAATCAGGGTAGAAAGAAACGAGTGGTTCCAATTGGATTGTAAAGATAATTTTCATTTAAATTAAATGCACTTTTTAAAGGAAATAAACTTGTTTAAAATTGCATTTGTTACTATGACAAGCTATAGTAAACCTTAGGCTTACTGTTACCTTGGAAGAATTCAGGTACATAAAATAACCCACTGCATCAATGAGATGAAGGTGGTTTAAATTCCATAATCCTAGTTTTTCAACAGGTAGTCCAAGGAAGCAACTTGAACTTCTAAAAAGAGCTCAGGCTGTAGAGACTTATCACAAAAGCATGCAATACATTGCCTGCATCATTTTTTGGAAAGTCATTAATAAAAAAGGCAGTTGAAAGTTCATTATTCACTCCCAGCCCATTTCAGGAGTCTTAGAACATAGAATCATAGAATCGTAGAATGTTAGGGGTTGGAAGGGACCTCTGGAGATCACCAAGTCCAAACCCCCTGACCCATCTCACCCTGTCACCGAGAACCTGTTGCAGGGTGCCAACCAGACATCCTTTGGTTCCCTCAAAAAACACATGCTCTCTCATTGAGCACAATGAGCATCCTGAGTTTGACTGATTCTGCCCATGGACAGTTCACAACTTGCTACCTCCAGGAGCACATGCACTGGCTCTGCAGCATTAAAGTGCTCAGCTCTGAAGACCTCATCCCTATTAATCTGATCAAGATACACATTTCTGCCAGGAAAAACAAATAAAACTGCCCATTTTGTGAACAAGACACGCTGAAGCGGGTGATGTATCACATATTTGAAGAAAGGTAGAGCTAAATGGAGCCTGAATAGAGCTTTTTTGGAGATGGTACAGTGAAAACACTCCTATGAGGAAATAAGGAGAAAACTTTCTAAGAAGTTTTCAGCAGCGCTGCTGCTGAAAGGAGCACTGTGTCTCCACACTACAAAGTGCAGTGGCTGGAGTAGGGTCTTTTATGGTGCTTCACGTGTGCCTCAATAACCTGGCTCTCCACATGGCTTCAGGAGACAGAACTGATGGCCAGGTCCCAAGGAGAAATGGCACTATTAAAACATGGATGAGAAAGAAAACATAGCAACATGACTCGAGTGTAAAATATTTAGATTAAATTTCTTTCAAATCTGTGCAAAGACTGTTTCTGGCACAGCCCTAGCAATGTCCTTCCAGGTAGTCACATTATGTGTTATTCCATACAGTACCAATGGAACATAACTACATCCAGACTCAATACTAAATTTTCTGACTAGTGAGACAGTCACTTATGTTAGTATCTTGGTGTGTTGCCTTGTCCTAAGGTTGGTAATTTGCACCAACGATCATAAAGCTTTTCCTCACTATTACTGAACTACCCCTTTCAGAAGCTCACCGAACAAGGCACAGTTTTCCAATGCATATGTGGAGGAATTAAAGCCCAGAGGACGAAGCTCAGGGGCTGAAACATAAGTCTTTAATGCCAGGTGGAATGCTCTGGGGGAGCTGAGACATCGGTATGGGGTTGGCAGATAGGAGAGATGACCAACATGAGACTCCCATCTTCTGTAATGGAGGCCAGACCTGGCAGCTGAGTGAGTCCAAAGGAGCATCAGGCACATGCTTTATGGCAACTGAATCCCCTTAAAATTGATTTAAACTTGCCCAAGCTCTGCTCTGGTATGAGAACTATTTATACAGCATGAGGCTGCTTTGCAGCAGTCTTTCAGAGTAGAAGCTGAACACGGACCCCACTCATAGTCTTCATCTGCCCCACAGTACCTTTGCTAAAGAAAACGGAATAAGAATCAGCATCCTCCACAGAAGCCATGGACATTGCTTGTCTGACCCTGACACCATGCAGTCTCTGCCACCTTCTCATAAGCATGCTAGTTTGACTAATACCTGTTCTACCAACGTCTTTGTGACCTTTTCTACTTTTTGTTTAACATACAGTTCAAGCTTGTCAAAGACGTAATCACTGAAGTGTATTTCTGAGTGTATCTTCGTCTCTGAACAACCAAGCCCGTGGATTTCAGTCTTTCACTGCTGCTACTTGTTGCCTCCTGGTCTTTGTGTATGGTTTTTTTTTAATGGATACTTCTTTTCCCCCCCCAAGACAATATCTTAGTACACTTAAGGGCAACAGCGCTTGTCCCTTCCATGAGCATTTAAGCCCTGAAGCAGAGAGTGCTACCACTGCCCTAGCGGTCATGTTTTCTAGTGGAAGCGAGGGCATGCCGCGCAGAGAGCAGATCTGTGCCCTGGAGGCCCACAGTGAGGGTGGCGAGGACAATTTTTTCCTGTCTTCTGCTGCCTCTTGCTGCACTGCCCTGCCATTCCCCAGCACTGGGCCATGGCTGTTGACTCCTTTTCCCCAAGTGCCTGAGAGCTTGACTCCATGATTTGACCCTGGATGACAGAAAGAAAACGTATGAGCCATAGGAGTGGGCGATGAGGGCAGAGGGAATGGTGCTGCTGCTCTTCTCCCCACAGCCAGCCAGCCACGTGCTTGGCCCAGCAACACCAGTCATTCCCAGCATAGCCTATTCTCTCTGTCTCTCCTGCACTGCTGTGTCACGGGATTTTTGCATTCAATTGGTTTTGGCTGCCTTCCAAAATTTCCCTCAGGAACGCAACTGGAAGGAGGGAAACAGCCATTTTTAACACTTCATATTTCATCCCAAGCGGTACAAAAATTTTAGTGGAGCAAAAACATGGTGGTTGAGCACCTTTGCAGCCTGAGGGCTGTCTGCCCACCAAACACTGCAGGCACACCATGATCCCAATGCCAGCATTGTGAGGGGAAAAGACATAGGACAGTTTTGTGAGAGGACATGTTCCAAAGCCTGGAAAAACTACTTCATCACACACCCTCTTCTAATATTTGGTGGAGAAGTCCAAAACCATTTGGACATGTTTTGGAAAGTTTTGAAAGCTCAAACTAATAGAAATATCCCCAAATTTTGGAAACTTTTCAATTCCTATTCAGTATCCGTGGCCTGACTCCACTTCCAATACATGTTAATGCATAGACACTAAATGTCCTGTCCTGTTTGTCTTCCACACTGAGCTCTCTCCTCAGCACAGCAGTGCTTTGCAGTTGGATTGGAGAGCCTTACATACACACTGTTCACCCAAAAGTTGGCTGCAGGGTTATTTACAGCCCTCCCTACCACACAAGGCAGGGTGACAGTTGCCAACTGTGCTGGTAGATTTTGTGATGAGCAAACGGAATGCTCTGAATTTGGCTGGAAACATGTAATTCATCACATATAAAAAAACCCAAACATCAGATGTGAACACTCCTTTTAAATGCCTCACTGCTTGGCACAGATTTCTGCTACATCTGTGTGAAGAAGTTGCTGCACAGCCCAAGACTATGGAGGAGCTGGGACAGCAGTTGTGCTGCAGTCACCATTTTGGAAAATTGCTGGATCTGAGGCTAAATTTACAAAGACTTTGGCAAAGTATGGAGAGGAGGAAACTTCAGGATACCTGCTCAACCTTGGGAATAGTCCACCAAGAAGAAACTCTTCAGACTGAGGTGTTGATGTTGAATTACGTTGATTTTATCCAGATTTACACTTTCACAAATAAATCGAAGAATGGTTGTGTTAGTGCCAGGAGAGGGCAGGGAATGGCAGTTTGACTGGAGTATCCTCATCCCTGCCCATGGACAGATGTGAACTGTGTGGCCACCTCAGTATGCTGAAGAACTTTTTATACTGAAGGTTTTGTTTTCTCTCATCCAAGGCATCTCTCCTGACGTTTTTCTTGCTTCATCCGCTTGTCATGGCTTATCATTTATATCAGCAGACTGTTTGGGACTTACATATCCATAAGAATGAAAGTGTAGGAAAGCCTTGATTTGGATAAAATTACAGGTGCTGCCATGGCATAAACCAAGAATTTTCTCGTTCATATCTAGGACAGGAGAATATTTTGGCTAGCAAACCCCTGCATCAAGTATAAGAAGTTCCTTGGCATGATATTACAATCTCTGGAATAACCCATCTAATTTGATTTCTTTGCTGCACAAGAGAAACCATATCAACTGAGACTCAATGAGAGACATTCAAAGGACTGATGTTATCCCAAAATTTGAATAACGTCTCCTGAAGAACAAGAGGCAGAAGGATCAACACTTAATCAAACTCAAGATTTCATTTGCCTTGGACTAACAGCAAGGAAACTGGTTTAATTTCTTCTGTGAGAAAAGTGAGATAAATGATGTGTACATGTGTCTCAGGTAAAGTATTTGATCGCTTACCTTCTGAGTCATTGCTGGTCTTTAATCACATATTATGTAATGTTACACCCAACACAGATTACATCAAGGGGAAAAATCACAACTATGCAGCATGCAGAAACTAGAAAGTAATTTGTCTACCGGAGAAAGGATGCTCTTTCCTGCACACTCTGTGTACAGCATCATTTATCACCTAGGAGAATCACCCAGAGGCAGCAGAACAATGCTCAGCTAAAGTCACACTAGGCCAACTGTCTTCTTAGAGGTTCCTGTCCTGATAGCAGCCAAACCCTACAACTTTCCGAGGGCAAAGGCCTCTAAAGCAGTGCCAAATCAGTCAGCCCAAATAGCATTGTAAGACTTTTTAAACTCTCAGGCACTGCTGTAGCGAAGCATGGTGTTTTCCAAGCTACCTCTGTGACAGTGCTATATTCAGAGACCTATTGTACTTGCAGATCGAATACAGATCTATTTGGTAATAATAATAATAATAATAATCCCAAAGCCAAACCCTCCAAACAAGTTATTTCCTATTGAAGAAACTTTTCTGATCCTAGGAAACCTAACTGCAGTTTGGCATGTTTTCTCAAACACAGCATGCAAAAGTAGTAATATTTTATGTTGTGGTTATAGGACATTGTGGGCTGCAGCCATCTGCTAAGAGAGGAACATTCTGCTCCCTGAACATCCTGGCTGTAATTTGCACAATATTTGAGTTTCTGAGAGTTACTGGGAGCTCCAATATGGTGTGGATACCCATCAGCACTAACAGCATATAAAATATGGAAGAACTGACTTGGGTGTGACAGTGGATTTTGGCACCTTGGGATTTTTCCCCGGGCAGCAGAAAATGTTCCAGCATGAACTAAACATGTAAAAAGGTTTCCTCAAAGCACGTGCTGGCCCTATAGCAAACACAAAGCAGGAGGGAGTGTCTCGTGCAATAACATCATCTCGCTTTTACTGAGTTACAGTTGGGTTCAATTTCCTATTATTGCAGATCTTTGGGGTGGGATTTTTTTGAAGCATCCAGCCTTGGCCTAAATCCCCTCCCGCTGGAAACAATGAGCCCCCCCGACTCCCCCCGCTGCTTTAATGGCAGAAGAGCGTAGCCAGCACAGAGCGCTTCGGGAAATCCCTCCCCTTGCGCCTAGTCCTGAACAATGGGTCAAATGTTTAATCCCTGCATGGAGCCTGAATAAACAGGGATTGCACAAGGAATCATGGTGGGGAAGTGAAGCTGCTGTGCCAAGAGCCCGAGCTAACGCTGCAGCTGCTCTGTGTTACAGCTCACAGAGCAGGACCATTCCCAGGAATGCTGCTGCCCTCCTGGGGGAGCCTGCATCCCCCTAGCTGGTTGTTTGACCGATGGCCATGAACGTCTGCAAGTGGTGGCTGATGGGACCAGGCTGGTGATGATGTAGTTCATACTTCCATGTGCTCCTACAGATGACAAAGAACGTAATTTCTGAATTTGAGGGCTATTTATTGTAAGATCAGTTTTGTTTCTCTGGTTGCAAATATGTGAGTTAGTACTTTTAATAATGTGGCCACAAAACATTATATGGGATCTTCAGAACAAAACTTTACTGTTGGTTTGAAATATCTGACAAAACCGTACTTCTCATTCAGGCTAAGCTGGAGATAAGACTGGGGTGAAAGGGAAATCTATTTGCCACACCAGTCACACCCAGTAATTTCCTGACAAAACATGTTTGAGGGCCAGCTTGGCTTCACGCAGGCATCAAAGACAGTCTGTGCTGAAAGACCTGCAAATTTCAGCCGTACTTTTCTCCTGTGACTCAAAGGCAGGAATTATGGATGGAAAGGTATGTTCCCACAGAGGGCGGGAGCTTCTTCACCCATGGGCTACCTCACAGAAGGAGAAGGCATGGAGAACCAAATATGGGCTCAACAGCCTTCAATCTATGCTTATAACACCCCAGCCAGAAAACTAATCTTGTATTGGGTGAAGAGCATTAAATTTGCTGCTAACATACAATAGTACATCATTATTTCTTCTTTATCTGGGATGTTTCTGGTGTGGTTCATCATTGCTTTGCCTTGAGTCTCAGGATGTGTTTCTGTAGGCCAAAAGGAATAAAATAGCTTTTTCTTCTACATTAGGTAAACAGGCATGGTAAATGGATTCTCCAAGTCTACATTGGTTGAGGATCTGTCCCATCATCTTCAATGCCGAGACAGCTGAGGAATTCCTATCATCCTTCTACTGAGATGACTACAGCAAAGGCATAAAACACTTTCTTCAGGCAGCCCTGTGAATACTGTGCTTATTTAAGAGCTAAATAAAGAAGATATCACCACTGGATGTGTGTCCTCTGGTAGCAATCAATGCGCAGCATACACTTTTGATGAGGTTAGATAACAAGCATCACATGGAGAGAAGAGTACCATGCACACACAACCTTCTGAATATGTCAGCAATAAAATGAGAACTACAAAGGCAAGCAGTAGCTGCCCACTGCAGGATGTCTCATCTAGTTCAAGTTCAGCTGTGCAATACAACCCAACTCTCTCTAGTTTGATAACCCACACTAAAACAACAACAAAAACCCCCATATGCTGCTCTGAAGGATTAGCACAAGGATATATTTTTGTTCACAGAGCACTTTTTAGTTTTGAAAAAGGAGTTTCTTACATCAAAAATAGAGAATGCTTTCATGTTACTGTCAGCTCTATAGCCCACCTAAAATTGCATTATTACCACTGACAGAAAGACAGGTGTTAACAGCTGGAGAGAAAACAAATGTAGAACACTGTGGCAAAATTTGAGCAGAAACAGATGTGTGAGCCACTTTGTCTTTGATATTTATTTTAATAGTGCTTCTCAAATGTGTTTAATATTTATGCGGCTATAGTCTCAGCTTTCACTGGCATACTAGAGCCAGCATAGTGCATTATTCACCTCTGCCACCACTTCTTTTCTTTTCCTCCCTTCTAACCATCATAAGACAGCATCTGTAAATCTCTCAGGAAATGCCAGTTTATTCCTCCTCCCCTCCCCCAGTATAAAATGGATAGAGTTTTTTAGCAGTGGGAGTTCGGTGTGATTAGTATGCTAATACAGGAGAGAGAAAAGGAAATGGAGATGAGAGATATGGTCCTTTAGCGAAGAAAAGGAGGAACAACTGAAAGGAGGATCTCTGCTAATCAATTAACCTACAACGGACCTGATGTCATAAGAAGCTATTGTGCATAAAGGGACGAAAGTCTCAGTGACAGATGGCACTTGGGCTCATGATATTATGGGGTTACTGCTCGAGAGCTTGTTTACCTCCCATACAGGGGTAAGCAATAAAGCAATAAAATTGCTTATTTATTTTAAAGAGAGAAGTTGAAATGCTTATTTACCAAATCAATCAAGGTTTACTAAGGCAGAACAGCCACAATCCTCACGGCCCTAAAATGCTGGATACTTCACTGATTTCAAATAGCAATTATCTATTGCAGTTTCTTGAACCCGCTCTGACTGCAAAGAGACATTTCATTTGCAAATTTTGATGAAAATTGTCATTTTTTTAATTGCCTATTTCACCAATTTGAATTTTAAAACAAACGATTAACTGGAAGCTCATTTTTACTTGCCTTGGGCAAGCCCGGAAAATATTTGTCAAGACCCAAGCCTGTCTGCTTAGCATTTGAGTTGAGAAACGCACAACTGCCTTCAAGTCAACATTAGCTGTGACAGAAGCAAGACTATTATTTAACAGTAGCTGAAAATGTCAAAAACAAGTGGCGTCTGGCATTTTGACAAGACGGCATTGCAAAGAAACCACTTTTATTTTTTTCCAACACTCGGTTAACTGTAAAGCAAAACTGTACAAATACCACTTGGCTCCGAGTACGGCTTCGGAGAGTCCCTTTGAACTGGTGGAGATTAAGGAGAGCAGGTGGGTCTCCATCTTCGGCTTCCAGTCACCTTCAAGTTCTGATCACAGGCCAGACTCTTCGTGCTTCAAACAAACCCACGCTCTGCTCCCAGGAACAAGAAACGAAAACATCTAACAACTCATGTCAGGCCTCAGGCACATCAACTTGATGAAGACATCCCAAAAGCTATGGACATATGTTAATGTTTAGAGGTATACGTTTTAAGACATTAACTGGCTGTCAGAATAAAATGCAGGTGTTTTTTTAAAAGTAGGTATTGTGCCTGGGCATTCATCAGCATTTTCTGCATTAGAGTTCATAATAAAGGGTTGGCAGATTTAATTAAAAATAGTATCGTGATGAAGAGGAGCCTGATATTGAAGAAGTGCAGGAAAACTAATACCTAAAATACTTTCTTGCCATGAGATTAAGTTGGAAGTTACCGTTTTAATCAACAGTAAGACACAACAGTGCTGACGATAAACAATGTTGTGAACTGTCTCAGGGAAACAGTGCAACGGGGGGCAAGATATTGCTTTCAAGAATTTTAGATAGTAGAATGAATAGGCCTCAATAATTCAAGAGATGCCAGTGATGAACGTATGTTCGTCTTCATTGCACACGCCAGATACTCTGCACCATTTACCTGAGTTGAAATAGAACAATCTTCTAGCAGCTTTTCCTACCCATTAAGTCCCTTTAGCATCAGTCAGCATTAGGTAGGGTATCAAATCCCACAAAGATTTCTCTATACAAGTGTCAGTTGTCTGTTTGCGTCCTTCTGCAGCGAAATCTCGGCATGTGCCCCACAGGAGCTGTACAAGAGACATTAGATGTGTCGCATGGTCCCTTTTCTAGGCTGCATCCCTTAATCTGATGTGTAGCAGCTACATGAGCAACTTCACCACACCTCTCTGGGTTTCATTAGTTACTGTGACCTTGGAAATCACAAACTGTCAAAGTCTGACTGTTCATCAAAGTGTAAGTATTCCAAGCAAAGCTGATTCAGATGATGCCAGAAAGCATGTACAGTTCCCCACAGCTTTGACTTCCATGATGAGATAGTTCAGGGGGAAATGAGGGGAGTGGGGAACTGCTCCTACTTTAACTAAGCTCTCTTTCTTTCCTGGGAACAGATTAAGGGACACATTAAGGTTGTGAGGATGCAACACAACCATCTTCATTTACCAGTGAGCTGATGCAGAATAGTGAAACTCAGTGATTTTCGAATCCCGAGAAGAAATCCAAACCCAGGGATTTGGGGTTCAAAAAAGCACCTTAAAGTGGCATGTGGATCTGAAAAAACAACTCCTCCTCTCACCTTTAAGTATACTCCCATGGAGGTTTAAGGCTTGAACGCAAAAGCAACTTGTGATATCTCTGTCTGTCCCTTGATACTTAGAGGTGATTCTCCTTTATAAAGCTACATTTGAAAAAAAAACCAAACCAGCCAGTGTGTGTGGACTATACAAATACCACTGTTACTTGTCTTTGTGCTGGGCATTTTGACCTGACATCTGAACCGAACTCCTTTTTGTATCTAGCCAGCTTATCAAGTGACCACTCGTCTCACTGCTCTTCACTGTCACAGTCCCCCGGACCAGTGCAACAGACCAAAGTCCACAGAAAAACTCCCAGAAACATGTTTCCAGGAATGGGTACGTGCCTCACTTTCTGCTAGCTTCATTATTTCTTAACATTGCATTTCTACATTTATTACTTACTCAATACTACATGTCAATCATTTCTTACATCACTTATCACCATAGTGGATACATCACTGCATCGATTCATGTCCTTGAAACATCAGTCTTCAAGATCTTTCAGTTCATCTTCAAACCACTACTCAAACTGCATTTTTGCTTGTTACACTGATTTGAGGATACTGGTTGGTAAGAGGAGTCTGAAACAACACAAAGCAGTATTATTTCTCTCTCCCTCTCCAGTTTAATCAGAACAGGCATAGGTCCAACAAATCCTCAGCTGAATACCCTACAAGCAAAACACTGAACAACAACAAAGAAGTAAGATCGTGGCAAGCTTTTATGACATCAAGCTCATCAGTGGCCAACATACCGCATTTGCATCATTATTAATCAGATATGCCAGATCTGATTTTTATAAGTCAGTCTTCCTGAGGAGCTGATATACCACATAAAAAGCACATTGTAAATCACAGAGAAGTATCAGAGTTTTCATCAGCGGTGAAAGAGAAGAGGGAAGGCAGATTCTGCAGTGTGCTGCTCTTACTTGTTGCACAACATAGGAATTTTTTTGACCTGTATCACATTAGAAAAGTAAGGTCTAAACAATTTCATCCCTTTCAAACACAGTGGGCCAAATTCCCAACCAGCATGAAATGCTGCATATCCACTGAAATTGATGGAGCTATGCCAGTTCAGCTGAGAACTTGGCTTTGCATGTCAGTTCATTTAGCAATGATTGCACTTGACATCCAGCACAGAACAAGCATTTGTTTTTAAAAAGAAAACAGTGGAGTCTTTCAGTGCTAACCCAGCCTATACACAGTCCCACTTCCAAAAACAGGATTAACTGTCCTTAGCTCAGGCTCCTATGTATTTGTGCAAAGGAAGAGTAAGGAGGAGCGAAAAAGCCTATTCTTCCCTCTTTGGCATGCTGATGGCAGGTCTCACTACTCGAGACAAGAAATGACCGTCTATAGAGCAGGGCAACTTTGTTTTTCGTTAGAATCTATAACTGACATATACACTTAATGTCCTTACAGAGACTTTTACCCCCCACCCAAACACCACGGAGTCACATCTCTCACCTTTACCAACAAAGTACCAAGGGCCAGATCACCAGTTTCTCACAAAGCTCAAAAGGGCTGTGTCAATCTCAGCAAGAAGTTGGTAAAGCCATCTTCCTACGAGTTGTCTGGTGGCATGGCCAGGCTTACCTCGGTCATCCCTAATCACCAAGGAAACAACTGGCACAGCTGGCTTAGAGGAAAACAGAGGACCTAAAACATGCTCTGGTGATCATGGCCAATAGAGAGATGCCTTTGGAGAACAGCACAAGATCAGAACAAGTCACTATAAAAGCACCGCATCTTAATGCTCCCCTTCCCCAATTTTGAAACCCAGGATACAATAAGAACAATCACTTATTGTCCTTTTCTTTCTTGCAACATTAGGCAAAATATTGGAGCTTCTCCTTGCATCACTTCTATCTGGTAAATTAGCCTGCAATCCTATTCCTCCCTGATTTCTTTTTAGTTCACCCATTTTCCCTGCATAACTGCATGAAACACATCTTGCTTTGTGGTTTGATTACCAAAAAAGTATTAAATATCTGAAATGTAGGTTTAGCTCCCATAACGCAAGGCATACATTGAACTAATTAGAGAACAGAAATAGCAGAATTACTTTGTGATTTCAGACAGATTTATATAGATTTCAACACCTATTTTGTTGTATTTGCTTAAAAGGTATAATTTCAGCATTTCTACCAACAGATTGATAAAAAGCAGACCTTATGGGTGTACCTGTTGACTTGGCATTGCAAATACCCTGCAATGTGTGCACAGACACCTGTGTAACTACAGTATGACAGGTTGCTGCCCGCACAGATGTTTTTAAGTGCAAATGTCAAGGCAGAACTGCTGCCAATATGGAAAGCAAATCCTATGAACTTCCATCTGGGGACATTGCAGGTTGTTCAGGTGACACCAATGCACACGGCACACTGGACATCACCGAGCTCTCAGCTGGCTTGGCAAAACTTCATAGCAGCCCTTTCTCTCTTTATATTCTTTCTTATTTGTGTATGTTGTTTCATACCTGGTATAGTGATGGGCAGGCTAAAAGCCAACCCAAGTGTGAAAGTGCAACAGAAGCTGCTAAACTTCTATGCTTCAGAAATAAAGAAAGGAATACCTCAAGAAAATGCAAAAGTACTTTTCAACCTGGATTTTGGCTCCAATCAGATCAAGACGTGACCCTTTCCTCTTCCCCTGCATGGCTTTTAAGCATTCAAAGCACAAACTGCCAGCGTGCTGCCTGAAAACCCCAGGCATAAAGTTTATCCTTTAATTTGAGGCTTTGTCATTTGACCAGGGGAGGTAATCAGGACAAGGCTCTGGACCATGCCGCTCAAAACATGACAACAAACACACCAAAAATCCAAGCTGGCTGCATGAAGCAATTAAAAGAGTGTTTACTACTCCATGACAGTTAACATGTTGGACTGACCTTTCATTTACTGTTTAGTACTGAACATTAAGCTGCAAAATTACTCATGCTTTGCATTTAGTACTGGCATCAAAACTAACAGCATTAGATAGCTATTCCCATGGCAAGACACGCGTTCCCTCTGCCCAGCTGTGCATGTACTTTTACCAGCACTGGATCCGATATTTAACATCACTTCCACAGGTTATATTCATCCATTACCATTCGGAATTATTGGTAACACTACTCCAAAATGTAAAAAGCATATGCAAAATGTCCAGGGTGACGCAGATGGTCAAATTATGTCTCTTTCTTACATGCTGAGAGAGATAAAAAGGGAAGGCTGGTGTAAGCCTACAGGTCCCATGGCAGCTCGCAGCCAGATGGCAGAAGTACAGATGCTACAGAGGAAAAGTTTCTTTGTTTGCTCGCCTTCTAGCTGCTTACAGTAACCACGCTATAAAGGGTGGCACACGACGTGTTTCATGGGATCCTGGCAGCCTGGCAGTTAGAACATTCTCTCCAAAACAGGCAACTCTCCCTTCAACACCCTCAGGCTGAACTCGGGCAGGAAGGACACAGAATTTCCATTCCCCAGTGCAATGCTCTCATAGAGAGGCTACAGCTGAGAGGTTAAGTCTCCAGCAAAGCATGTTTGCCAGTGTGCTTTTGACTGATCTTAATGCTATGACTAGGTAAAATTACAGTTATTTCTATCTTTGGCTGCAATTTGCCTGGTCAGACACTTGGCATGCACAGCACTCTGTATTTTGACAGCAGTTAGGACTTTTGGGTCACAAGTTGCCAACACAAACACAGGTCTTTCCCATTCACTCCCTGCACTCTTTCCAACCTTCACTCGTGGTGCTGTCCTGCTGTGGGCACTGCCTCTCAAACACTGATGAGCCTCTCTTGCTACCCTTTCTTCACCTCTGCCCGGAGGCTTTTTCATTACACATTTCTAAACCTCTACTTGTTAAATCTTTTTTGAATTGATGGTCTGTGAATACCAGAATAACATTCAGTTCATATCCAGACCGGAACATTAATAAATACAAATATATTAAGAGACTCCTTGCCAGCTGTGTTTTTTTCATATTCATAGTGGCTATTTATATCTAAATCTCTGTTTTCTGTATTGCAACTGAAGTTATCTGGCTTATTTTCCCCCACCTCACATATTCCCATCGCAGATTCAAAAGGGCAAATTTTCCAAGGCTGCTCAGCATGCTAATTACGATAGAATTGCTGCTCATTTGATCTTGCCGGCTTCTCTTTTAGTATTTCTGGACAAGTATTTTGTGCAATCAATATGCCAGCTCAATGATCAAAACTATAAGGAGAGTGCTGATAGAAGGCAGCTCAGTGTATTTTAAAAATCAGTATAATTTCTTAAAGAAAGAAGAAACCTATCAAGCAAGGTTGTAATTGTATTTAATGCACATTTTGCTTTTAACAGCAATTTGCCAGTTTAAACAGCATAGAACTTACAATGCTTAATTAGTGAAGAGGTTATAGTGCTTATAAAGTTGTATCTAAAATATACCTTATTGATTCTGTATTGAGTAACATTTTTAAGACAGTCTAATGTTGTAATTACATGCTATACAGTAGCAGCATGTTCACACCAGTACAGTTAAGGCCGTGTCAGCATTCTCATTGTGAACCTTTTTCAGGGTTTGAACACATCAGTCATAAAATTACAACGCCATTTAAGAAAATACGACATCCAAGATGTGAATCCTGTATTGACATTAGTCAAATAACAATAAAAATAGTAAAACACATATAAAGGACTCCACCCAAATTTATTTTGGATGATTGCTGCCTTTGCACAACATGCTCAAAATTTCCAAAATGAAATTTAAAAGAAGTTAGTGGATAGCACAGTTTCCTCAGGTTTAGATAAATGAGTGCAAAGTGTTTTAGAGTGGGTGCCACAGATGCACAATAACCACTTCTCACATACTGCACATTTTAACATACACAAGGCTTCTTCTGTGTAAATATTTAGACTGGCAGGTAAAAGCAGCTCTACCACCAAGTGAATAATAACACCTACTCATCTCCAGTTGTATACACTTATTGGTCATGATGAAACTGAATTGTTTACCAAGTCAGCACACTGGCTACTGAGGTACCATGTTACCATGTACTCCCTACAGTTAGGATCAGAAACATATGAATTTTTATGCCATTCATGCCCTGACATTTCAAGAGGGATTCATCACACTGCCCACCAAGCTGAAGCCATTTGTTTAAGCAGAGAAGGCGGATGAGGAAAAATACTGTATGGAAAGGGGCTCGATAGCTTTTTCAGTGAAATGCCAGAGCCTGCCTAAAGAAGCCCACCCTTAGTTCATGTCCTAACAGTTCCTTGTTCTTATTAATAAAATGCTTCTTATTGCCATATGGTTCAACTAAAAGAAAATCTCTAGTCAAGGATCTACTTAAATATGTTTTACCTCTGCTTAAAGCAAAGTGTATCTGTAAGCACTTTCCTGAAACATTAACCAGTGAAAGTGTGCTTCAGATGCTGAATTGTCATGGAACCAT
This sequence comes from Eurystomus gularis, assembly GCA_013400335.1. NCBI lineage: Eukaryota > Metazoa > Chordata > Aves > Coraciiformes > Coraciidae > Eurystomus > Eurystomus gularis. Next base: position 354,515 of record VZZY01020674.1, read on the forward strand.
GATAAGCTGATGAAACTCTGTGGAGCTGCAGAACCAAGCTCTTTATATACCATTTGCTTATTTATTAGTTTTACACTTGCCCAATTCAAGAGATTTTTGCTTTTGTGACCACCTCATTCCTTACAGCACTTTTGGAAGTGCTCCATTCCATAATTTTTTTAGACTTAGAGATAGTTATGTAAGACTGAAAAAGAGTTGCCTATTTCAAGCTTTGTGTACAATGCATACACACATTTATTAATAAACCTTGTCTAAACATCTGTTTGTTCTTTGGACCAACTCCAGCCTCCCTGGCTGACTGTAACATGTCTTATAAACCTTTCATGGAAGATTTAAAAAAATTGGTACTTCAAGACAAAAAAGGTAAACAAATACATTAAAACAACACAGACAGGAGGGGGGAAAACAAAGTGGAGACATCCCATGCCAAAGTCACTCCTGGCACAGGTTAGCATTGTCCTCTTGGAAGTCTTCTTTCTGCCTTTTTGTACAAGTTCTTTTATCTGATGGTCTTAAAAGGGAGCTGCAAAGCTAAGATGAAATTTCACATATGGCCTCAAATATGGGTAACACACTAAAACCCTTCCTGAGAAGGGAACCGATTAGCGCATAGCCCATTTCAACCCTCTGCCCTACGAGACTTTCTGTGCACAGGCACCTGTAAAACCAGGATTTCTCTACCTCAGAAAACTACTGTAAGAACAAATGCATTTATGGTTGCTGTACCATGGTCACAGCAATAAGGGCTCCATCAGTACCAAAAATACAGCCTTGCCTCCTTCTGCTGATCACTGCAAACAGAGCAGGTAGTAGACAAGAACTACCAAGAGTAACATTGGTAGTGGAGAGTTTTATGACACTATATGGTAGTGGCTGATTCAGTTCAGCAGAATTAGGTTTTGCAATAAAAACTCCCTAAGACTTTTTTTTTTATAAGGGATCAACACAAGTCATCTTAAGGGATTGTACAAGAATGACCCAAATTGTACCCTGTTACTCAATACAACAAGTAGTTTCAGAATCTGTCCACATCTGATGACAGTCCACATAAATTCATACACAAATGTGTATACTGGTTGTACCAGGGGAAAAACCAGCAAATAACTTCCAGCCTCAGTTTCCATTTCTGTATTCTGTGATACTGGGCACGTACCACAGAAATGAAATGCTATGGCAATAGCCCATGCAATCCATATTAAGTTTCCTCACCTGTGATGTAAAGAATCATACAGTGTGTTAATAGGCAGAAATCAGTAACTTACTGATAATCCATGAATTTCAAAAAGATATTATGAGCTATTATCACAGAAAGAGAAGACCTTCATTCCTAAATCTGAATCTCCTGTCTTTCACTGAGATATTAGGAACAAATTCCTCAAAACTTTCATCTTGAAAGTGAAGCAGAAGGTTCAGCTACAGAAACGTAGTGCAAAGGTTCAGTTTGGCACTGCAACATTATGGACAGACAAGAATTTATGGTAAACTCAGTTTAGATTTGGAAAAAAGAATCCTATAATTGAACCTATACTGTCAAATGTATTGCATACTATTTTAACTTCACAGTAATCAAAATCAGACATCAAGGTTTCTATAGAAGCAGCAATCACAGATTGCAGTAAAGTATACCACTCAAGGAAAAAAAAATTGCATTTTGGCAATTTCATAGTCAAGTGTTCCTTCTGCTCCTCCAGCAGTCATTTGTCAGGTATTTTCCTGTTTAAAAGGTGCATATTGTTTCTCCTCAGTCCTCATGAGACTTCTCTGCAATGACTTTGCATTCATACTGAAAAACAGAAGTTGACAAAATTAGTAATATTAATTTACAGAACTAATGAAAAAGAATGCTATGATGGGGATTTTTTAACAAAATGTATGATAAAATCACTTATCTTACACTGTACCCAGATAACTTTGGTCTCACTAAGTTCTGTGGACACACTGTTGGCTGCAATTTCTGTCTCCTTGAGCAGAAGAAAGAGCAGTTCAGACTTTGCACGTGGCCTGACCTGTCCCGAAATAGAGGAGCTCTTATTTAGCTCCTGGTCCTGAAAGAACTATAGCTATGCAACTGAGACTGTATAGAGCAAAGTCATGGGCTATGTTCTGGATAACAGCACTACTGGCTCACTAACTAGATCAAAACCCAGTAATTACTGATTTCTACCTTACTGCACCATCCACAAGTCAAACAGCTAGTTGGTACATATGAAGGAAGGAATGACACGTAGATTGTAACTTTTACCAGAAGGTGATTGAGCCCTGCCTCTAAACTTACCATTGCCAGCTGCCTGCCGATATTGCCCATAGTTATTCCACCAGCAAAAAATATACATGGCAACCAGGAACGAACATAAAGGAAATCTGGAGATGTATATCTGGAAAAGAACACACATTTTTGAGCTCTATATTGTGCAATACACAGCGATCAACAATCACATGAGATAAATACACAGATTTAAACATTAGGACACTTCAACTCAAAATGGTATGTATTATAGAAATTTAATTAGTTGCAGCAAATAATAAAGGGGACCTCTTATTGACTATAATCCCATTTGTTCAACTAAACAAAGCATGTTACAATGTTGGTAAGGTAGCAATTTTACTGAAATAAGCAACTTACAAGTAAACCACATAAAAGCTTCCATGAACAGTCCAATTTCTGTTGCGCTCAAAATTAAGTGCTGGCAGCTTTGGAAATCACGTCAAATTCCACCCTTTCCGTTATTCCGATTTTATGTTATAGTTTCAAAAGACTATTACTTAACCTTAAAGGAGTAAATACTTACTGATAAACTCCATTGTAGACCAGAAGTTGGGACACCAGTGTGGCCAGGAAAGCAATTCCTACTCCAAGACCAAAGCCACTTCGTGATCTATCAAACGTCCACCACAATCCAATTGAAAGGGCTGCTAATGTGAGAGACAACTGGATATTGTTGGCAAAATCCACTTTCTGCAATGATTGTTAAGGATAAGCTTGCAAATAACACATACAAGTGCAAAACAGTTTTTGTCGTTCTGTGTATCATATTTTGGCACAACAGGAACAAAAGAACAAAAAAATAAAGCACTAGGTGTATCAGTTATCACAAAGCTACCAGGTATATGGAAATAAGCCTTTTAAGTGTTGCCAATATATCAGGAAACTAAAAAATTATGACACTTCTTCACATTTTTATGATCTTAGCACTTAGTACAAGAGCAAAGAGACAATACACCTACCAGACAATGTAGGCGTTTTATACAGGCAGACAATGCACATGTTACTGTTCAGAGTAAGGACATCTCATCCTTATGTGTTCCTTTACCTCACTAGGCATGAAATCTTAAATCTAGCATTAAACTCCTCCAAACAACAGGGATTTACTGAAAAAAAAAAAAGGTTATTTATCACTCTTACTTAATTGCAATTTTGTTTCATTTACATGCCAGTTTACAGTCAGCTAAACATTAAAAATATTAATGTTTTCTACAAAATAAAATGTTAATAACATTACTGTGAAAGTATTCATGTAAATCAACATTGAAAATCAATTTTGTCAACTCTATGATAAAAGGATGAAGTCATTCCAGATATCTTTGTATTGTTTCACATTCTTCAAAATGTTTTGGAAATACTAACTCGTCCTCACTACTCCTGTCCAAAACAGATTATTAAGAAGGAGGCTGCCAAGTTTCATAAGCCTGAAAGAATGGGATGACAACATAAAAACATTGCCCTGTTTTCTCACAAAGGCCTGGAGAGAGACCTAGAGGAAATGAGAAAGAAGTTCAACTAACTGAAATAAATAATTACAGGATAAAAATCAATATTATCAGAAAAAAAAAGGTCAAACGACCAAAAAAACCACACCAAATATGGCAACGTGCAGAACTGGTAATAAGCTGAGAAGGAAGTAATCTGGGGATCTGTCAAGAAGGAAATACAGACAGTACATTAATGATGTTCTAGAATATGCGTAACAGCTGTTAGAAAACTGCAAGAAGGTTTGCTGCAAATAATCTGACCCATGCAGAGAGAAGCTCTCTGTTCTCTTGTACTTCTTAAAAGCAGCAAAGCTCTATGTATTGAGACAATAGGTATGGCCCAGGGCAGTAGAAACAAAGGACCAGAGGAGGGCAAGATTTGTGATGGACAGTGGGAATGACTCAACCCTGGCAGCTCCAGCTCATATGGCCATGCTGGACAGGATGGCTGGCGTGAACAAAACCAAACAACAAAACCCATCAAAGGGCCAAGCCACCTCAGTATTGGAATTTCTTAGCAGTTTCTGCAAACCATGTTGGAGCAGACACTGAACAAGATGAGAGCTCCAGAGATGATAAACTTCTTATTAGTTTACAAGAACCAAATTTTCAAGGACAGACCCTGGTTTTACCTGACAGAGGAGGTACTAATCATGGCTACACAAAACCATGAAGATTCACAGCATGGTCAGCAAGGTGTGTCAGTCCATGTGAAAAGCACCTTGTCACCCAGCATGTCCCCAGCTGCTTCAGAGGGAAGGGACGCCAGTTTTGAGCACACTTGTGCAAGGATGTATCTGAACAGTAACACAATTATGAGTGTAATGTACTGCAACATGCTGACTGACTTCTAATTGCTCTCACTGAATGACCACAGGAATGGAAACTATTCCCTCAGCATCAAGGCATCATTTTCAGAGTGGGGTAACAACACTTATTTGCTTTGTGTAGTCCAGGGTATTCCCTGGTCCTGAGTTTTCCCCATTTTTTGGAAAGTGCACGTGCTTCATTGATGACCTCAAGACTGGGCTTCAACCTCTTACTATGGTGTTAGGACATCAACCCTTGGGATGTCTTAAAGCACTTTTCTGCTATACTTACCACACAAATATTTCCCTACACTTACTTTAATTATTCAAAGAAAATAAAGACCGTAAGTAAGACAAAGCTCAATACTGAGACATTTCTAATGGAAACGTTTTTCAGAATGAAGAGACGTTGAGTCTTACCACCTCCAGCACTGCTACGACAATTTAACATTAGCACATACTCTGCATTTCCCTTGCAAAAATGCTGCATGCTATATCTTTAACAACAATTCGCCGTGACTGACTATGTGAGCTTTGTTTTAGAGTTCTTCAATTTATTATCACCAATTTCATTAGAATATAGGATACAGCGCTGGCATGATTTATTCCCACAAAGACTGCTACACATCGCATTACACTGGACCATTCTCTCTTAAATTTATGTGGCTCTCCCAGATGTCTGTCCATGCATGGGTACAATAACCCAATCACAGCTGCGGAGACAGAAAAGAAAAAAGGCCCAGACGTTAAAGCACTGGCAATATTTAATTAAAATATTGCCTATCTAGACTTTGACAATTACTGCCACTACTAAAACAGACCTTTTAAGGGTAAATAGTACAAAACACGCATTGCAAAAGAAGAGGAATTTCAAACAATTATTTTTTTAAAAACCCTGTAAAACTACTGCAGCATCTTCAACCACTGCTGCAGTGACCTGGCAGAAGTAGCCAAACAGAGACAATTAGAACAAGCAGTGGAGGATGAAAGAGCTTTGCACTCTACCAAAATCTGCAGCCTCACACTGTAGTTCAAAAAGAGTAGCAATAGACTGCAGGCTGGCACTTCTGAAACTCCCACGTATCAAATACACATGTTCAAATAACTGCAAAACAAAAAAACCACGGAAAGGACAGAGTGTGGTTTATACCATCAATATTTTGGATCTTCTTTTGTTGTTTTTACACCCAGTTTGTTTGGATAAGGTTTTTCTCTTCTTCAGTGCTACTATAAAGGCTCACACAGAAGAGGAAAAGCCAAAAGCCTACAGTAGCTGCTGAATACAGAGAGCAAACAGGACTTTCAACCCCAGGGAACTGCTATGCTTTGAGCATTTCTTCATAAGGTGTTCTCTACTGCAACTACAGCTAAAAAGACTGTTACTGACATCACCAAGGAGTAAAACCGGTGCTTAATGTTAAACTAGTGCTGCAGGAGGGTGCAGAGCCTGAGTCATCAGTACAGACTCCAGTGCCCTCAGTCTGGTGTGCTGTTGGATATATGTTGTAGCAAACGCTCTTTATTCTACCAGAGAGGAAACTGATCTCCAGGATTCAGGAAAATAAATCACCAGTAAATCTGGAAAGAAACAAAAACTCCCTGAGCAATTTTCTCACCAAAGGCATTAGGCCAAACTGATGACTAATAACAATGACGGATGAAAAGACTTCTCTCAAAACAACCTCGATCGCCACTGATTATAAATATGCAAAATGCCTTTATTCTGTTCATAATAAACCATACTGCAGAGAAATGCTCATGTGAATTCCAGGAAGGCTGTGTAAGTACAAACAGTAAAAAAATGGGTGAATTATCAGCATTTACCACAGAGGTTCTCTGTATGTACACTAGCAAAGATAAGGAAAGAAAATGGTGAAGAAAATACTGATAATGAAAAAGAAAGAACTCGAACACTTCAACAGGGGTAACTCCTGCTGGGAGAAGCCAATTAAGGCAGTTATCTTTAAATCATGCCTAGCAGGTGACTGACTACACTTCACAAGCCATATCCAGCCCTTCCACCAAAACCACCAACCCACCCAAACCAGGCAGGCCCACAAGTGCCGTCTCAGATGATGGCAAGATCAAGCCTTCACGACTTCCCCATATGCATCTGCAGTGTTCTCAGACTGTCCAAGAGCACAAGGTGCAGCTTGATGCAAACAGTTTAACCACGAAAATATTAGTGAGCACTGCAAACCTTATGCACTGCTGCTGCAATTTAGGATTTTGTCATTTCAAACCCCACTACTCCACATAAAAGATCAAACCTTTACCAGACATGTTTCTCAAGGCAATCAGTTTAAAGTATAAAAGAAAGATGTAGCAAACGCAGGCTACAAACATTAATCAACAATATCAGCAACACCACAGAAGCAGGACTAAGACAATTAGCAGGCAAAGCAGGTATGTCACTGCCACCATAACTTGCCAAACGCATTTCCACAGATGAACAAAACTGACATATTCAGAGAGATATTTGGAGGGTTTCCTTTCAAATCAAGCTCCTCTATGACATCTGGGTTGTAGTGTCTCAACGAGGTTATGAAAAAAAACTATTAGACAACTAGGAAAAAAACTATACTTAAACATTATCATTAGTAAAACAGTTATGCCAACTCAAAAGCTAATTTACTGACTCATATTAATACTCAGAAATGTGAGCTTCTCTATCTTATTAAAACTGACCTCTAGGAAGACATCACTTTACTGTAAAGATTCGCTAAAGCAGAATCCTCCAGTACTGGCTGATAAAAATATTCCCTTAGTAGCATAAAACTGACCCATGGGATCAGTGATATCTGGAGCCAAGGAGAAGGCCAAATTCCATCAGGCTTGTAACATGGAATATACCTTGATACTTGAAGATGAAAGAAAAGGGAAAAGTGATGCTTCTTACAACCTACAGCAGACATCTTACTTTAGCTACATATGCTAAAGAAAACATGAGGAATTTTTACTTCCACACCTTTCATATAGTTTTTTTTTGTAACTACATAACTACTTATCCACCATTTCATCTCCACATCAGGCACATGTATATGACTCAACTTACCTGACGCTGTGCCACAGCAAGGTGGCACCCACCAAGCTGAGGAGAAGATGCTTGTGATCACATCAGGGGGGAAGAGGGTAACGTTTCTCTGGATCTGAAGCAAGTTTAATACTAATGCAAGGAATACGCCAATAAAAAACAGCACTATACCACGAATTACCAAATTCATGCCACGACTGGTTACAGATGAAATGTATGGGCCACACTTTTTTGGTAAGGTTGGCATTGCATCATTTTCTGCCATGACTTCTTATGTTCCCAGAGACATCCAACAGGCTGAAGATTTACTTGCAATCAGTACTTTGACTCTCCTCAATCAGGAGATATCCAAACCCTGAAAAATAATTAAAACAAGAGTGAAAACTGTAGACATAAGAAACACTAAATATATTTTTCTTAAATAAATTGGAGATTGGGTTAAAAAAATACGGCTTTTCTATTTTTCTGAGGAAGCAATTAGTCATTTGAGAGCAGAACCAACCACAGCTGCAAAAATGCCTTACAAAGAAAACGGGCTTTACAAACAGCTTTGTTTACTAGGAGACAGAGGAGGAGGAAGCGTGGGATGGGACAGCGAGGAATGTGAAACCACAGAGAAGAGGTGAAGAAATGAAACTGGTATCAGATGGAAGAAAGGCTTGCTTTACAGTTATAATTAATTATTTACCCCCTCTCCTTTAAGCAACAACTGGAGATTATGTAATTCAGAAGCAAGTAAACACAACCCTCAGTTTCAACTCAGCCACAAAGGTTCACAGATCTCTCTTCTTGAGGAGATGCCAGAAAACATTTCTCAATTGGAAACTGAAATCTGAGAAATATTTTTCAAGATCAAGTCAGAATTGCAGCAATCTTGCAGCGCATAACCCCAGATAATCCCAGCAATCCTGCAGCATAAACCCAGATAAGAGCAAAGGACTCAGTAAACCAGAGAAGTAATCTAAATACAGAGAAATATTTAGTGAAGTAACGCACTTTTGGCGAAGACTGCCATACATTATTACAAACCGTAACTGTAATCAGACATAAAAGGACCTGAGAGTGGAGGGAAAAGGAGCTCCCCCTACCCATGCACTAGGTAGGGTGCTACATGACTAACTCTGCCGGCACTATAGGAATGGCAGATTTCCCACCCCAATCACTCTTTTTAAAAAAAACCTGTCCATCAGGAGCCTTGTTATACACGGATTCAGTGCCACATTCATGTATAACAACAATTCTGATCGACAGCTTAGCCACCTGGAACTTAAGAAAAAAAGCCCTGACATTGTTTTTAAATTTGAAACTGCCAACTGGTGGCGGCTTCTGTTAACTCTTACTTATGGCCATGCAGGCACAAGGGAAGCCAAACCAGTGCATCCATCCCCCTTCCTTCCCAGCTTCAGCAGATCCCAAAGAAGCTCTCTGAAGACGCAGCAGCAGTGCAGAGGACTTGGCATTCACTTTCCTGATGGAAAGCCAAAGGGGAACACATCCAGACTAGTTAAGATACTAGAGGTAACTGCACAGAAGATGTGATGCCATGCCACGGTATCCTCCATTACTCAGAAAAAGTTTCAAAAGGCAAAACAAAAGAAAAAACAAGTTCCGATGACACGTAACTGAACACATCTTGGGAAGAAAGAGAGCAATCACAGCATCTGGCTTCTCAGTCAGCATCCTGACTCACACTCAACAGCTATCTCCATCAAGGCTGACACTGGCACTGCAACACACCTCCCTCAAGCTAAAAGGACGTGCTCCAGATTTTTTTTTTTCTCCCTCCTCCACATGGCATGGCAGTGGAGCTTGGATAATGCATTTGGCCTCCAGGAAAGAAAGCAGGAGTCACAAACACACCACTATTTCAGCTGAGAGTCTCCCACGTCCCTGGAGGCTTTGCCACCATGTGATCACAGAAATTCCCATCACTTACAGGAGTCTTTTCAATACTCAACACTGGATACTGTAGGCCGCTTACAAATCCTGCAGGAAAACTGTACCTAATGGGGGCTTTTAGCTTTAGCTTGCCTAGGAAAACAAGCTAAACTCTTGACTCGCACTTAACTCATCATCCCAACAGCTCTTGGCTCTCCTTGAATTTTAGCACTTCCTGAAGGCTGAACACCCCTTTTTTCTTTAAAGCATGACCAGAGCTCACGTACACAATCCCAGATTTGGCTCTCACAGCTGCATACAAGAAAGATCACACTTTCATGTCTCTCTTTAAATGAACTCTTGTGCTGTACACCAAGGATCACAACTGTTTTCCTCACTGTCATAAAGCAGTTGCTCACATCCTGTGATCCATTACTGCATTCCAAGTTTCTCTTTCCTGTTACCCAACTCCTTGTTCCTTGCTACCAGTCCCAAACCTTGCACTCCCAATTTCAGCTCATAGGTATTACTGACTCTGGCACTCAGCATTGCTCCTTTTTTTCCTGTAGGATATCGCAATTCTCTTTGGCCCTGCAAACATTTCCCACCTTTGGGTCATCCACAAACATTACTGCATCCTGCCTAGTCATCAGCTAAAATACTAAGCAAGATCAGCTCAAACCCATGTCTTAGATGAAAGCTATTAATAATTTCCCACAGCCATTATTTCCCCATTTTATACTATCCCTTGATATCTCACTCGAGCAAGACTCTGCCTCTTGTAGTTCTTCAAATTAAAAAAAAAACAACAACAAAACATCTCCAACTTAATTAAGAATCATCAACTGTGCCACATGGCAATACTGACATAAACATCAATTAGATTTTTTTTCTCTAGAAATGCTGCTGATTAAATAAAAGTCCAATTTTATTCTGGCATAAACCAGTTTCACAATATAAAACCTTCATTTACCAGATTTCCATTTTTTTAGTACATCAGTTGGCAAATATATGATATTTAATGATATCATAAATATATGATATTTAATTGTGAAGGCTTATCAAAATGTAACAGGACTTTGCTATGCAGGGAAATCACTTACTGCTTTTATACCACCACTGCAGCTGCAAGTCATCCCTGGCACCAGCAACAGATTTCCACTACGAGATAAACACAGCAAGGACACTTGGGTAGGCACATGCTGATCAACGTTTGTAACAAGTAATGCAAGATTCTGAATTAGCATGACACAGTAGTTTCCATTCTGGTTTTTCACCCTATACATGTTGTTCCTATTTGGTTTATCCCAGTTTTCAAATTTTCTTCACTCATTGTTTCTGAGACCTTCTGGTATGCCACGAAGTAAGCAGTGGGGGAACAGAGCAAGGTGATCAACACTCATGTAAAGATTTTTCAGTGCCTCAGCATGGGTTCACAATGCTCAGCCATTGCAAAGGTATTTACTATTGTCACCTTTCATGAAAAAGGAAGTTAAAATCTCTAAAGACATCACCTTCTTCTGGACCGGGAGGCCAGTGTGCTTGCAGACAGTGGAGACAATGTCTTAAGCCTTGTATTTTACTGAGGGTTTCCACTCAGATGGGAACAGCTCACATATTGAGCCAACACTATGCTTGAGGCTTCATCTCTTGGGAATGCATACTCAAAACTGTAACACCACACTGAAAGCTATAGGCTTGGCACTGCCACAGTCTCAGCTGCACATCCCCTCCTTGGTGGCACACGTCTACAACCCAAACTTTTTAACATACCATGTGAGAGCATTATATATGATTCGCAAGGCAACCACACGATGTCTAGCATTGTGCAAAAAGTTAACAACTAAATTTTCACCCCTGACGTTTTCAAGACACTTAGTCACTTAACTGTCTTCTAATCAGAAGATCCATCCTGCAAGTCCTCCCCAGTGCTCCTCATGCACACGAAGAGCTTTCTGCTCCATGCGATTCACAACTTCTGATACCATACACACACATTAGGAACAACGCAGTGCAGCGGGGGCCAAGAAAGAGATTTATTTAAGCAACACCGTGCAGGAGATGGCAATAATGGTGAAACGACAAGAAACCATCTGACTTCTGTGGGGCAACACCAATAGCAAAGCACCACCTTCTCCGGAGGCGAGGTGGCTCTCCGGGCTGCTTTGCTCCAGCGCCCCCGGGCCTGAGGAGCCCTGTCCGCCCGGTCAGCCAGCCGGCCGCCCAGGCCAGCGTTAGCACCGCCGGCCCAGGCCGGGCCCCGTAAGCAACGCCCGCGGAGGGCCCAGCCCGCAGGCAGCCATCCCGG